>OX578139.1:22776926-23365524 GCA_951213105.1 Amaurobius ferox | reverse complement strand
AATATATATTATATATATATATATATATATATATATATATTATATATATATATATATATATATATATATATATATATATATATATATATATATATATATTATATATATATATATATTATATATATATATATATATTATATATATATATGTATATATATTAGAAATTTAGACTAGGGTCTTTTGATTTTCAGGAACTATTCAATACTATAATGATAATAACTGATCTATTGTATTTCAAGTTATATGCAATTAATTAAATCATTTTATGATAAATATAAATCAGTTTCTGATTAGTCATATATAAACCACATTCTAAAGACTGTCGTTTTTAATAATTACTTACTAAAGGGAAATACATTATATTTACAAATTAAGGTGTTTCACAAGGTGGTTCTGCTAATTCGGCTCTTGCTAACCTGTATCTACACCACTATAAGTCAAGTATTAAGAAATCTGACTACACATTTTACCTTTACATTGATGATATTATTCTTATAAGGACAGCTTTCTCGTCTACTTCATTTGATTTTAAATTTTATCCCTCTAATTTATCTCCTAATGAAAGTGGTATAATTTCTTCTATAAACTTTTTTAGATATAACTATCACTCTTCATCACGAAGTCTCCCTAACTTCAATCTTATATGACAAAAGATCCAGCTTCCCGATTAAAATTCATAAATTTATTAATTATCACTCTTGCATGAGTAATAGTGTGTATATAAACATCTTAATCAATTACATAGGATTCATATATTATGTGATAAAACACATATTAATCGCTATATTGTCAAATTAATAAAAATTTGTTTATCTAAATCCTATCCTGCTAATTTTGTAAAGTTTCATATTAATAATTTTACTTACTAGCTGTACTTTTTTTTACTTACTAAATTTTACTTACTAGCTGTAGTGGAAAAGGTATGTACACAAGTGGCCGTTATAAAACTGAGAGATGACTTTTGGAATTTAGGAACCAAAGTAACATATGGAAATTTATAAAACTTTCAATTAATATTTAATTGTGCATATAATTTTAGCCTTTTAGTTTTGATTTTAATAGACTGATTATTAATGGGTTTAAAAATATGATTATTTTTTAAGTAATTCTGTAACAGAGAAACATATTTTTTACAAATAATGGCATAATTATTAGAAGCTTTATCTACATAAGTTATGACAAAATGTTGTTGTTGTTCTTTAATAGCAGATAGGAGTTGTTTATAAGGATAACTAGGCTTCGTAAATTTAATGCTTATAATAACATTTTTAAGAAGATGCAAGGTAGTATACTTCCATAGATGGAATGCTTCAATAGGAATAGAATGTGAACAAGCTTGTTAGTATATGAATTTATCAAAATCAAGAGATAAAGCCTGAAGAAGAAGTTTGGGGTGATGGCAGAATGGAATGCGAAATTAGACCCTTTATTCATAATATCCCTAAGTATATCATCCTGAACTATACTGAGATCCCCAGTAATAATGTGCCCATGAGATGAGTTGACATAAGGAGTAAGATTCTTATCGCTGCATACGACTTTGACAGACAATTGGAGTGACAGACAAACATGATGTAAGATGATCGGATTTTAATGACCTGGAAACTTAACTATAATTGTAAATAGTTCTACCAATTGGTAAATTGTATTTGAAAGATTTTTGTATTTTGATATCACTTACTGGTAACAAGTGCTGATGTTTTGCAAATAAATTATTAAAATTAAGATAATTAAGAATTGGGTGTTTAAAAGAAATTACACAATAAGCTATTTTAGTGGGTAGATTAGATGAATGGTGTAGGTGGAAATTTAAGAAATTTGTATGAGAAACAAACAAATAAAATAAATGTTTAAAATGCTCATTAGCTACTTCTAATTTTAAAAGGTAAGCATAAACAATATTTAATTTGCTTTTTCTGACTTTATATAACCCAAGTTCTAATTGGTAGGAAATTGAAAGTTTGAGAATAATTATATTGTAATTTTAATATGTCTGCATTGTAATCAATAGTTTTACTTAAGTTACTTTTTCCTTTGCCACGCTTATATCACTTTTTACTATGAGTTTGACTTTGAATACTGAAAAATATGTTTATATGCTGAAGATTTATTGGAATTGTATTCAAAACTATTGTTAACTACATTATTATTATTAGATATTTGATTAAAGCCATAGGGGAAGGGAGTTTTGTGTTTTTTAATATAATAATTTTCAAATACTAATCTATCAGTTAGTGAAATTTTAATATCTAAAATATGAAGGAATACATTTTTAAATCCGTGGGTAGCAAAGTGCTAATTTCAAATTGATTTTTAGTAGGGACTAAAGACTTTATGGTCAAATTTTTTAATATGATCCCTGTGGACATCCATTCTAAGATGTCAAGGGTTGCTGGTTTGGCCAATATAAAATAAGCTACAAATTGTACAATTGAATTTGTAAATGCAATTAAAAACTTTGCAGAATTTTTGTGAGGTGGAATTATTATTAATTTGTAATGGGTCAGCATAGGGGCAAGTTTTACACCTATTATTGTTGCATCTATTGGAGGAATAAGACTAAAATTATTAAGTAATATATATATATATATATATATATATATATAGGCGGAAAATAAAATCCCAACACCAAGAAGAAATTAGTTTAGAGGAATTAAATTAAGGCAAAGCAATTGTGTAGGTAACATATTTATTTGATTAAAGTTACACGTTAAAGTATACGCGAGAAGAGCTATTTCAATTGTGAAATGGTGGTACGTTAATAACCGCTGCAGTCGCCAAGATTTTGAATGCAAGCATGCAAACGTGCATGCATTGTGTCGCACAGGTGTCGTATGTCATTTTGTGGGATGGAGTTCCATGCCTGTTGCACTTGGTCAGTCAAATCAGCAACGGTTAATGCTGGTTGTGGATGACGCTGGATTTGCCTTCCAATAATGTCCCATACGTGCTCGATGGGAGAAAGATCTGGTGATCTCGCAGGCCAAGGCAACATGTCGACACTCTGTAGAGCATGTTAGGTGACAGCAGCGGTATAAGGATGAGCGTTATCCTGTAAGGAAGCACCGTCTTGAATACTGATCATGAATGGTAGCACAACAGCTTCAATCACCAGTCTCATGTACAAATTTGCTGTCAAGGTGCTTGGAGACAGTAGTGCGGACCTGGCCTACCTCTCTGTTTACAGGATTAGTTCCGAACCCCTGAGGACTTACGGACCCACATGTTTAGCGTGATCGTACTCCGCATGAACACGGTGGCAGTTTTTTCTTTTTCCAGCGGAGGGAATCGAACCCGGGTCTACCGAGTGCAATTGCCGCGTGCTGACCAGTGAGCTACCGCACCCATTGCACTCGGTATCCTAAGCACTCGTCGTTATCCTAAGCTGTCAAGGTGCTTAGGATAACGACGAGAGTGCTCCTGCTGTCATGGGAAATGGCTCCCCAGACTTGGGTGCTCTTGGTGTAGACCCAGTGTGTCTACGCCGCAGACAGCTTAGTTCCAAGCTCTCACCTGGCCTCCTTCTTAACAACATACGACTATCACTGGCACCAAGATAGAAACGACTCTCATCTGAGAATACAACAGATCTCCACTCCGCCCCCCAATGAGCCTAGCTTGACACCACTGGCGTCGCAGATGGCAGGGATTCGGAGTTAGTGGTATGAACGCTACAGGCTGTCTGGCTCGGAGCTGTCCCTCAAGTAATCGATTTCTTACAGTTCGCTGTGTCACTCTGGGGCCAACAGAAGCTCTAATTGCTGCTGCAGATGCAGTATGATCCGCCATAACTATTCTGCGAATACGGCGGTCTTCCCTCTCAGTAGTGGCCCTTGTGCGGCTGAACCTCGGTCTTCTTGAGACAGTGCCTTCCCGTGACGACTACTGCCAACAATTATGAACAGTGGATACATCCCAGTCTTTCTGCAATATCGCGAAAAGAAAATCCACCTTCTCGTAGCCCTATTATACGGCCTCGTTCAAACTCACTAAGCTGCTGATACTGTCTTCTTCGTCTCCATAAAGTCATTCTTGACTCAAACCTAGCTCACAGCGTCCAATCCGGTCGATAACTAAAGCTCACGAAGTTTACATCGCGTATTTAAAGCAAACGTGATTTGCATGATCATAACGGTGCTACTAGCGCCACTCTTATTCGTCTAGCGCGAAATTTGAATAGGCGTCATCTTTCATATGTGCAAAAACGCGCCTCCTAAATTTCGTTTATCTAGCAAAACTCCTTCTTGGCGTTGGGATTTAATTTTCCGCCAGTATATATATATATATATATATATATATATATATATATATATATATACACAGTAGACTCTTGTTAAAACGGCACCCGTCTAAAATGGATTCCCCGGTTAAGGTCTATGGACGTTGCATGTTATAAACATCGCTTAACACGTTCGTTGCCAAAGTTGATATGGTGCATCCGTTCACACGCACCAAGATCCTATCTGCATTGTTATGCTTTAAAATTATTTTCTGTTGTTTTATTTTTTAAATAGATATAAATAAATTCACACGAGAATACTCGCAGTTGGCATATAAAATAATATTTTTGCTCCTTGTGCCAACTACGAGATAACTTGTAACTAGATAAAAAAAAATGGCGAAAAGAAGAATACTCAGTCAAAAAAAGTACAATATCACGGAAATTTGAGTCATTCGGAATGGAGTGACTTTTCCGTTGGAGAATCAGATGATTTCATTCCATCCAGTGAGGAGTCTAGTGAATCAGTTTCCGATAATATTGCAGACGAACCAATCCATAGTGACAATGACGAACAATGAAGAACATGCCCCTTCCTGTACGCCAAACACCTAAACATTGCATACATTTGCTACGGCAATACTTGTACTCGGTGATTTAGTTAAGGCGATCAATAACGAGTTATCTCGTAGCTGGTAAGTAAACTCAGTTTGCCAATACGAGTATTCTCGTAGTTGGCAGCGAACATGTTAATACGTTCGTTCATTCGTTAAGATAGACAACATTTATTTAATTTTGCAATCAGTAGAAGATGTTCCAGAACATACTTTTGAACATTGACTAAAATTGAGAATGAAATGAAAAGAAGACTGTTTACCCTGAGGAAACAAACAAATACTACTTCATTTCAAAAAATAGTAATAAGTACAACTACATATTATTTATGTTTTAAATATTAATATTTTTTCATATTTACCTAGTTATACATATTAAAATTTTCTGTCTTTCTTGTTTTAAGATTGTATTTTTCAATGTACCTAGTGTGTCACATAAAATTGACGATAACAAACTTTCATTGCCATTTTACTATTTCATTACTAGTTTACGTCAGATTTATGGATTCTTGCTATAATGGACTCTCGCTAATACGTATAATAAATGATGGCCCCTGACTATCCGTCTTAACGAGAGACCACTGTATACATAAAATAATAAAGATGAATTAAAATAGAATTATTGAAGAGAAATAGTAAAACATCTATAACAAACAAAAATATTCAAATACCAACCAAAAAAACTCAAGAGATTGTCAGAAACCAGCCATTATATTTAAAACAAAAATATATGGGTATTTTTTTACATTCTTTTGAGTTTTGCTGATTGGTATTTGAATACTTTTGTTTGTTGTGGATGCTTTACTATTTATCTTCAATAATTCTATTTTAATTCATCCTTATTACTTATAAATTTAATCTTATTTATTTACTGCACAAGCGCAATAAGTAAATGTATTTTTAATTGTACCGTTTTTCAATACATTTGTATTGTTAAACTTGCTAGTTTTCATATACTTGGTATTTTATATTTAAACTCTTTATTTATATATATATATATAATAAATTTGAAATGATCCTAGTATGCCTCTTATTTATTACTTTCCTTATATACATAATGTATAAGGAAAGTATTGTGACGGGGTCGAAAATTCGAATTCGAGTTTTCGACGGGAGAGCACGTTTCAAGCATCTCTGATCGCGAATCAAACATTTTTTAAGTGATGTCTGTGTGTGTGTGTGTGTGAAAGTATGTGTGTGTGTGTCAGTGAGTCTGTGGAGACGATAGCTGACGAACGAATGAACCGATTCGAACCAAATTTGGTACAAAAATCACAATCCGTAAACACTGGAAGCCTATTGCTTTTATACGCAATCGAATGTTCAGAAACCCCCTAAATTTTCGAATGAAATTTTGAAAAAATCGTTAAAAAATCAAAACCACTAATAAAGTTACGCAAATAGACATTTCTTATGTAATTTTTCATTAGAAAACGATTGGTATAAATTTTAGAATGCTAACATTAACCGTTCTTGAGATATTGCGCATTTTTAAAAAAAAAATATCAAAAAGTCATATAAAATTTAAAAAAATGTCCTTTTGAGAAACATGTTCACTTTTCATATGTAATACTATATGATAAATTGGGTGATATCATTCTCGTGGATCTAGCTCGTTCCATTCATGAAAAAAGATACTTTGAGTAATACGTTTGTATTTGAACGCCAATAGTCATTTGTCTGCTGTAAGAATAACTTATTTCTTCATCCATAACGCTTGGCGAGATTTTGGCGACGAATTTGGCGGAATGTCGCCAACTTGGCGACTTTTTGAAATGTTGCCAAATTAACGAAAATCTCGCCAAATGGATGAAAATGACGCTAAATCAATGAAAATGACGACTCATTGACAAAAATTCAATATCTTGGAAAGAATATAAATATCTACTATAAGAAAAATCTATTTTTTTTACTGTAAAAGTAGTAAATTCATTACATTATATAAGGAAAGTCATGTGTTGCCCACATCAGATTTTTTTAAAACATATAATGAAAAATTATCTCAATCATGTCTTTTAAATGCAAATATATTTTTTCCTCTGAAATATTAAACAAGCAAGCAGTTTTGGGATCGTCACTTTGAATTTAAATTGTACTAAAACGAAAAAATTAATTTTCTCACTCATTTATCTCGTATAATAAAGCTATGTATAATAAAAATCCCCACTAAATGTACGGAATCATTGATTTCATGTATTTAATGGTACAAATGATTCCATATATTTAATTAATAATTCTATACATAATGGTGATGAATAGTGATATTTTGAAGTACACAGATTTATAATGAAATACTAGTTTTCTAAAATTTCTATCGACCCACTTTTATTGTGTGAGATGAAAATATCGATATGTAGATAAAAATGTATTGTGTTGTGGTCAAAAATCCGAGAGTTGGATTCTGATGTATCGTAGCATCAGAAATTTTAGCATCTCTGAAAGAGAATCAACTCATTTTCAACTGTGTGCCTACCCGTCAGTGAGTCTGGGGATGCATTACTAAGATCAAATTGAGTTTCGATTAATAAATACGAGGCCTAAAATCATCGTGTGACGTTTTAAAAACAGCAGACAATATTTCATATATATTTTTGAGGGTATATTGGCGTCCAATAACTGAAAAAAAATTAACTGGAGCGTAACTCAACTCGCCTTTCTCACACCCAAATCCCCTTTTTAGTAGCTTATATTTATGCAAAATTTTACAAGAAAACGCTTGTAAAATAGGTAACGCGTGTCTAAATGATTGAAATTACATCGTGTCACCCTCCATTTTGAAGGGCTTGAAATAAATATTTTAATTGATACCATACTTGAAAAAGTACCCCCCATGGGAGACTAATGACGTCACGGGCAAAAAAAAAATCGTATGGCGGCTATTTCTCGCAACAATAATTGAAACTATTACATTTTGTGATCATTAAGCGCTAAAAATACCTCTTTATGTATGATTATGTCAAATTTTGTCTTATACTGCCATGTTAAAAAAATATAAAAAGTTTTCGGTCGAATTTAAAAAACATTCTATGTAGTTCTAGATTTTTCAATAACAAAGCCGGATATAAAGTTTCGTGAACATCCATTAATATTTGTGATCGTTATCGTATACACAACAAATCGAGACAGGCGGACATCACACCAAAAATAGTCGAAACGTGTTCAGGAAATCGTAAAACATATATTGGCATCAAAATCTCGAATTCGTATTCGTGAAAACAATACTTCATACTATATTACATAGTAGGAGAAAGGAAAAATTGTACCATTTCAATTGTTCGGTTTTTAAAAGACTGAAGTAGTCAATTATAGATGCACATGCACAAATACACCAGCGCAATCTGTACATAATGCAAATGTACATCTAAAAATCACTAGTCTAAAGTATTATATATTATGATAATACTATAGGATGAAAATTGTGCACACCACTTAATGACAAACGTAGCTTTTTAGAGTAGCTACCCCCTTCAAACGTAACTTCACAGTTAAAATCAGCCACCGGGGTGGCTGAAAATAATGTTTGGACGGGCATCGAAATTCGATTCAAAATAAAAATGTGTCGCTTAGTGAGTTGCTAAATGTTGCCTTTGCGGTAAGCCGTCTTTGTTAACCGATTTTTACATCGGTCACTGCACAACCACTTGAGAAGAAGCCTCGGACGATCCGAGTTCGAATTTCGCCTCTACCCAAACTGTCGCCGTGTTCACATGGAGTACGACCACGTTAAACATGTCGTTCCGTAAGTGTAAGTCCTTCCGAGAGGTTGGTGGTGGAGGGGAGGCGGGTGCTGACCCTATGGATGCATCCCGCACTGGGTTCCGGTCTAAATTGAGCGGCTCTTCCCGGTTGTCTAAACAGTTACCATAAACTTTCGGGTAGGTCGGACGATCCGGGTCGAAGAAAGAAACTCTCCATGACCATGTTAACGAAGAAATTGGAGAGTCGCGTTGGAGTGAGCTTGAGTTTTGTTGGAGAATACTTCCAGCATTTATTGTGAATAGTGCTAAATTTCCATGAATTGGGGTCACTTTTAAATTAAACATCATGTTTCTATGTGGAATGAGAAGAAAAACAAAGTTGGTTCTTTAGGGAGGGCAGACTAGGGAACTACCCTATTTAGAAAATTCGATAATCTGAAATTGAATCAACGTTCGCTGACAAACTTTTAGGTTAATAAAATACGAACAATAGTAAAGACTAAATCATGCAGACAAATGGCACGTCAGAATGTAATTGTTAATTTCTGAAACATCTGTTATTAATTTTTTACCACCAGTCTTGTAAATATTAATACAAGTGAAAATGGAGGGGGGGGGGGATTATACAGGTTATTTCCAAATTAAACTTTTTTCTACTGCAAGTAGCGAAAAAGAAGTAACATTTCAACCTCCTTACGTAATAGAACACCATATGTGCCGAGATGCTGAATTGATTGTTAGCACTCAGCTACACAAGAACCCGGTTGAAGCTATAATTATGGAAGTTGTAAATATGTCTAACATGGGTAGAATGATGTATTTTATTTAAAAAAAAAAACTTTTCAGCCAGCTCAGTTAATAGAACATCAGTGCCGAGTTATTGAATTTATTGTCAGCATTGAATTACGCAAAAACCCAGCTGCAGCGATATTTATGAAAGTTGCAAATATTTTCGATATTTAAAACAATATTAAATAGACTATCTTCATGTTTGCAATATGAAGATTTAAAAAATGCATTTAGTTTTTTATGTAATAGGACTTTGTTAGGAATAAGTTATGCAATGAGAGCATGATCCTAGGATCATTTTAATCACTTTAAGTCACCTTGACCTTGCTGGCCGATGCAGGTAAATATTTGTTAAGAATACAATCACCGAGAAGATGTAACTCTTTCATTTGATTGCTACACACATGTCGAGGTACAAACAATAGGCTTGATATATTGTTTACTTTATAACTATTTAATAGAAGTAAATTAGAAAGAGGACAGCTTGATCGGTTTGTTAATGGTTTACGTTTATAAGAAGAAATCTTCTCACGTAATTGATAAAAAAAAAAAAAATTGCTTGACTAAATTACCTGTCATATGCGAATATTAAGTATTTTACAATTTTAACCATCTTGGGGATATCGAAATCAAGAGTGTTACCAATGTTAGATACAAGATATTACCAATATTAGATACAGATATTTTATGTTATATTGGTACTGCTTCCTACATATTAGCCAAACATTTAGTTTCTAGGTTCTCTTCTCAACTTAGTAATAATATTCACACCTGCCAAAATTCTGTCCCATTTGTAAAGAAATCTCGTAATTTAAACTCTCGTGGTTTGACTATGGTCCCCTTTGATGTCAAGTCGTTATTTACCAATGTTCCTGTTAAAGGTGCATTGTCTTGCCTCTGTAAAAGATTGTATGAATTCCATTTCATTGAATTTGAAATGGATGTGCTTATTTCTCTTACCAGCATCTGTTTTATCGTAAAATTATTTTGTCTATCATAATAAATTCTACAGTATGTTTAATGGCTTCGTTATGGGTAATACACACAGTTCTGTTCTCAATGGCCTCTATATGCATTATTTTGAGCTTATCCATGATTGTTAAAGTTATATTCGGGATTTGCATGTCTAAATTAGTGAAAATTAGCTGCTTCTGTATTCAAGGTATTTTGGCTGTAGTCCAGTGTTGTTGGCTTGCTTCTAGCAAATATCTTACATCTTTGAGGATTTTTGAAACGACTGGACCAGATTTAAGAGCACCTGCAATGGTTATCACAGTACGGTGTAAAATTCTTTCTGGAATTTAATCGCTCTTCAGAGGAATTTAACATTCTCTAAAATCTTTAATTGTAGTATCGTTGTAAAAATATTTACCTAAAAATTGCTCCATGTGTCAAGTTTTCTAAATAAAATAATTTACTTATATTTTATAAGAGAAAATCAGACGATTTCAGAGGAATTTAAAAATTTAGTATCATTCTAAAGAAATTAATCCCGAAATTGATCCACGTGTTAAATTTCCTACATAATTTTTTTTTTAGATTTTGTAATAGAAAATCCAAGCACATAGATAATGTTCAAAATCTCGTTCTTCGCTTAGAAAATTTAATTCGCTCCTCCGAGGAATTATTTATTTTCTGAAACCTTTAATTTTGGTACCATTATAAAGATATTTATCTCCAAATTGCTTCACTTATCAAATTTCATAAATTAAATACTTTATTTAGGTTTTATACAAAAGAATATATGAGCATATAGATAATTTTCAAATTCCCGTTTTCGTTCACTTTGTCCATTGAAAATTTCAATCACTCTCATGATAATGTGAAATGAATGACTAAAATTGGTGAAATATATTAATTAAATACGAATTCTTCGTGTATAACATCCACAGCACAATGTTTTTAACGTTGAATTGTACATTGGGCGCTTTTCTGGATGACAACATATAAAACTATTTCGAAGTACCTAATTTGTATTTGGAGCAAATCTAACTTGAAAATCTTCAATATTGATGGCACTCGCAATAGGCAATCGAGTCCATATATTAAAATATTTTAATGATTAATTAATCAATTTCGCGTAATTTTTGCAATTTTGACTATATTTTTGTTAATTTGAGATCATTTTTTTAAAAAATCACCAAATTGGCGATATTTTACCAAATTAGTAGCCAAGTTATTTTATTGCCAAGCGTTATCAAAATCTCGAATTTAAAAATTTTCGTGAAAAAACAATACTTTCTTCTCTATACTATATTTTATATAAATTGTAACGCTCTTTCTCAAAAATCACGAATTCTTTTGCTCTTACATAAAAATTGCAAATTTTAGCAATTTCATAAAAACAAACTTCATCAGACTGATTTTCTTCACTTCGTTTCGTACATATCATTAACTCCTCGAACATTTTCCCTGATATGTTCGTGATTGGTAACACAAGCAAAAAAAGAGCTACCAACTGTGGAAAAGTAGGAAAAAGAAATAAATAAAAGGAAAGTAGAAATCATTTTCAAAAAGTAGGAAAAAGAAGGAACTGTACGATCCCTGTCTAAGTCAGTATTTACATATCATCCCCAGTCCATTTAAGTATGCTTATAACCACATTTCAGTTGTGAAAAAATCTCTCAAAAATTAAAAGCTATTTTAAAAAACAAACCTTTTAAAAACCCTAATTTAATTAACTGCTGTCTTTCACAAAATTAATCGCTTCATTTTATGCCTCTTAACGAAGTATTTTTTGCTGTTTTCGCATTAGCGTAGATTACCCTTTTTGCATCATTTTTTTATGTAAACTTCGTCATTGTTTTCGAAACCTATAATGATAAAATGTAGCAGATTGATAGCCATCATTTTTGTTTAAAGAAATTAATGAGGTTTCCTATAATCAAGAGGATTAGAAAAGAATTTGGGGATTTGGTTTTGCCTTTTAAGCTTTGAAAATTCCTGGTTTTTAAGCTCTTAAGATTAAAAGCTGTTTGAACAAGTTGTTATTGATAAAAACTTTATAAGGGCATTGAAGAAATGTTACAAAAAGAAACATTAAATGTAAGTTTCCAGTCTATTTTCTCATATACATTCATGTTCTGTTTTCTCTTTTTACTTTCCTTATATACATAATGTATAAAGAAAGTATTGTGACGGGTTCGAGTTTTCGACGGAAGACCACGTCTCAAGTATCTCTAATCACGAATCAAAAATGTTTGTGGTAATGTCTGTGTGTGTCAGTGAGTCTGTGGAGACGATATCTCACAAACGAATAGAACAATTCAAATGAAATTTGGTACAAAAATCACAATCCGTGAATACTGGAATCCTATTGTCTTTAAACGTAATGGAATGGTCAGACCCCCCCCCCCTTAAATTTACGAGTGAAATTAAAAAAAAATCATCAAAAAATCAAAACCTTTAATAAAGTTACGCAGACATTTCTTATGTAATTTTTCCTTAGAAAACGATTGGCAAACTTTAGAACGCTAGCATGAACCGTTCTCGAGATATTGAACATTTTAAAAATAAATTTATCAAAAAATCCTATAAATAAAAAAAATATATATTAACTGTTGAGAAACATGTTCACTTTTCATATGTAATATCATGCGATAAATTTGGTAATATCATTCTCGTGGATCTAGCTTGTTCCATTCATAAGAGAAGATACTTTGAGTAATACTTTCGTATTTGAACGCCAATAGTCATTTATCTGCTATAAGAATAACTTACTTCTCCGCCCATAACGCTTGGCGAGATTTTGGCGAAATGTCGCCAACTTGACGATTTTTTTAAATGTTGCCGAATTCATGAAAATCTCGGCAAATGGATGAAAATGACGACTAATTGACGAAAAGCATATAAATATCTGCTATAAGAAAAACCTATTTTTTTATTGTAAAAGCAGTAAATTCATTGCATTATATAAGGAAAGTCATGTGTTGCCCACATCAGATTTTTTATAAGGTCAATTGAGTCACGATTTGCACCAGAATAGAAAAAAAAAACGTATCTTTTAGGCACTTTCGTTAATCGTAGGTTGTTCGATTAATTTTTTAAAGTATAAGTTGGCAACAGGGCAGTCAAGTTGAGGAATTTGAAGCATTCAACTGATTTATAAGTTAATATAGGGTTTCCAAGAAAGTCTTCGAGTACCCCAAGAACTTGAAATAAAAGGTCTATCTCAGTGTACACATGGGTTTATTTATAGCAAAATGGCCATATATATTCCTAATTTAATATCAGTGATTGCAGCATGTTTACAGATAGGCTGAGAAAAGCTTTTCCTATGTAGTAATTTTATGCTCTTTTTTAATTAAATCTAAACCTTTTCTAATTATCAATTTTTCTTTTCAGTCCTACCTGAACGTCCTAGTCCTCAATGGGTACCATAATCTAGATTCTCTGAAAGGACTGGAAGAGCATGACTTGATGTCATTGGGGGTTGTCAACTGTGACCATCGTATCAAACTCCTAAATGCAATCGACAGATTAGAAGGTACGATATCGGTGTTTCTTTTCCAATAATGTCCAGTCAGTCGTTCAATACATGGCATGTACTATTAAAAAGTTTTAACAGGTAAAAGAAACCCCTTCTGCGGAAAAAAAAAAAAGATCGGAAGTAATTTTTCAAAACAAGAAATTACAAAACTTAGAAACTCAGTCATATATTCTGTATACTGTCATCATCAGGTAAATTAATTTCTTCAATACAAAACAACTGTGCAACTTCAGATGGAGCAAATGACTTACCTCTTTAGCGTGAAAGGTGAAGTTTTATTTCCAATCTAAAGGATTTATATACGAAAAATTTTGGCCCCAAAATGCACATTATATAAACAAGGCACAAAAAAAAAACACAGTCATTTAAACAGAGAAGTTCATGGAGGTTCAAAGATCTATAACTTCTCAATAACAATTAGTGTCCTACCCGACAATGTGGGACAAACATGGAGAAGATCAACATCCATGACCTTAGCACCAGCAGAGGAACATAAATGGCTATATGATTAAGCTGCTCTTGGATAAATTACTTAGCCACTAAACTTTAAACATTTAGGTCAGGACACACCACGAGTAGGTATATTTTTCAATACACCTCTAAATTTAAACTATAAATTTCATCTATTTTGTCTGACATCGACGCAATTCAGTAGTTTTCTAAAACAGGTCTGAGCAAAGAATATTTTTCCAACAGCGAGACGAATGTTTGAGACTGGAGTGTAAATAATCAATCATTTGAGCAGTCAAATATGAATGACTCTCACATGAATGGTAATTGATGAGAGTACTCTCTGGTATAAATGACTTATATCACTACTGTACAATGCTCTGTATCCTCATTTGTAATGTTACACATTTACATGTCACACAAATACAAATTTGAAAATAACAAGTGTAATTTGATCTGCTGTATTAATATTTAAGCTTATTATGCAATGATCATTATCATAAAACTATTTGATTACTCATAAGTTCTTTTTTATTTTTGACTAATATAAATCCATTCGTATTTGACATTTATTCAAATCTGTTAATTTTCAGAACAACCTGGTTACCCACTAACCTCCTGCTCTACCGAAGGTAAAGGATCCCCTCTGCACCGATCAAAGCCACAGAGCAAAGCCACATTTCAACCAAAACATGAAATCTTCAACTCGCCACGAAAACGCAGCGATTCGTTCTCAAACAATTCACTAGAACCTTATGTGCCATGCCTATCTAATACTGACTTATTCTCGGTAGCACCCTTTAAGCCAAATGAAATTAACAACCTTGATCACGGCTTGACAAGGTGTAATGGCACTCAACTAAAAGATGAGGATTCGAGGGACATATTAAATATACCCCCTAGCAGACCACCTGATAAGCTTTACTTGTATTCAGACTTGCACTCCAATCAGAAGATCCACTATTCTTATAGTAGAGGTATCAGTGCATATTCTGAGCAACTGTATTTTGCAAGGGCTGGTCTCGTAATTGATTCTCCTAGCAACGACCACTTCCTTACACAAATGAATTACTTAGAAAAGTTGTCTGATTTGACAGTCAGTGGATCAACATTCAATCATCTAAATGGGGCTGTGTACCCCAACAGTGGTGCATATATAACCAAAGAGGAAAAATACTTGATGGAATCTTCCAGAAGAAAGTTAAAGGACAAGATGCAAAGCTACGGTCAAGAGGTCAACACCGATCATCTTAGAGATGAATCTGACTTCAGTAGTTACCTCCAAACTTCTGGGGATAATCCAGAATTGTTCTGCAACTCCTATTCAATCACAGAACCCCAAAGCAATGGAAAATCCCTGACTCTACCTCGCAAGAAGAAAGGTTATCTTAGCAATGACCTGATATTGAAGTCAGCAGTTGCCAATGTATATAGGTCTGAAAGGAAAGGCAAGAAAACACGCAGAAGAAAAGAAAGTTCCCAGCCCCTTTTACAGTGTCCAGTCCAGCAGTACACTCTAGGTGATTTCGTAGCAAAAAAACTCCAAGATGAACAAATCGATCTGTGTAATGAACCATACACAGATAAGGTAAAAGAAAATAATTTATTTTTCTATAATGTAATTTAAGTGAATTGACAATTTAAAAATTAATTTTATTCTTTAAATTTATTACTGAAACCACCTTCTTTTAATAAGTTTAAAATAATAAAAAATAACAAATTTTTGTTTTTGTTATAAATATATTTTTAAAATACATGCATAAATTATCAAAGGAAACTAGGATGAATATATGGAATAAGGGTAAAAATTAAAAAAAAATTAATATTTATGTAATAAATTAGCTGAAGTGTGGTTCAACTCGACCTTCTCGTGCCAGAATCCATCTTTACGTAGCTTGTGATTTTTTTTGCAAATTTTGCAAGAAAAATTTCGATAAATCTGTATTGTTCGTCCAAATGATCACAATTATAACATGTTACCCTTCATTTTAAAGGGCTTGAAAAAAAATCCTTTGATTGACACCATGCACTCCTTCAGGAGGTAACTTTGATTTTGTGGATAAAAATACTATACTATTGCAAGCTAGACTATACTATTACAAGCATATGCCATGTTGTTTGATTCAGTATTTTATTGGGCTGATTTGACAGTTCCCCAAATATACTACCAAAAATAACCAGATTTATCCATAAATAGCCAAATATAGCTGCAAATGAAATTTTCTAGCTATAAAACAGCTAAATTTGCCAATTAGTGCCACCACTGGCACATCCTTACTTTTGGTTTGCAGTTTGGGTTTTAGTTTGAATTAGAGCTGACTGTTTGATTCAAATGGTGTTAGTTTGCAATTTGAGTTTTAGGTTGAAAAGTCAAACCACATATAAAGCTTTTAAAGCATATTTATGATGAAATATTGCTACATTGATACTATACTTTACTTGAAATTGTGTACATATTTTTGTAAGAAATTAATTTCTAAGTAAGGAAAATTTTATTATGAACAAGCAGTGGTTAAACAGATGTTGCAACCCTCTGGGAAAAGAGAAACATTCGTGCAAAAGAAAAAGTCTATGTCTCTCTCTTGTTTCTAAGTTGATTTTTGAAAAATTTCCTGAATTTGTTGGATAAATGATATGTGACCAGTGCAGGAAAGAAATATAAAAGCACTAACAGATGACCCAGCTCTGGAATCTAGGTCCAAAAGAAGACCTACTACCTGAACCAAGTGTCCTGCAAGTTTGTGATGATGAACAAATGAATTTAGATTGTGAAAATGCACTAGATTCTTTAAATCATAGTTTGAATGTCTTGGGAAACTGAAAGAACAATTTGAACAATCACGTACTACAATTGCTGGGACTCGGAAGCTCCACTCGTTTATTCCTTTAACAGCACATACAATTTGCACTAAAGTGTATTCTGATTCACCTGTATCAAAAGTTGGACAAGTTACCAAATTAAAATGTGAGCATTCGATCAATGATATCAAAGGATTTGTGACTGCTGTTTATGGCAAAAAATGATGGGTAACATGTGTAATTGATATTGATGAAGATAATGCGATAGTTAAATTAAGTTTTCTCCATCCATCTGGACCTTCTCCATCATTCAAATTTCCAAATAAGTCAGATGTACTTTTGGTACCTGTGCAAGATGTATTAATAGTTGATCCCTCCACAGCAATGGCAAGTTTACACTATAACTGAAAAGGAAACTGTAGTGCCAAATGCAAAATTGTGCTCATGGAAAAACCAGTAGTAATTTAATTTAAAGTTGTATATAAAACTGCAGCATTACTAAAAATAAAAAAAATAAAAAAAAAACAGCCTGTCAAAGGATTATGCTAATATCTAAATATTGTATTTTTTGTTTCTAATTATTTTTTTGTGTGATTCTATTGAGTGCCCATTTTGAAAATTGGTATACATGTAGTTAAGATGTTATAGTATTCAGGGGAAAATAGTGAAAAATAAGAAAATTCGATTTTTAACAATTCAAGGTCAAATACTATGACCTTGAAATGTTTTTTCCAGAAACATCATGTGTTTTGTATCATTTTAAAAAGAGCTTTAAAATGATACCAAAATTGTTTCTACATGTTAATTAGAACAGGAATTAAGGTAATTTAAATGTAGCCATTGCAGGGTAAATTTTAAGTTTCGGCCATTTTTAAATGCATATAACTAAAATACAAATAGGCCTAGGAGGTTAAAATTTTGCATGCTTTACATTCTTAGTAAATCTAATTAGTCCATCAAATTTCAAAAACATCGGAGACTGTGCGGGAAATCATTACATTTCCTTGTGTTGGTTTGACATGGAATGACTCTAGAACCTCTTTAACCAAATCAACAGCAAAAAACAGCCTGGCTGTGTTATTAACAAAGTGTTTACTTTATAGTTAATCATTGATAATTATGATAGCAAGCCAAGCTAAAAAGTGCATTCATAGTCACCTCACAGAACCTGTCAATAAGTGGCTCTCCCAAAGCTTGGAATCACACTCCAAATGTAGCAATCAGCACATAGGTGCACCAAGATTTTGGATTCTTTAACACCAAATAGCCGATAACTGCACTGGCCATATATTAGATTTTCTTACTGCCAGTGCAGTTATTGCCTATTCAATTCTGAAGAGCAATAATAAGTGCAAATCTAGAACCATCTACATTGATGTGTGCATCGAAAGAGTGATTCCTAAATATGTCAATTCCTAATAGCTGATAACTGCTCTGGAAGTATATCAGATTTTCTTGCTGCCAGTGCAGTTATTACTTATTCAATTCTGTAGAGTGATTCCCTAAATGGTTGTCGATTGAGATTGTCTTGGTGCATAAAAGAAATTTGTAGCTGAAAGGAAATTTCAGCAGCTAATTTCTCAAATAAAAAATTCAGCTCACTTCCAAGCTGCAAAAAAATATTAACATTTTTCATATATCATATACTTTCGAATTTCTTACATTTAAATTGTTTGAAATTTTATTGTAGACGGGGTTTTGTGGTATTCCTCCAGCTTTGGTCCAAAGGTATGCTGACGAGCTTCAACAAGATATATACGATGTAGCCGAAGCTTTAGATAGAGAAAGAGTCCACACTTTGCAGCTGCGAGGACGGCCTGCGGTATGAAATTTTTTAATTATTTTTCTCATTCACAAGGCCAAATTATGACCATTTGGTTAATACTACTTCTGAAACCCATATGATGCAATATGCAGCAAACTGTATGTTACAAGACTATTTCATCTGGTCTATGATTCAGGTTAATTATAACAAACAGTTGTTCTTCTGTAATATTGAAGAACTCTGCCAACTCTCTACATGTATTGTGCTTAGCTTTATCTGCTGATCCACTCACTCTCTGTAAACTCCAATAATTACTCCTATATTGAACACTTCACAAGTGTAGTCATTTTGCTAATGCTCATACAACTGCTTCAACATCTTTTATCCATTCTTTCCTGAGCAATGCCTTTCCCCAGCATAAGAGGGGCTGGGGAAAGCCTTCAACTTTTAGGTCTTCACCAATTCATGTCAGCAATATCTGCTATACAATGGCCTGGTAGATATATCATAATTTGGCTACTCAGTGTAAATACGTCTTCCAAATTAATCTGTATCAATCCAGATTCATTTTGTTACAAAAATAGGTATTGCATACTTAGTAATTATGAGGATTACATAACTAATATGCAGGGTCTGACATATACTAACTAGGGCCCAGAGCAGACATTCCTCAGAGACTTTTCTACATCTCTCAACATATATGAAATGTACAAAAATATTTTTTTCAAAAATATAAATGCATTCTTGAAAAGACATACAAAATGAAATTATTTTATATTTTAATGGAATTTAAGTGCTTAACAATTTTCTCATCATGACCATGAATCCAACATGCTCTAGATGCTGAATTAGTGCCGTAATCTCTATAATATTTTGAAATGAACTTCTGAGAAAATGCATTGACTTATGCATTTGATGAGCAAATGTTGGTTTAACTAAGCTTATCCAAGATCTCAGTATGCAAAATGAAGTCTTGCTGAGCAAACCTATCAGTGGAATGCTGCTAACTTGAGTAATGAAGTTAATTTATTTTTTCAGAAAACAGTCATTAATATTTTGATATTGCAGTTGTTTAATTTGGGACCCCTCTTATGTTGGGGCAGCTGCCCTTATACCTTTGCTAATATGCACTAGATTTACTACTGTAATCTTAGAGTTCACTGCTCCTAAAATAAAATTGCCTCAGCGCAGGTGTAATACGGCCTAAATAAGTTCCTAAATATGTTTTGACTGCTGCGCAGAGACATAAATATGCCTAAATGGAAACCACATATGTGGGCATATTTTGTGGTATTTGTCGACTGTGCAACCATCTGCTGCGTGGACACAATAGTCCTAAATAAGTCTAAACACACATTCAGATTAAATATCAAAAATCATGATTGGTTAACGAACTAGCAGGATCATTTAGAAAGATGAAGAAAAGAAAGTTTGATATGCCAGTAAAAATTGTATGTAATTGGATCAACAACGGCTAAGATTGATCAAAATGCAAATAAAAAATATTAAGAAGAGTTAATGGCAATTAAAAAAATGTATTTATTTTTTAACCAGTAAATTTCTACATATTTAGCTTCCATTAATTAAAAAATAATTCAAATTAAAAAAATTGCTCTGAAGCATTTTGTTGTCCAGCTTCAGTACCCCTATACCAAAGTTCATCGACTGTGCATAGCTTAACTTAAATTCTCCACTAAATCTCCAACACATAGACAGACGCATGGACAGACATCATTTATTTTTACAGATTTCTTTGAAGAGAATTTAATCACTTTTGACTCAAACATTGAAATAATAAATTTTCCATTATTTTTCAGGTCCCTAATGACTTTCTAGCTGACTCCTGTTGTGAACCTGTCGTAGAGGCAAACTATAGTAATCTCACGAACTGGTTAATTTCTTTAGGACTTCCGATTTACGAGAAACTGTTCTACAAACACGGCTGTACTGAACTGTACCACATGGCTGGTTTAAAGGATACTGACCTGCTCCGGTATGGAATTGAGAATTCTAAACATATCCGTCTCCTGAAAACTGCCATCGAAGCTTTACACATACACATTGAGCATTGTCAATATATAACATAATGTATATACAAGAGGAAAGCTTCACATCATATTTATGGCACAAAGGCACCAAAGAATTCAGTATTAACACTGAAAATGAAAGCCAGAATTTTTTAAATGGCAGAGTGGTCTGGATATTTATTCAGTGAGGGTCCCAAATTTATTTTAAGGCAGATATGCCTGCATCTCATCTTCAAAAGCTAAGAGTGAAAATGATTTAGCAAGGTTTATTACCATTATTATCTATTTGAAATCAATTCTATAGTCACAGAACCTACCGATAAGAGGCATTTCAAAGTTTAAAATCATAACCATGATACCGTAACCAAAGTCTTGTTAAAGCTTATCTACATTGATAAACTGCTAACTATACTGGCAAAAATAAAACTTACTGTGTTTCAATTCTGCCAACTTCATCATAAATTCATTGATATACAGAGTACCTAGGAAAGTCTTTAAGCACAACACCCTTTGAGAATAATTTACAAAGTTAGGATAACGAATTCTGCAGCAAAGCGAGATAGATAAAAAAAAGCCAATTATAAAGTTGTAGAGCAATATTTAATGAGTAGAAATAAAAACCAGGAACAAACAAAACGCTTATACGGAAAGCAATAAATTCCTGTCAAAAATCTGCATTATCAAGGCCTGTAACATGGTGACATCTACAATGTTTGTCAAAGTACATGGTCATATTTTTTATGAAATTCAAATATGCATTATCTGTGGTGGAGGACATGGCTTTACATTAGATTTCTCTTCACATAAGTGTTGTTTATTATATCATTCCTGAGTAGAATAGCAATTTGCCAATAACCTTATTGTATCAAATAAATTCCTTCTGTAAAGTTTTATTTTTGATTCCTACTCATTAGACAATAATCTACAACCTTGTAATTGGCTTTTGACATAGAATAACGTCTTTGTGGGCACCTTGTATGGAGGGGGGGGGGAGGCATATTGGAAAATTGGGTGTGATGAAAATGAGTGAGATTTTGAAAGATTGCAGTTCAGCATGTAACAGTCGAAGGGGGACATCAGTGTTATCTAGCGTTAGATATTCTAGTACAATAGATAGATAACAGAAGCCTGAAAAATGGTCTATGAATGGTCTACAGAAGCCTGAAAGATGTATTCAGGCCTAAGGTTGGGCCTAAGCCATAGGGGAGGGGGGGGGGGTCAGATGCTGACTCCTACTTCTGTGAAGTAATTAAGAAAGGGTATCGGTACTTATGATCCGCACAGGTGGTTGATGTTCAAATCCCACTAGCATAGGAAAAGAAGACGTGGACATAACATTTATCTCCTCAACTCTTCACTTTAAGAAAAAATAGTTAATCAGAGAAGATTTTTGACACATTCTCATCAAAACCACGAGGTCAAAGTGAGAGTTCGGAGTGAGATATTACCCTCAGATTTCTAGTATTTTGAAAAATAACGAAGACGCCATCTACTCTATAGGATATCTACGGGATGAATGTGTGTTGTAAGGGGTAACTCATCAGTGCGACATGCTCAAGAGAGGAATGACTACTGTTGACATAGGCCACTGTTGGCAGTTTGTAGAAATAAATGAAATTTTTATGTAAACCATCATTTCATTTGCAAACACCCATGTGATAAGATGTATTCTACATTGCGGGTGTACCTCTGGTACAGCCTCTCAAGATTTTTATCTAACTACCTTGATCTGTTGTCAAGTTCAATATCCTAACATTTAAAACTTTCCACAGATGCAGCTTTTATTCGATCGTACATAGTCACATTATGATCAACAGATCTAAAGCGTACACTCATGGATATTCCCTCATAAAATTATTGAGGTGCTTTAGGACTTTCCTAGGAATCTTGTAGATTATACATTAGCAATATTATTCAATGGTATTACTGCTACCATTTAATGCCAGCTGTGTACCATTGATGTTTGAAATATGAAATAATTTTGTTAACCAAATAAGATTACAATAATTCCTTTAGAGCTATTTGCATTTTTCTTTGTCTGCATTCTTGTAGTTAGTTATTAATGGTTGTTAAAGAAGCAATGTTCTTTGGTCTGAGAAAGGAGGTTTATAATGTCCTTGAAACAATTGTAGTCACTTAATTGACACATATCTGCTTTTTTCAGTATTGTAAGTTAATTTCTTACAAGCAGCAGTTTTATTTATTGTGAGTATACCCAATACATTAAAACTTATATTTCTTTTTAAGTGTATACCAGTAAAAGATAAATATTTTCAAAACTATTTAGATATTAAAAAATAATTCCAAGCAATACTGGACTAAGGGAAATATATGAGCTTTTTTTCAGTGCTTGTAAGCCCTACTGAGGGTGAAATCAATTTACCTGTGCTATTTGTGCATAAGTATGATTCTAAGCTTTGGAAGACCTCCTATCAATGGCATTTCTGGCTATGAACTTGACCCTGCAACTTCGTTCAGTTTGATCTCAAATTTACTATATAATCAATGCCAGTTGCATAGTATGTTTGATTTTTTTTGGTCACCTTAGAGGTTTACAAATTGTGACACAAAACGAGCTCTTTTTACTGTTTACTTTAAGTTAATGGCCATTCAGTGCAGCTGAGCTTTGAAAGCAAAACGGGTCCACCAATGTTGGTTGCTGCACTAGGATCATGGTTGCAATGTCAGTTTTGTTATCCCTGTTCTCAAGATATGTTTTAACCTTGAAATTTTGATAAACATGGCATTCATAAAATGTTAATGCATTTTGAAAGGAATTAGAAATGGCTAATATTAACAAAAGCAGAACACAAAAAAAAATTGAATTGTTAGTTAAGACACTATTAAAACTAAAATTTCAAAATTACATATTTAATCTCGACTTTCAGTTTATTAACCCCATTATCTAGTAATTACCCCTTAAATGTGACAATAACAACTATTAATGTGTGTTAATGTATAAAAATATCAACTAAATTATTGTTATCAAGATTACTTGTTTACATAGAACATATTTATACAAAATTAGGTCTTACAAATTTTAGATAATACAAATAATTTTTCTGCCCTTAAATATTGGATTAAATAAGTTCTACTGCCTTTTAAAATATATTCAAGGGCACAATTTTTAAAATTGAAAATTTGCTAATTTCAGACATTAAAATTACATTTCATGTGCAATAATGTTAATTAGATTACCAGATGGAATAACAGAGTTCTGCACAGATTTATTATACTTTTGTCAGAAAGTAGAATTAGTTAAAATATAAATAGGTTATATAATTGAAATTGGATTATGAGCAATACAAATACGTACAAAATATTCAAAACACAAGGGTATCAAATGAAAATTTTTCATTATGTTAGGAAGACCTAGATTTTCATGACGACACTACTTTAATGTTATCAAGGCCTGCCTTACAGTAGTACATTATTATTTTTTTATTTTTAGAAGTTTTAGGCTATTGGGACAAAATGTAGGACCCTCTATATTTGGGGGGGAAGGGGGAGCAGGGACATAATGCCGTGGTCTGTGCATAAATCAGGCTCTAAATGTCATCTAGATTTAACAACCTCCAAGAAAAAACAAGTATTTCTGCTGAATTTGCAAAAGAGGTTGGCCTACACTACACACATACAAAACGAAAATTCTAAAAATGAAATTAAAAGGCAGACAAAGATATCATTTTGAAAGGAAGAAAAATGTAATAGATGTTATAACTTTACATATCTTGATGTCATTGCGGATAAACATAAGAAAACAGATAAAAATATTAAACAAAGGATAACAAAATCCCAAAAAAGCAAGTCTAGGTCAACAAATATACATAAAAGTTAAATATAAGTTTTTTAGGACTTTTTTTTTTCAATAGTTTGTGCAATATTGCTATTACATGGAGCAGAAACTAGGAAATTAACTAAAGTACAGGCACAAAAAACATGTTTTTAAAAATAAATACTTCAGAAAAATTTAAACTAATTTTCTGGCCCCACACAATTTTTCAAATGCTGAACTTTTTAAAATATCAAACATTAAACATATATGAAGAAGTCAAGTGCAGAAGATGAAGATGATTGGTTGGGCATACCTTAAGGATACCACAGGAGACAATCCCTAGGATAGCGCTAATGTGAATACGTGAGTGAAATGATGAAAATGAAGGACAAAAATATATTGTAATCATATAACTATATCTAAATGGCAAGGACCAAGACCAAGATGCTTGTTTTCGGCGTCTCTGTGCCAGAGGCACTCATCCCCACATCGACTATAATGTTGTCGGACCATATGTGTAGCCTTGAAGATGGACAGCAATGTCACTCCATTCCAGTGGGCATGTTGTTTTAGTCAGTATAAATTATTAGAGTAGTCCAGAAAATTGTCTTGGTATGGTTGATGCCTGCTCGGCTGTAAAAGAAAGGGTGGGAAGGGCAAGAAAAGCACAAGAGAGTCACAATAAAAATTGAAGAAATGCAGAAATTTAAATTTCAGCAAAGGATGTTTCATAATTCAGGTTTAGGGATTTATATAATTGGTGATTGTTCGGTGACGCCATATTTTCAATTAGAAAAATCAGCAAATAGGACAGTAACATCATGTCATGGCATTTTGTGGCAAGTTGCAACAAGGTGATATTAGCAACAAAATAAAAAATCGAAGTTTTTATATTGTCCTACTATCAATAAAGGTTCAATTAGAAAAGTTGCCCCTCAAATTCATTAGTACAATAAAATGAACCCTACCTTTCTAATTTAAAAATTCAGTGAGATATTAAGATGATAATTTTTGAAATTTTGAACATTTCAGGCTTGCAAAAAGGTTATTAATCCGCTGAGCAGATTCTGTCAATTAGAGGAACAACTGCAAATTGTAATATTTGTATAGATACATCTTGATTTTCTAGGATTATGAATTCACTTAAAAGACAAACATTTATTTCTATGCATAGATTAGTTCTTATACAATTATCCGATTAATCAACAATCGATTCGGTAAACTGGTTGTAAAATTTATACCCGGTTAACTGAAAGAGTTAAAGAAATATATATTTCACATTATATCCTTTTTTCAGCTAACCCGATTAACCCTATAATAATTGTATAATAACTAATCGAAGTGCAAAAACCTTAGTCTTACAAGTGAATTCATAATCATAGAAAATTAAGATGTATTGATGCAAATATATCAATTTGCAGTCAACCTCTAATTGACAACTGTTCCACAAAAATAAAACCTTTCTGCAAGTTTCAAATGTTCAAATTTCTGAAAGTTATGATCTTAGCGAGTGTTTAGGTTAGGAAGGTGAGGTTGGTTTTATTGTATCAATGAGTTTGAGGTGCAACTTCTTATTATTAAACCTTTTGTGATAGAAGCAGGGATCATAGCAGATTTTCTAAAAATTTTAGGTAGGAATTTTAGGATTTTTTTTTCAAAATTTTAGGAGCTAATTTTTATTATTTCTATTATTAGTACTGTTTAATTACCGTTCTTTTCATTAATTAAAGGAGAATTGATACAAAAAACAAACATCATTGAAAGAAAAAGGTAATCTTTTGAATATTTTTCCTATTTCATTTTTCATTTTAATGCTCTGTAGACTTAAAAATTCAAATTATCACTTAATATCTAGTGGCCACTTTATCACAGGTATTTTTTGTGTAAATATATACATACATACACACTATATATATGTATGTTAGAAAAATGTTAGTTTAGTTTTCAAACAACTTTATATAAACAGAAAAAGAAAATCTTAATATAATTAACAAAAAAAAAAAATCCAAAAAGCTCAAAATCACATTTAAAATTTTTGAAGAATTGTAAAATAAAATACGGCCATAAGAGCAAAAATTTAGCTGGTAAGTTAGTAGTTTTTGCATGTAATGTACAAGGATTGCACGCATCCGCGCAGCGGGCGGGCTTAAAGCAAATAATGCTAATAAAAGCCAATTTATTTTGGGAAAAGTGTTTATCTGTTACGCTTGAACCCTAGTAGTGGGCTGGAACGTGATTGACAGCTATTTCAAATCTATGCAGATTGCATGTGCCCGCGCAGCGTGTATATCGTTATTACATGCAGTAGAATTGTCGTTATTGCATATATCGTACGTAGATTGCATACACCCGCTAATAAAAGACGATTCCTTTTATACGCAGCAGCTGTATCATTACCCGTGTGCCCGCATTACGGTCGGAAAAGCGATTGACAGCTACTTAATGAGTTAGCCATAACTTGCGCGCGTAACGGAAAAGTGCGATCAAGAGCCACTTGATGAACTATATCGTTAGCCGTAACTTGCGCGCGTAGCTGAGATAGATAGCTACTTCATCAACTGTACAGTTAGCCGTGACTTGGCCGCGTAGCTGAGGTGTGCAATTGACAACTGCTATATCAACTGCACCGTTAGCCATGACTTGCGCGCGTAACGAAGGCGTGCGATCGACATCTACTCCAGGAACTGCACCGGCAACCACAATTTATGCGTGTAGCTGAGGTATGCGATAGACAGCTACTTAATGAACTGAACCATTAGTTATGACTTGAGCCCATAACGGAGACGTGCGATCGACAGCTACTTCATGAACTACATCGTTAGCCGTAATTTGCGCGCGTAGCTGAGATAGACAGCTACTTCATTAAATGTACCGTTAGCCGTGAATTGCCCGCGTAGCTGAGGTGTGCGAATGACAGCTACTTCATCAACTGCACCGTTAGCCATGACTTGTGCGAGTAACGAAGGCGTGCGATCGACATCTATTCCATAAAATGCACCGCTAGCCACGATTTATGCGTGTAGCTGAGGTGTGCGATAGACAGCTACTTCATGAACTACATCGTTAGCCGTAACTGTCCTTTCTGACGATTTTTCTAATTGAAAATATGGAGTCTACAAGCAACCACTAATGAGATAAATCCCTGAATATGAATTTAAAAACACCCCAAGATTTTATGAGTAAATATATAGTGCATAAAGCTCGGAACAATGTCTACATATATAAAATCAAATCGGGAGTAGAAGAATAACAATCATTGAATTCAACCTTTATTAGTTAATGTAGAATGAAATACAAAAAATAATGAGAGAAGACAGGAAATTTAGATAATTGGAAGATTTATCTAAAACAGTTAAAAGTATATCTGCCAGAAACGTCTTCAGGGGCACTTTTTAGATAGATATATGTAGTCATAGAAACAATGGAATTTAGTATATCACATGGAAAAAAATTATGCAATCTGTGCCCAACAATGAGAGGAAACCAGATCCACAGACAAAAGAAAACAATTTATCAAATGAAACAACAAAATGACCATTAAATAACACAAATTAACAAACTGCAAAAATATATTCATATACAACCAGTGTTTGTGACTTCAACTCTATACATATAGAGAAATGTGAAGGCCAAACCAAGCACTTGAATATGAACAGTGGGTGAGAAAAGAAATTAAAGGAAGCAGCATCTTACCTGTTGCAACTCCTCTTTCCCGCTTAAAGCAGCTTTTACTACCCGGGCAAATGCTCACGGAACCAATGCAATACAATGGTCGGCCTCCCAAATGTGCCAAGGCAAAAGCACCTTCTTAACAGGAAAAAGCAAGATCAACGACCAGGAACAATAGAGACAAGAAGATTCAACGCATCCATCACACTGTTCAAGTAAGATTATATGCGCATGCGTGTTTTGATAACAGTATCGCATACCAATCAGAATCCCCCAATCTCATCATTAAATGGATCATTGTCCGTTCGATCTTTGAAATAAGAATTATAATAACTTTTCAAAAATACCTGGGATAATGCTTTTTTATAGCTTCTTTTACAATTTTTTGGTTACAATTAATGCAATCCCTCTTGAATGTGTTATAGACATGGTTTCTTTTGAAATGTCCGATTAAATTGTAAAAGAAGCTATAAAAAAACATTATCCCAGGTATTTTTTGAAAAGTTATTATAATTCTTATTTCAAAGATCAAACGGACAATGATCCATTTAATGAAGAGATTGGGGGATTCTGATTAGTATGCGATACTGTTATCAAAACACGCATGCACGTATAATCTTACTTGAACAGTGTGATGGATGCGTTGAATCTTCTTGTTTCCATTGTTCCTGGTCATTGATCTTGCTTTTTCCTGTTAAGAAGGTGCTTTTGCCTTCACACATTTGGGGGACCAACCCATTGTATTGCATTGGTGCCATGAGAGTTTGCCTGGGCAGTAAAAGCTGCTTTAAGCGGGAAAGAGGAGTCGCAATCCTCCTCTACCATTTTATGCAAGACATATGGTCATCCCCGTTATTTAGATTTTCTTTTTTCTTGTGTTCTACTTTGGATCTGCGAGCTGCCTTGTGCCTAATCCATCGGTGTGAACTGTTTTGTTTGTCGGAATTTTTTAGGGTGGCGGCTAATTATTCGAAATCCACTCTACGTTATATATGATATATATATATATACACACACATATATAATATGGCCTGTGAATATTGCTTAACAATTTTCACTTTTATAAGCAATATAAAGTATTTATTATATGAAGCCTTCTTTCAATCATTTCATACAGGGAATTTCATTTCAATCTGCATTGCTAGATGCTTAAGTTACTTTTTGAAAGGGCATAACCTCGGCACAGACAAGATCTGAACAGACTTCTCTTTACAATATTCTGTTAAATTCAAAAGGAAAAAGTGAAAATTTAAGTAATTGTTTAAATTATTCTCAAATTTAATATAAGGTATTAATTAAATTTACAGTTAAAATCATAATTATCCATTTTTATTCCGTGCAGAACTCAATTCACTCTTAAAATTATACTTGTATTAAAATATATATAAAAGGATCTTTCCGGAGAAAAAGAGTAACACACACACACACACACACAAAAATTAACAATAATAATTTATAAACAAGTTTATAAATCAGAGCAAATGATCAAAATAAAGTAATACTGTGTATAGATATTAACATTATAAAATGTAATATCTTTATGGTTGCATGTAAATAAGATATTATATGCAAATTTAAATTTGTGTATTTTTAAAACATCAATTAGGTAAAAGATTATTACTGATAAAAGCAATTGCATTATTTTAAGGATTAGGAATTATTTATTGTGCCAATGAAATATTTAGCCAATATAGCAATTCTTAACCTATTCTGTTATACAACACAGAAAAGGAAATTTTTTGATGGAAAAAAAATTTACAAAATTTAAAATTCTTTATTAGTATCAATCAATAGACATAAAAATTTTCCCATTTAAACCCTAGTATAAAAACTTGTATTGTTCATGTCAATATGTTGCTTATTGGAAGATTAGACCTTTTTGACCAATGCTTGCTTATCGTGCCAACAAAAACCATTTTCGATCACTGCAGTTAACATTAGATATTTTAGAATTACACCTAAATAAACGGATTGATATACACTCATTGCCATAAAAATTTGAGCACCAAGAAAGAGTTGTCAGAATCGAACGAAATTTTATATATGCGAGTGCAACATTGATATAAGTGATTACAAAATAGGAAAAACTACAAATGAATGGCAGTTCTAGTATCCTGTTGGGCCAGCTCTAGCATGAATACACGATGCAATACGGGTGGGTATTGTGGCATTTAGGTTTAGCATGGTGTTCTGCATCATCTTATTCCACAGTTGTAAGTACGCCTCTAGTTCGACCAAAGTGGTAGGCTGCCCAACTTCCCATCGAGCGCGACACCACTCCATACAGAGGCGACGGTGGGTAGGTGTCATTGGCAGCACAAGTAATGAGCGGCGTAATACTAAATGTTCTTCAGCCAGGTGCCTAACGATGGTACGGACAATGATGCAGTTGGTGCTGTGCGTGCCGGGTGATGTGACGGTCTTCTCAGCTGTTGGTCTTCTGAGGGCGTCCTGAGCCTAGTCGCTATGTATGCGACCTCTCTTTGGTCCACTGGTCCTAACACCTTCACACAGTAAAATCAGAAAGACCTAGGTAGTGGGCTACTGGCTGAGCTGACCACCCGGCTATTGCCATCTTGATGATTCTTCCCCTCTCGAACTCTGACAGCTGATCATATTGTCTTCGATGGCGGTGTAATGGCGTCTCTCTGCAACAGATTAAGTACAGGCAAAAAGGCTCTGCATACCTTTTTTTTGCACCAGGGAGAATGAAGTTCAGCGCCCTGTGGTGGCATTATGCAATGCGCAATCACGCTGTATTTCTAATCATTTGCATATCTGCCTGACACGTACCTTCATGCCAAGTTTCATTTACAATTCCACAATTACTTCTTGGTGTGCAAATTTTATGGCAATGAGTGTATATAACATTAAAAATATACCATATAACTAATTTGTATATATAGGGTGTTTAAAAATGGCTTGTCTAAATATCTCTCAAACGATCGGTTGCAGACCCATAATTCCAATTAAAGAAATGCTTCAAATAAGATACTTTCATATTACGATATATTTACTTTTCACATTTTAACAAAAAAGTACATTTAACTTTTTATGTGGATCCTCTACAAAGGAAGTTCCAATTAGCAAATTGTTCCTTTTTTATTTAAAAATCTTTTGAAAAAATCCTGGTTATCTAACATTCAAAATTGGCTGTAAAAAAATTGTTAAAGTTATAACAAACTACTTTTACCTGAACAAATAAAATGGCGAAAACATAGATTTCAAGGGTAATATGAAAATGGAATTTTGTTAGATAAAATTTACTTAAAACTTGCATGTATGCCTATCTTTGGCAAAAGTTTTATAGTCTCCAATTACCCATTGAAAATTTTAATGATATCTCCGGAAATTTTGATTGCATGACAATGGAACTATTTTCATAATTTTTTTTGTGGGGGACCAATATAAAAAGTTAAGTACTTTTTAATTAAAAAATGTCATATGATCAAAATTTGTAAACAATGATACTCTACCACGTATATCTTAACTTGGAACCAGGGGCCTACAACCAATTGTTGGAGACATTAAGTTGTGCAAACCTTTTGAAACATCCTAATTAACTAATTTGATACTTATTTCTTATTCAAGTAATAACTTGTATAAAAAATAAGTAACAAATTAGCACTGAACTTTACCTTAAGTAACTTTTTTTTAAATTAAATTTGTGTCTAATTTTGATTGTTCTGATTAAAGGCAATATTTCAAAAATCATTAAATAGCTTTCTAAACACAAAAGAATAAATCTTTCGTGAAGTTAAAACTGTACATATAACTATTGAAATATATGTGCCTTTACACCAATACAGAAAATATTTACACCAAATAGGGAAGATATTTTCTTCAAATATCAGGTGACTCAAACCAAAGACAGAATATCTGAAAGCATTTCAGTGTTCATATGACCACTACTATTATCTGGAATTTTTTCTTAATTTCAGTGTATCAGAGTCTATCACTAACAATATTTGCTTTAATTCTACATAAATAAAGATTATACAGGGTTTCCTCACAAAATCGTATGCATCCCTTTAACTTTTGATTCACATGTTCTAGAGCTGCAAAAATAAAGTCCATTAATATGATAGTGACTATTCATTGTCAAGTAAGAAAGTATGCAGTAACCCTAGTTAGAATTCCTATCTCGAAAACGAAGTAAAATAGCCAAAAAATTTTATTTTGAAATTATAAAAAATTCTTTATTTAGTATGGAAAGATGTGTGGTTATAACATAACATGCCCACAGATGATAAATATCAACAAACAGATCACAAACAAAATATCACAAAATTATTGTGATGCCTCATTTATCTGCCATTTTTATTTACAGCAAAAAGGATAATTCTAAATAAATTAAAATTTGCTTATATGAATTACTATTTTTCCATGTGTGTCACCATTGCCTTTAGAAGTACTTTAGTAAAACTAGATATTTGCATAATTATTGCTTTCAGTCTCATTCTGATACATTCAAAATTTTCACCTATCTTGCTTCATTTCCGAATGATGCATAAGGACTTATGAGGTAACCCTGTATCGTGACCAATCTAGGAAAATAAAGTTTTTTCTTGAGTAGGCTTTGAATATAAACTTCTTAATTTGTTACAAATACTCTAATTGAATAGCATTATTTGAAAGGGAACCTCACATCTTCTTTCTAAGGATGGTTTCCTAAATGATCTCAATAAATCCACTTATTTTTCTTATAGTCCTCATCACTTAAATTCAACACAATTTTCATCCTCATGAACATCAATCGAAAAAATTTGAGCACTGAATTGAGTGTTGTCTTTCAGTCTTATAACCTATAGTTTTCATTATAAACACTATCAGCTAAGCAATACCTCCTAAATAAGTAAAGAAGGCTACAGTTGTCATGTTGCAAGGGTGGCTTCCATCACTATTAGAAGACATGTTATAAAATTCAAAGCATAGAAACTGCTATGTAAATCTGCGATGATATCCATTATTCTTCTCTTTCAATACTTCAGTAAAAAATTAATTTAATATTCTTTGCCTGCATGAAAGGTTTAGTGTAATTGGAAGTCAAATTTCATTCTATGGAACTGAAGATCAAAAGCTAATGTGCAAAGTGAAAACGTTTAATTTAAATCTGTACTTTTATATAAATATTTCTTAAATATCTTAGCTAGACAGGAAATCCAGGGGAGTTTTTATGATCATGGTACAGTAATCAAAATGATACAAAATGAAATTTTGTTTAAAATTTGTTATTCATTATGACATTTTTATGCATATTTGGTCATCTAGGCATTTATTTTAGCAAAGATCCTTAGCAACTATTCAAATATTTTTTTTTTCATCAGTTCCGATCTGTAGGTTACTTTCAATTACTGCATAGCTGTTATATTTAAATTGGTTTGCATTATTGATAATTTCATGAATCATGTTTTTAGTGCTTCATTAAATAAATATATTTTTAAGTAAAAAAAAATTTGCAAAATTAAGAATTTGTGCAAGAGATTGTTATATTCACTTATTACCATTACCGTCTCAATCGCAAGACTTGCCCCATAAAACTAGCATAACGACAGGCTTGCCCAATGTTCAGAAGCACCACAGCCTTGTTTACTTATTCAGGAGGTGTCGGCTAGAGCGAACTGTATCATAAATGGTAATATTGCGACAGGGTCAAATTTTTTGACCCATGTCACAATACTTTTATTTTATCACGATGCATGCTACTCATCTCATGTTTCATAAGTTTTGAAGAGATTCATTCAGCAGTTGCTATTAATATTTGACAAAAAATTTGGCAGCTACCACTTCTGGTAATAGATAAATATTATATATTTTTAAAATTAAGTTTTGAAAGTATCTTTTCAACCACACTCAAGGAACCAAGCTATCATAGACTGACTACTGGCATGGACTAAAATGAGACTCAAAGTTTAAATTAAACAAAAACATTTGGATTTTATGCTTTCTATATAGATTAGCTTACATCTTTAGAAAACAACAGTTTATTGTATAAGTGGTCCTATCAACACTTAAGTGTAAAAAGATTCTGATGATCTTAAAACTGTTTGGAAAGAAATTGAGATTTTCATTCAACTGAGCACACAACCTAGTCCATGATATATGTTCCACAAGTGTCATTTTATGTGGTAAAATGTATGAATGTTATCTAGAGAAATGTATAAATAAAAATATTGATAAAGTGTAAAGATTACATATTTAAACTTTTGTTGTCTCTTTCTTTCAATTTAATATATTCACTTTATTCACATTTAAAGACAATGGGATCGAACAATGATCCCATCCAAAATATTCAAAGACTTTTCAAGAACTTCTTCACAATATTGTTGATGTTTAAACTTTATAAAATAAAAACATTAATTTTATGCAAATGTTCTATTAAATAACCTATATATACTCTAATTGAGTCAATCTATGTCAAAAAAAAAAAAAAAATCAACATAGCCTCTAAGACGACTGACACTGATTTTTTTAAAAACCTGGCTATTTAGTTGTCCACTCATATATAAGGCTCTACGCAAAATTTTAGTCCATAGTTTTCATTGTTTTTAATTATAAGAATTTGGAGTTTTTGGTAATTTTTTATGATTCTTGATATATTCAAATGTCTGTATATTTTGACCTAATTAATATGTTGTGTTAAAATAAAGCTTATTTTATAGCTTAAAGTATGACCTTTCTTGTGATGTCACACGACCCTGCAAATGATAATTTTCATTTCAAGGTCACTTGATTTAATCTTTGACCTTGAACTGCAAAAAAACAAATGTATCTTTATTTTTATTTTTTTAAATATCTTTTGTTGATACACTTTTTATCTCTATTATACAAAAATATCAAGTTGGAAAAACCATGGGCTCATAGTGGAAAAAAATTCTAAAATATATGTTATATGCTATTCAAATAATGCTGGAAACCATATAAAAGCATAATTGATTAAATAATTTTTAAATAAACATCATTATACTTAACTAAAAGCTATAAACATTTACTAATGTGCATATAATTTCATAATTTTTTTTCTTCACAATTTTAAAGATAATGTAAATCTTAATGATTATTGATCATAATCATTAAGTACACTCATAACTATTGCTATTGTGTGTGTGTGTATATATATATATATATGCATATATCCAATTATATGCACATTAGTAAATGTTTATAACTTTTAGTTAAGTATAATGATGTTTATTTAAGAATTATTTAATCAATTAAACTTTTATATAGATTCCAGCATTTTTCGAATAACTACTCATATAACATATTTATTTAGAATTTTTGTTTAGTAGAGATAGTGTATCAACAATATACAGGGTGTCCAGTACTATCGGTGCCCAATGGCTATTTCCTCAACCGTTAGTCACAGAGATATACTTCCAACTGAAAAATGTTTTAAATTTTAAAATCTATTAACTTAGAAACAGTTTAAATCAATAAATGCATTTCTGAAAGAAATACGAAATAATTTTTATACGGTCCTCCGGTCCTACCAATTATATTTAGAAAAATCATCCTCATACAATTTCATGCAAAATAAAAAAACAACAACATCCTTTTACGACTAAAATTCACAGAGTTATGAAGCATTAAACTTTATGATTTAAGTCGCTTTTCTGAGCATAAAAATGTCCTGTTTCAGGCAACCTTTAAGGGACAGTAAAACATTTAAAACATTGAAATTCCATATTCGAAGTATTATGCTTCAATTGCATTTGCTGACATAATGTCGAAAATGAAGAAAAGCTTTTTATCGAAAAGTAATTTGTTTAGAAGAGTATTATAGTCAGGGCTCGACTAAGATCTTCTGGGGGTCTTTCTAAGATCTTTATTGTAAATGAGGCAACACATTATCGTAAAAGTCATTTAAGTCAATTGCAATTCAGTAAAAATTACAAAATTTAAATTTTTATACAGTAATAGACCAGTAATGAGACCAGTTGCAGCATACCTGAAGACGAAAATAAAAAATTACGCATATTAAATCTAAAAAAAATTGCTGCAAAAAATAATGAAATTGCTGTGAAATATTTGTCTCTCCAATTATTTTATATATATAACCCCCAGTTCTCAGCACAAAAAGTGCTCCAACTTTAAGCAGCTATAAGTCGGTCAATTTTGATCATAAAAGGATGATTTTCCTAAATATAACTGATAGGACCGGGGACCGTATAAGAATTTATATTTTGTATTTCTTTCAGAAATGCATTAATTGATTTAAACTGTTTCAAGATAATAGATTTTAAAATTTAAAACATTTTTGCAATTGGAAGTATATCTCTGTGACTAACGGTTGAAGAAATAGCCATTGGGCACCGATAGCACTGGACACACTGTATATATACTGAAAAAAATTAAAGATGCTTTTTTTGCAGTTCAAGGTCAAATCAAGTAACCTTAAAATGAAAACTATCATTTACAGGGTCATGTGACATATCACAAGACAGGTCATACCTTAGGCTACAAAATAAGTCTTATTTTAGCACATTACGTAAATTAGATCAAAATATACAAACATTTGAATATGTCAAAAATCATAAAAAATTATCAGATTTTCTAAACTTCAAAGTTTTATAAATAAACTAATGAGAATTGGCTAAAATTTTGAACAGTGTATGGACAACAAAATAGCCAAGTTTTAAAAAAATCTGTATCGGTCAAGTTGAAAATGTCACTTTATTTGTGTTGACTTGATAAGGAATGATACAATTGTCCATCTGTTTGCCTGTCCTATGTTAAGGCACTTCACGAATAGATAGACTTGCAATTGTTCGATAAAAACTCCTGGGAAAAATCAAATTTTTCTAAATGTACTGCAGAGAGGGGAGGGGGGGTGCTCAACACCAAAATGTTAGAAAAGTAAATGATAGAAAAACATGCTTTGCAATACAAAAAATATGTAAAGATGTATGGGTAAATCATTCAAAAGGAAGAAAGTGTGCAATTTCAGATTTCCAATATTTGCTAATTTAGGGGGTGCCACACACCATAATATTCGATTTTCTGAATAAATGAGAAACACCTCCTTTAAAATGCGACAGAGGTTTGATATTTGATATATGGGCCAATCATCTGATAAAACACCCAAGAATAGAGTTTTCAAAAATAATTATTTAAAGGGTTGGCTACTCCACACAAAAATGTTCTAAAGGTGAAATGTTAGAAAAGGCATACTTCTATAGGGTGTATGGGTCAAAAATAGGTCTTCAAATTTGGTGTATGGGTATAGTTCGAAAGCAAAAATGTGTGCAATTGGAGTTTTCCAATATTTGCAACTTAGGGGTACAGCACAATAAAATGTTCAATTTGCTGAATAAATGAGAAACATTTCTTTTAAAATGTGATAGAAGCATGAAAATTGGTACATGAGCCAATCATTTGATAAAAAAGCCAAGAAAAATAGCTTTTCAAAAATTTCATTTAGGGTGGTAGGTACTCCACACAAAAATGTTCAAAAGGTGAAATGATAGAAAAACCTACTTCACAATGAGATACTTTAAATTTGATGTAATGGAAAAGAAGAAAAGTGTACAATTTTAGCTTTCCATAATTTGATACTTTAATGGTGCTGTCTACAAAAATGTCTGGTTTTACCCAAGAAATGAACACCTTTTTAAGTGAGATACAGTCTTGCAATTTGATATACAGGTCAATCGTTCAATAAAACCCTCTAGAAAAAATAAAATATTTCAATATTCTGTAAAGGGGGTGCACCACATCAAACTAAAACTATACATCAACATAAAACTATAGAAAAGCCAAGGTCCGTAGAATATCTTATATATAAGGTTGTCTCGTTCGGGTAAAAAGTTGTCCCAGGAAGGAAAGACGAGTGACGTCACTGCTAGACCCATTCTCTGACAGAGGCGAGAAAAAATATTGAGAAACGTTGATCGGAAACTATTTAAATATTTATCTAATAGTAACTGTGTGCAAGCACTATAGAATAAAATAAAACAGTACATGCATAGTAATGTGAAGTTCACGAAAATAAATTCCGTACATATGAAAAGAAATAGCAAATTTTTTATGAGAGTGGAAGTTATTAAAATTTTAACATAAGGGGAATTTATACAAAGATTACTGAATGCTATGTTGAAAGATAATTGAATGAGCAAATGTTATGAATAAAAAAATAGTGAATGATCAGAGCAGAGCCAATAGTTGTTAGGTGTGTTATGTGAATCGGTTTGAGAAGGATATAAATATATATTTCTAATCTAAATGTGGCAAATCAGTCATCATTTAAATATTGACTGTATTCCGAAGTTTACAGGCATGAATAATGCAGTATAAATTAAAATACATATCATTTCCAGGCAATGCAATGCATAGCTTTTGTCTAGTTCAAAAATTTTACATGTTTTAGAAAAAATATATCGTCTGGATTTGAGAGGTCAGAAAACTTTCAAAATCATCTGAAGAAAAAGCAGTAATTGATTTAAATTTGAAAGCACATATTTTATCAAACCATTACAATAATAATTATTAGTCACGTCAAATGTAGTTTGTTAAGAATTTTTTTGTTAGTAAATTTGTTAAAAAAGTTTTTGCTAAGGCATTTATACCTTGATTCGTCAAATTGAAGGGATTCATCATGAGTAAGACGGAGTAGTTTCGATTCAATAAAAATGGTTTTTGTTCAAGAAAGGGATATTCATAAGTTAAAAGAAACTAGTGTAATTTTATGGATAATTTTGTAAAAATAAAATAAATTTATAGTCACATTAAAATGATGCATTTACCCCTATTTATTTTAAAGCAAACGGTGAATGGAATCTTTTTAGTTTGAAGCTCTTCCCCCCCCCCCCCCCCCCATAAATATTGGACAAATTTCGGAGGAAAAAAAAATTTGTCTTCGAATAAAATGATAAAAATAGCCTTTAATAGTATATAATTTGTCAAACCGCTGTTTATTACTTCTTCATTCGTTAATTACAGCAATTTAGTTCGTTTTGAATTCAAATTTGAGTTCATTTGTCATATTTCAGTGTTAGCACATTATTTTAGGAAACATTTCATGTATCTCGTTGATGTTTAAAGCAAGGCATTTTTAAATAAAACCGTGCTGTTTTCCAACGTTTTTCAACGAAGCGTTGCTGGTCAACAGAACGGAAGGTCTAGCAATGACGTCACAACTCGCCCAGAAATGTTACCATGGGGGGAATAGCGAACGAGACAACCTGTTAATATTCTATTAACCTTGTAGAAAAGCATGCTTTCTGATAACATAGAGACGTCACATTTTATGCAAGGGTAGATAGTTTGAATAAAAGCAAGAGCACGCTTTCAGTTTTTTAATAGTGACTTTAGGGCTTTCCACACAACAAAATGTTTGATTTGTCAAATAAATAATAAACACCTTCTTTTAAGTGAGATGGAGACTTGACACTTTTTACTCAGATCAATTATTCAATAAAACCCTCGGGGGGAAAAATCGAATTTTTCAAAAATGTTTAGTAAAGAGAAGTGCTCCACATCAAAACATTCAAAAGGTGAAATGATAGAAAAATATACTTCACAATTAGATATAGATTATAAATTGGGTGTGAGAGTAGATAGTTCGAAAAGAAGAAAATGTACAATTTCAGTTTTCCAATATTTACTTCTTTAGGGGTGCTGCACACCAAAATGTTTTACTTGCGGAATAAATGAGAAATGCTTTATTTTAAATGAGATATATGGACTTGAAATTTGATACACAGGTCAACTGTAAGATTAAAGAAAAGTCAATCAAACGATAAAACCTCAGGAATCAACATATTTTTCAAAAACGTTCATTTAATTTCAGGGTTAGACGTCGTAACTTGGAAAAATATAGGACATTTTCATAAAAAATACAGGACAAAAGAAATCATCATAAATATCTTACAAATTTTGCTATTTTCATTTTTGAAAAAGTGTTCTATCAGATAACAAAATGACTAAGAAAAGTTTACTCATCTTACCTTAAAAGTTCTGAAAAATTCAATACCATGTATTTCTCTTATTGTTTTGACCTTACATCTCTAACTCTTTTTAATTTTGTTACCAGCATCTATAAGAACTTGTGCTGCTTCAATGTCACTCATACATTGCCATTTTAATCCCATTTTCAGTCTCAGATTACCTTCTTCAATCATCGCTTGAGCAGAAGTAACATTCTCTTGCAAACTTTTTATTTTGTCTTCCGCAGTTCTTTTTTTAGGGACCTCAAGTGATGACTTTGTTTTCATAATTTTCACACTCTCTGCTTGTTTCTGTTCATTATATTTCCAATGAGCATCCATGCTTTTCCATGAACAGCATCTTTAATTAATCTTAAACCTTTTATGGTATAAAGACTCATGCAAGAACGTTCTGATGTCAACATTCGTCTGTTCACTGAAAATCCTCTCTCCACCGAAGCTTGATCATGAGAAAAAGTCAAAGCTACTTTTACTAAAGTTGTTAAATATGGATATCTAATATTTCCAGTACTGCAGTTAACCAATTCAAAAACTTTACTCCAGAAAGAGTCTATTGAATTTTCATTAGGGCAAATCCACTCTTCAAGAATATCTGAATCACAAGTATAGAGACGCCATTCATCCGTCAGTTTGTCAGTGCAGTCTTCTGGAATCACCTGTAGCAAACAGTTTGCCAACCTGCTGACTGATGGTAAAATATCTTTCAGTGGTTCTTTACAAATTACAGGATGCAAAACTTGAAAACTCCGTAACAGTTTATTTTTTAAAGGAAGATTTTCTTTCAAATATAACGTAACAAGAATATAAAATTTTTTAGCATCAAAAAGAAATTCAGCTTTGTGCTCAACAGATAATGAAACCAAAACTTTCCTGGCACCATTCCCAACATCAATTCTTTTTGCATTTAGTGCATTCTTTCTAACATCAATGTCATACAGCTGCTCTCCATTTTTATCTTTAATAGCCTCTTCGTTTATAAATTGGCTCATGATCTTTTTCATTAGTTTACTTAGCTCATCACACAAGATGTGTATCAATGTCTTTTTATCCTGAAGAAGTTTCAAGAATTCTTCAAAAATTGAGCCAACACTTATCAAAAATTTCAAATATATTAGCGTCAATGGAGATTCCAATATTTTTACAATGCACTTATATCGATCAAGTTTCATCAATCACTTGCATTCCTTCAGAATTTCTCTAAGAAATATGGTTTTATACCCGGCAGCAACTCTATAATTCTCTCATATACACACGCAACAGTCAACCACCAATTGCTTACATATCTGAGTATTTTGGAATATTCATTATCAAACCTTTCCATAACTTTTTGTAAATCCTCTTGACGTGAAGGATATTTCGAAAACCATGAATGTATATTTTCAATAAAATCTGTAATATTTCCAAATGAGTCTATCATTAGACCTTTACCAAAAGCGTTATGGATTACGTGCAAGTTGCATGTCCCTACATTAATTAACCCATATTCATTGAACAATTTGACTTCTCTGTCAATCAACTTAAAAACTGCTTTATTAACGTTTGGACCATCAGATCCTAACATAATAAGGTTCTTTAAATCGATTTCACATGACTCTGTAATAGATTTCATGCTGGATGATATATCCAGGGCTGTAGAATGTCCTAGTAAGTCACTTCCAATGTACCGTTCAGAAATACATTTCTTATTTGTATTCCAATATCTGACATCGACGTCTAATTGCTTTAAGTTTTGTTGATTTTGTGTCTCATCATACATGAGTGTGAAAAAGGGATGTTTAGTCTTAAACTCATTTGTAATCTGTTTTAAAAAATATGGCCCAAGTCCATGAGACACAGCATAAGATATTTTTCTAGAACACATCTTAATGCCTTTGGGGATAGAAGAATAAGGAAACATTTCTTTGAAAACACTGTTAATGTTGTTACATGATAGGTATGAATAATTATTCAGTGCTACATGGATAACCCAAATAATTTCGATCGACAAATTCTTTCTTCGTCATTAATACTCCACAGAAGCCTTGGTTGATTAGATGGGCTGCTCTGGTTTGCATCAAAACACACACATTTATGACCATATAGCTATTTACTTTTTCTTTCAACCGGCACTGCGTATAATCTTTGTTTTGAGTATCCAAAGTTTTATGTTTTGCAGTGCTCGCATGTTGCAGAAACTGAATTTTCCCACTGTTGCTGATCGCGAAAGTCTTTTTGCATAACACACAATATGCAGAAAAATCATCATTTCCTTTCGTGCACCAATCACTGATAATAGTTCCATTTTTATTGACGACTTTCAACCAATCATCACGAAATTTTGTTTGTCAATTCGGCTTGGCACACAATCAAAATCCCCACTCCTTTTTGAAAACCTATGTTTTCGAACCAAAAGAAAATTCTAAATTTTGGAAAAAAAAAAGCAGGAATGTTTTTAATTTAAATTGCTTTTAAGTGCAAAACTGCTTCTACACGTTTGTATTTAATTTTACTATTAACACTGAAAATTAGTAACTGTAGATAGTTCCTCTGGAAACTATTGATTGCTGCAATTACCGATATTTCTCCGCCCCTAATCTACAGTACAGCTACTGTTGCCACGCTTTCCATACAGCCGGTGGGCGTCATGTTTAGAGTAGTATTACGTCACATGCAATTGGAAGCCAATTGCAGACATCCAACATCCTGTACTTCCAAGTTTTTTGAAATTCTGGGAAGATTTAGCAGATAGACTGAAAACAAAATGATAGAAATAAGAATTTTATTGCTTGTAATTTGTAAATATAGGATTTATGTCCAAAATATAGGACAAAATAGGACGTTTTGTATGAAATTTTTTAAAATATAGGAAATATAGGACGACTTTGACCCCTGTTTAATGGGTGCTCCACACCAAAACGTTCGAAATGTAAAATGATAGTAAAGCAGATTTTGCAATTAGAGAGACCTTAAAATTGGGGCAAAGATAGATTGTTAGATAGGAATAAAGTGTATATTTTCAGCTTTCTAATATTTGATAATTTAGGGATGCCATACACTTAAATGTTTAATTGGCTGAATAAATGAGAATTGTCAAGTCTGAAGTGAGACAAATATTAGAAATTTGGTGCATGGGTGAACAGTTTGAAGAAGACCATTGGAAAAATGGAATTATTCAAAATTCCCATTATTCGAGGGTTGCTTATTGTGAGACTATTGATTTTCAATAGATATTTGGCTAGTATGTTTTTAATTTCCCGAGTTCACTTATAAATTCTTTCCTTTTTTTCCCCCCAATGCTTCTAATTTTCTTAACTTTGGGTCATCTACAAAAGTTAAGTATTAAGTTAAGTATTAAGCCCATTGCATCATAATCATAATAAACCATTGGGATTATTGATTTTATAAAAAATATATTCCTTTAGAAATATACTAGAATGAATTACACAGTGTTGCCCGGATGCTAAATAGGTACCCACTTATAAATAATCCAAACACCAAAATTCATTTTGACCTCTAATGAAAATGTGAAGAAAAATGCAATGTGCATATGAAATCACATCCAAAAGTACATGAAAAGCATCCTGTGTATGGAGAAGCTTTAATAACATTTAACGCTTAATAACTTTTTTCCTATCAAAGTTACAGAGCTCAACTATAGACAATTTGACTATTTGAGGGGATCATATCTTACAAAGGCAGGGTTGCCATCATAACTACACATAAAAAACAGTTGCTTTAGTAGCCTGAAAAGTCAAAAATAGTAGCCTAAATAGTCTCCTCCTAGAGATAATTTAGTTGCTTATCTGGCCCATTTAGTAGTCTTTTTCCATAATCTTTTTATGCTGATTTCAATAAAAAGAATAAGACATACATATATAAAACAGAAAATTTTGAAACATAGCTAGACAATACTAAGTATGAGTTTATAAATTATAAGCAAGCAGAACTTTGATTTCTTAAGCCAATCTTTGTTTTCTTCAATAAAATTGAATGTGTTTATTTTTACCTTCCTTTAGTTTATTTACTTAGAACTCAACTATTATAATAATAATAAAACAAATATTTTTTTGTCCTACCTTTTATAATTGTTGTGAATAAAAAGTACAGTTAAGACAAAGACCTGAATGCTGTTAAGTTATATTCGGTTTCATTGCTGGTTAGAGCTTAAGATAAATTAAACATATATTACATTTCTGCAAACAGAATGACACTCGTCATTGAACCATGTAAAATAAACATTTACTGCACCATAGTACTTATAATAATTAATGTTGAATAATACATACACCATATTAGAAAATTAAGAAATAAATATAAATAAATTATTATATATAATTAAAATATTGTCTCTGAATAAAATTTGTAAAAAATAATTTATTGCAAATGAAGGTGGATGAAATGCATATTGCATTGATCAGAAAAATTACGGCATACTATTATAAAACAGAACATTAAATTAAAAAAAAAAACTATATTTCTGTATTTTATGATGTTTAAAATATAAATTGTATGTAAAGAAAAATCTATATAATTAGTATTACAGTATGGAACCGATTATGTAAATTCCGGAATTATTTAATATTTTTCTTTTACTTTTTTGAAAAAAAAAAAAACCATTAATTTATTTTTATTTTGTTTTAAATCCAGTCCCATAGTCCTGAATATTTTCCCTTTTCAATTTCAAATTTATGCAAAAAAGCAAGCATGCAGTACCAGGCCCGGATTTAGACCCCCCTCCCAAATTTTACACTATAAACTGAACAATGCTTGTGTGCAGGCGTAGGTTAAAATGCGGCGAGGATGGCCAATTTTCGGACGTTGCCATCCTATCGGACAGTCTTGAGATTAAAGATTCCGTAAAAAAATAAATAAATAGCAAATTGTCATCGTAAAATTATGGTGAAAACCACCCTTTCACTTAGCTGATGTGCATTATCAACGCCTTCTTTCTAGGAGAGTCGTTAGGTCCAAATTGTAACCACAGGCGCTAATTATTTTTTCTCCCCTCATTCTATAAATGTAGGATGAACTCAGCCGGCCCGAAATGATTTGTATTCAAATGTGTTAAACATATAAATTTGTGAAAATTTTGTACAGAAGAATTGAGTTTGTTTTCTTAAACATTTATCTTTACATAGCTGAGATAAGCCCCAATAAGTTTATGTATCCAATTTGAATCCATTGAAATTTTTTTCAAAATAAATATGTTCTGGCAGGTCATAAACAACTTTTTAAAAATAACTAAACCCGGCCCAAAACAGTGTCAGAAAGCTAAAGCCCAGCGGGGCTTAAGCCCAAACCCGTGCAGAGCTCTATCCCCCTTTTAAATCTTACAAGTATGTTGCCCACCTATGTGCTCTTTGTATCAATTTTCGGAGCAGACAAAACTCACTTTTGGAACAGCATAAAATGCTTCGGAGCAAGTGCAAAACTCACTTTTGGACCAGCAAGAAATGCTTCGGAACAGGTATAAAACTTACTTTTGGAGCAACATGAAATGCTTAGGAGCAGCAAATTTACAAACTTTAGAAGCAGTAAAGTGAAAATATGACTATACTCTGAGAAAAAGTGTTTTTGAAAAAATTTAACTGGTCTGCATACATTCATGTATATTAGCAAAATATGAGTCAAGACAATGTTGACTGAATGACTGAACATTATTTACAAGCACATTTAATTTGGGGGGGGGGGGGGGAGGGGACAGCCAATGTGTTTGCCCAACTTACTGCTTATTTTTTAAAATGAAATTCCTATAGTTTTCCAGATTTACCCAGTTGTCTTTAGCAAAATTCACGATAGTGCATATTGCTATTTTAACTAAATTTTAACAAAAAATTAATTTTTGAATTAATTGATATTTATATTATAAGTACATGAAGGTGGAAAGACATAAAAAAAATTCCTCTGTTTATATAATTTTGAATGCATACATATGCAACTTAGACTTTTAAATAATTTTTTTTTGTCTTGCAGAAGAGTCTTAAGCTCAGCTGATAAAATTGTTTTGAAACTTGACACTTTGCACTTTGATTATGCAATTTTACAAAAATCAAAATTTATGTTATATTTTATTTATGTACCAAATACAATTAAAATCTTTCAAAGATTATAGAACCTCCAAATCAATAATTTTTAATAAAAAAATTTTCAATTATAATGTTTAAGTTTCCTTCTCTAAAGGTACATTTTAGGTAAAATGTAAGTTCAGAAGTTTTTTCTCCCAAGTTAAAAATGTGAGTGTAAGTATATGTTGCTACGATAATTAGTTTTTTCTATTTCTGGTAAAGTATAAAATAGAATACATTTTTAATAAATTTATAAATTAGTTAAAACTTCTTCTTTCGAATTATTGATACCTGCTACCCTTGGAAGGGTGGAGGGGGTAAAAAAAAAAACAGTTTCTAATGAAATTTTTGAAGGTGGGAAAAGTTGAAAAAAGAAATAATTTTTTTTTCATAACTGTGAATATCAAAACACTATTTACTTTTCTGTGCAGGAATAAATAAATGCATAAGATATATTAATTGTTTATTAATTTATTACTATTTTATTTATTGTTTAATACATTATTCAATAAAATATATACTTTAAATGCCTTTACATTCACAGTACAGCAAAGGGATTTCTCATTGCGAAAGAATTAACTTTTATACTATTTGGCAAATAGTATAAAATATTTTTTAATACACGAGAATAAAAACTGAATTGCACAATTGTATAATTTATGGAAAAATAATTAAAAAATCAAGCTTTAAAATTAACTAAAGTGTGAAAATAAGCTAGTTTAGGCAAGCTAATGTGCAATAACAAGACTGTGGACATGGATGGAAAAAAAAATAATTGTGTACTCTCTCGGCAACGCCCGAGAATAAAAACAATTGCGCAATTGTACTATTTATGCGAAAATAATTCAAAAATTAACCTTTAGAATTAACTAAAATATGAAAACAAATTTATTTAGGCAAGCTAATGTGCAACAATAAGAGGATGGATATGGATGGAAAAAGATAATTGTGTATTCTCGGCAATGCCCAAGAATAACTGAATTGCGCATTCGCATAATTTAAGAAAAAAAAAATAATTTGTTTAGTAAAATAATTGGTTTTTTTTTTATTCACCCTATAAACATAAAATAGTTTTATTGCTCTGATATGCAATAATTAGAAGATAAAAGTGGATGCAAACTGATACTTTTGGACTCTCAGCAATGCACTGGAAAATGAATTGAATGGTGATGAATTGAATTTAAGTCCCCCCTGTGATTTATACATTTTACGGAAATAATCGTAAAAATTGGCACTAGAAAGTGTTCCTATAGTACCGAGATACGCACGGCAATTGCGGGAGTTTTGGAAAATTCGCGAGAATTTTTAATATATGCCGAACTTTTCTTTTTCTATTGAATTTTGAGAATGGCGCAGGTCGGCGCAAAATATGTGGAAAACACGAAAATTGGCGCAATTTGTATCATGGTACTAGATTTAGCGCAGTTTGGCACAGGTGCAACATCCCTGCTCTTATAAACCTAAGCTATAAAATTTCCATTTGCTGTAATTGACTTTTTTTTTTTTTTTGCATCATAAGCGTACTCCATTGTGACAAAATAAAAATTATCAACCACTCGCTTTTCATGTTTTATATTTTCTTTTCCCTTTGTTCTGGTTAGGAAGGTAAAATCCCCAAAATCGTAATACTGACAGTACCGATGTTTCTTCAATATCGACCCGGTACTGTCATAAAGTAGATGCAAAAAGATTGAAAAATATTCAAAATTAAATAAAACAAAATAAATATAAAATTTCACACACAAAACAATACTTAACAGCATTATTTATAACATAAATTGAATCATAGAAAAAAAAAGACGAACTTGCTTGTTTGTTCAGCTTTTTAGATTTATATCCAATTAAATTTATGACCCAATCGGCAGTAAATTTGAGTGATTAAGATTGAGATCACGTTGAAAGATCGAATGCACAGTAAATAGTGACGACATTCCTGAAAGCCGTAAATGTCCTCTTGATATGATTGACCGCTAGTGACGTTCGAAATCACTGTTGCATCTTTGTTACTAATGTTATTTGAAAACTGACTTATTGCAAAATATTTTGAAATAGTCTCCCAAAGCTTCAAAAAGTCGCCACTTTTTATAAAATAGTCACTTTTGGGCCTGTTTTTGACAAAAAAAGTCGCCATAGTCACCTAAGGTCAAAAATAATCGCAAATAGTCACTTTTTAGTCGCCAATGGCAACCCTGCGAAGGGGTCAGAGTAACAAGTCAATTTTTTTTTTATACAATAAGTAACCATAGACATGTATTTAAGAAAAAAATATGGACTGGTTATCCCAAGCCCTTAACGGATTTTTAAATTTCTAAAAGTGGAAAAAAATGACGGTAAATTTTGACCTTGAAAAAATAGGATTTGGCTTCAAATCTGAAATTTGTTCATATTGCATAAAAAAGAGCTTTTTCTTAGCTTTTCAATGAGCTATAATTGAGTTCTGCAACTTTGATAGGCAAAGAAGTTATAGCTCATAAGAGAAAGTTCCAAAATACCACTTTTTTCTTGTCGGACATGAAAAAATTAGCCTATGTATCAAAGGGTATATATTTTAAAGATAATATATATATATATATATATATATATATATATATATATATATATATATATATATATATATATGAGATCTAGGAGGTAGGGGGAATGCACATGCAAATTTTCAACAAAATCAAAAATGATGATGCTCCAACTTCTTTGAAAATTTGCTGAATTTTAATGAAATAACTTTTAGAGAAAATAAAAATTAGAGAATAAAAATCCAGCAATTTTTACGGCACACTACAATTCAGTGGATAGCCTGTTTAATATCACTAAAGGAAAAATAGAATTTATTTTTACATAACACAAAAATGTATGCTTTTTTCAAAAAATGGAAACTCACTATAACACTGAAAATGCTTCCTGCCAAAGAAAAATGTTCTACATAATCAATGTATAAAAAACATTAGTGGCATAAACAGAGAAAAATTCTAGAGGGGTTCTCAAATTGTAATTTAGTTAATTAGATGGATGTAGATAGAAAAATGCTTTTGGGACTCTATTGCCCAGAAAATAGGGGGGGAAATCCCATTATGCAATCACTCATTTTGATCATATTTTAAAGAAAAGATTTTTTCATTTTTATGTACACTAAAAAGACATAAAAGTACTGTTTAACTAATTTGAGATTTTATCAAAAGTAAAATAGATGAAAAAGGATGCTTAAACAATACACAGGAATCTATGCACACAAAAGCATATTTAAAAAATAATAATCTATGCACACGAAATCACATTTAAAAAATTAATATTTTACAAATCTATTAATTAATAATGATACACATTGCAAAGAAATGAATGGTGTGCATTTTTTAATTCACATAATTTGAAACTAAACTTGGATCGAAAAGGGTGTTTCGACATTGCACTGGAATGTACAATATCTCAAAAAAAATAACGAACAAAATCGTTGTACTAATAATTGTTGGCAAAAAGAAAAATTTCTAATTAAGTGATTTTTTTTTTTTGTGTGTGTGTAGGGGGGGGGGGATAGTTTGATTATGTTTCTGAGTGACTAATTTATACCTGTGACATTGCATTTAAATAATCAATATTTTATGAGAATATTAATAATGAAACCTGCTACAAAGAAATGAATGTTGTGTATTTTTCATTCGCATAATTTGAAGCTAAGCATGGATAGAAAAAGATGTTTCAACATTACATGGCAATGTAATCTATAAACGCGAAATCACATCTGAAACATCAGTAAAGAAAAAATAATGCAACTTTGTACTGGTACTAGATTCATGCACAGAAGAAATAAAATGGTAGCCGCAAGATTGAACAAAATCCCCTTTAACAGAGAATTTTTGTTGAAAAATCTCTAACATTAGGGAATTCCAAAAAATTTGACAACTGGGAGATTCTTGTTAAAAATCGGGAAACAGGAAGTTTCCAGGAAAAAACAGTAGAGTTGGTAGATATGGAATAGGTTTATGAAATAACTTTTTTTTCTGGAGTAAGCTGATATTTTATGCAAGTGCTGAAATAAAATGAATGGCGAATGGCAAGCCAATTTCTGTATATCATAATATAAAAATTAGAGAGGTTTAAAATGCATGAAAAGTATACATATTCTTTAAATTCATTAAAAATCATCTAATAATCATATGGATTCCATTCACTGTTTGAAAGAATTTTTTATCTTTCTGATGGTGTCTAGATGAAAACTCTGAAATAATATTTTAGGTAGCTAAGGAATCGATTTGTGTGAATATCGGCCAAAATTGTTGTGAATTGGGCTAAAACTTAAATTAACCAAAGACATAATTCAAAATTAAAAAGAATAATGTAGAGGTGCACCTATTTGGGTCCTGATGTACCTGTGCACAAAATTTCATGATCATATGATGCTTAGATATTCCGCTACAGATTGAACAGATTACCTCCACGGCAACCTGGGGATTTATGCCATCTACAAGGTAGGGAGGAAAAGGGTGATATCTGCCACCCAGCGAAACCCTGACCCAGAGAGCAAGGGTCAACAGAATCATTTACTGAGCAGGGTGAAGACAACCTACTGAGACTCTACCCCAGTCACCAACTGGTCTGGAAACAGATCATAAAAGGCATGCTCCTCTCCTGAAAGTGTCTACTTCAAGGCCTAAAGCACATTAGCACCCGGCCCACCAACAGATTTATTTATCCCGCTGGTTGGTAAAAGGAGGATCAGGGCTATGAGGAAGCCAAGTCCCATACACCGCCATATTATGGCAGGGCACCTGTGTGGTGAACAGACCAACACTTTCCTTTATTAAGTAAGAAATTTAATATTCTCAACTTCTGGATATTTTATTAATACATAACTCTTTTCACCAGCTACCTTACCATTTGACAAGATCACCCACATCCATTCTATTCATTTGTGATACTATTTCAGTTTTCTCTTTCAAGGTGGAAGTGAAAAAAAATCTGTCACACTTCATGAAATGAGGTGGGTCAGCTACCCTTGACAAATTACTGTGAAATATTTTTTTTTATTTAATTTAAGACAGGTTTTTAAGCTAACATTTTTGAAAACCCAAATTCATTCTGCTAAAATTTTGTTATAGGACATCAAAAGAAACATTTTTAATCAATCTTCAAAATTAATGAGTAGCTAAACTAATGAAAAGAAATTGAGCAGCTATAAATGGATTTAAGACAGACACCTTAACAGCTAATCCCTAGCTGAAGTGTCAATTTCACTTCTATGCGACTAAAATTGGTTCTTTTAACATTGTTTTCCTGAACATTAAAAAGAAGAAAAAAATTAGACTGCAAAAATTAATTTGAGTTACACTTCTTTGCAATAATGCCAAGAATAAAATCAGTGGGGATAAATGTTATTTAATACATATTTCTGAATAATATACTAAATCATAGTTAAATTATCATCATCATCTTGTCCATGAGACTTGAATTCATTATGTTAAAATTTTATCATCCCCACATCATTTAAAAAAAAAAAAGCTTTTTTTTTATTGATTGCCATAAATAATGAGTTAGAGGCCTTCACAGGCTGACCACCTTAAAGCCTAGCTCAAGCTCTAACCAAATTGAAAAACAAGCGCCTGGAACAAAAGTTTGAGGCCGAGCCCAAAAGAACTAGAATTAAATTTTAAAATTAAGTCCGGACTGAATCCAAAGAAAATTTAAGTTCTTAGAAAAAATGAATTACATTTATAATAGATGGAATCCCCAAATTCACTCGAGGTTATTTATCAATTAAATTTGATTTTATCTTGCATAGAATAATGAGATGTAAACAAACACAAAAAATAGTCTTTACAGATACTAATTTTATTATACAGGGTATCCTGGAAAATCCTGGAACTGTGACTATTTCCTGACTATTTCGTAGATATATATATTGAATAGCAAAAATGTTTCAAATAAGATTACAATTTACCTTAAAAGATAACAGTTTTAAGTCGAGAAATGCATTTGCCTGGGAAATATGAAATTCAACTATTACTTTGCATTAGCATAACATGGAGAACAAAATTGCCTCTTGCAACATCTTAAAGATAAAACTGGAAAAAAGAACGCCCATACTACATTCTTTGCATAAATTGGAATCAAATAATACCAAACATATGCATATTGATGAAAATATTCATAAAAAGCTGGGACCCAAAAAACAAATTTTACATATATAAAAGATGAAGTTCTTCAACACACAACATAATTGATTCATATAGTATATGTAGTTGTATACATATGATAGTGCTTCCCATAAGTATTTTTACAACGGGCAGTGCCTTGCCTGTTTTTCGTTGCACCATGCCAGATTTTGGAGTGCCTTCATTCTTCTGTAATAACACTGCTACATGAATCCTCTATTTTTTTATCCTGAACATTTCTCTAGTGGTTCTGCTTTTACAAACATTTTTAAGTGGCATTGCTTATGATGAAAAATTTTTCGACAGCTTTGTCTGGAACCACCGTGGAGACATTTCACATTCTTCACTAGTTACTAACAAATTGTAGCATATGTAATTTGTGTAAGGATAAAACAGACCACCTCAATATTCATTTAAAGTGACTTTAAAAGCATCTTTTGTTAGTTTAAGGTCTCTAAAATATTTTTTGTTTTGGCTGGAGAAAGTAAAATTTCTGCATTCACCTAAGCTAATTATGTAATGCCATAGTCAAAAACCTATTATAAAATTTAAGCACTTTCAAAGGTCCATGAAAATCTAAATAAAATTGAACTTTCACAAAGACTGTGATCCCTATGTAAATATAAAATTGCATGAAAACACGTGGAAATATTTAATACTTAAATAAAGACAACCAAAAAATTGGCCATAATTAGACATCTTTTATTAAAATCTCATTTTATGACGTACTAAAATTACAGTCATAGCACTTTTGAGCATAGTAATGCCCAAAAGCTCTATGGCTGTTGTTGAGACCCAGACCGTCCGACCTACCAGAAAGGTGAAAGGTAACTGTTTGAATGGCCGGGAAGTGCCACCCAATTTAGACCGGAACCTAGTGGGGGGAGGCATCCACAGGGACCGTACCCTCCTTCCCCTACCACCAACTTCTCGGAAGGACTTATGGACCCACATGTTTAACGTGATCGTACTCCGCATGAACACGGCAGCAGTTGTGGCAGCGTGCAAATCCAGCGCGCAAACCACCGGGCTACCGCAACCGAAAAGCTCTATGGCTGTGTAATTTTAGTATGCTGTAAAAGGAAATTTTATAAAAGATTTAATTATGGCAATTTTTTGGTTGCCCATGTAAATAGTCCATATTTTTACTATATCCATAAAATATATTTATACCCTTTGCAAAATAGTAAAAATGAAATCTATTAATAAACAATAAGATTGCATAAGCATTATTTAGCAATAAAAAATTATAACACTATGGGGATCCGCCCTCTGCTTGCTACATTCGCCAAGACCCATAACTTGCTTCGCCTCCTCTCTGAGCTTGTTTCTCCAACACTTGTGTGCCCCATGCTATGCAGGTAAAATATGCCTGTTGGGGACTTTCCCTTATTAACTAAAATTTTGGAAAGTAAACGGGTATCTCTGTGCATGCCAGATATGTAAATGCATAATTTTGTAACTCTGATCACAATATTTTCACTCTACATATACCATGTATTGAAGGAAAAGTAAAAACATTGCATCAATAAATGCTTGAAAAGCAGATAGGAGCAAAACAAAAGCTTTTAATGAGTTACAACATTTACAGTGAGATGATAGGCGAGTGATGGGGTGTAATCACTGGTATAAATCAAAATGTTGCGCTATATATATAAAATTTTAAATCTTCATTAAAGAGTAATGAGAAAAATGTACATATGGACTTTAAATGATTTTTTTTTTCTCCAACAGCTACATCATTTGTCAGCAACTTCCTCCATCTTTTCCTTGAGTTGTCGCTCAAAAACTTTCTTGGAATCACAGAATCCTTGGCGAGTTTTACCAAATGAGTTCGGCCCAGCAGAAGTTGGAGTGTCCCTAAAATAATTTATGAAATAAATCAAAACATATTAGTTGAATATCCATTGAAAATCAATTGTGTTACAATAAGCAAGCCTTGAACAGAAATCTACATATTTATTTAGTTGCATTTTAATTTGATTATTATCAAAAGTGAATTTTTGAATAATTCAATTTTTACAATGAATTTTTTCAAACTACTCACTTTTGCATCAAATTTCACATCACTATCTTACTAAAAAAGGCCTTTTCATTAATTCAGAATATTGACCGTTTCAGTGTACATCACTTCTAGAATACGGCAAAACAGTATTCTCTTCCATTTTTTGATAACTTTCCTTCTATTTTCTATCACTTGTTTTATCCTGGAACCAAATTTCAAGTCTATCTTATTGGTAAATGCATTAATTCTAAATAGCATTTCTAAACAGTCTAGATTCGGAAAATTTTGACCTTAAGAATCTTCTATTTTTAAATAAATCAATGTTTTCAGTGGGTATTGTATCTACTTAGTTATCCGTGCATTAAATTTCAAAACTCTATCAAACTTAAGAGTAGGCAATTTTCATTTATTCTGTAAATTAAATATTTCAGTGTCCAGAACTCCTAAAAAAATATTGGAGAACTGTAATTTTCGTCTATTTTATAGACCTGCCAAACTCTCAGAACCAAAAAATATAACACAATGCATGGTGATAATTTTTTAAGCCTATTTCAGTTATATAAATTCTTGATGATCAGAATGTAGGGATTTTTCCCTACATCATGATTTTATTGACAAACTAATTAAATCTAATCAGTACACAATTTCATGTTTTTATTTATTAAAGTTGAACAAAAATATTAAGAAAATGTATTAATATGAAACCAATTCAGTAAATTATAATGTAGCTTCTGGATTTTTGCTTTCCATCAAAAATAAGGAAATATGAACATTAGATTTATTTCTTGTATATTAAAACATTAACACAAAATTTAAATATTGAATTTCACGCATGAGAACCAGCAATAAATCTAACTTTTATTTAAATGAATATATATGGCTGACTTTGGGGTTTTATTTTCCCCCAAAATATTCAAAATAGGAGAATTCGTTCATTCAAGGAATTATTTTCAAAGTTTTAGGAGCTGATTTGCATCATCTCTATTATTAGTACTGTTTAATTATCCTATTTTGCATAAATAAAAGTGTAAATGATATATAGAACAAATATTATTGATGGAGGTAAGGATGGGGAGGGACACTGAGCATCTTTTCTATTTCATATTTTTTACATTCATGCAGGGATTGCACTCAACCTTTCCACCTGGCCGTCCAAATGGATACTCAAGTCCTCAGGATGAGTCGGACGGTCTGGGTTTTCTACTCAAAGTTTCCAAAAAAGAGAGAAAAAAAGCAGGAATTTTGATATAAAAATCTGATGTGGGCAACAAATGACTTTCCTTATATAATGTAATGAATTTACTACTTTTACAGTAAAATAAATAGGTTTTTCTTATAGTAAATACTAATATTCTTTCCAAAATATTAAATTTTTGACAATTAGTCGTCGTTTTCATTGATTTAGCGTCATTTTTATCCATTTGGCGAGATTTTCTTTAATTCGGCAACATTTCAAAAAGTCGCCAAGTTGGCGATATTCCGCCAAATTCATCACCAAAATCTCGCCAAGCGTTATGGACAAAGAAATAGATTATTCTTACAGCAGATAAATGACTATTGGCGTTCAAATACAAAAGTATTACTCAAAGTATCCATTTTCAAGAATGGAACGAGCTAGATCCACGAGAATGATGTCATCCAATTTATCGCATGGTATTACATATGAAAAGTGAACATGTTTCGCAAGAGGAAATATTTTTCTTTTTTATTTTATGACTTTTTGATAATTTTTTTGAAAAATGTGCAATATCTTTATGTCAATCGTTTTCTAATGGAAAATTACATAAGAAATGTCTATTTGCATAACTTTTTTAGTGGCTTTGATTTTTTGACAATTTTTTCAAAATTTCATTCGAAAATTCAGGGGGGTTCTGAACATTCGATTGCGTATAAAAACAATAGGCTTCCAGTGTTTACGGATTCTGATTTTTGTACCAAATTTGGTTCGAATCGGTCCATTCGTTCGTCTGTTATCGTCTCCACAGACTCACTGACACACACACACACAGACATCACTTCAAAAATGTTTGATTCATGATCAGGGATGCTTGAAACGTGCTCTCCCGTCGAAAACTCGATTTCGAATTTTCGACCCCGTCACAATACTTTCCTTATACATTATGTATATAAGGAAAGTAAAAAGTAGGCATTTTAATTTCAACCCACTCATAATTAATGCCCCCTTCCCCATAAATATAGTGCCGAAATATGCATAACACAATCATACACTGCTTTTCAAGCAGCAAAAATCCCATTTTATAGAAGTTAGCAATAAAACTTGAAATTTGGAATAGAAAAATTTTAAATTTGTAACAAGAAAATTTGCATATTGCATGTTACTTTACAGAAATAAAACCGTTTTGTAACAGTTTGTAGTAAGGAAATCAGCATTCTGATAATTTCAAGAAAGAAAATATTTACATATTTTATCTGATTAAAACAATATATAAAATTTTGAAACAGCTCACAAGAGTCAGTCTTGAGGGGAGTAAATATGAAATGGGAGCATTAGTCATATTGTCAAAGGTGCAGAAGTTGGAAGAAACAATGCTACATTTTATTAAGTAAAGCACTCCAATAAAATGAAAGTTAAAATTAAGTAACAAATAACTCACCAATGGATCCTCTACGTTAACAAACATAAGTAAAAAAAAGAAAACTAAATGGCCTAAATATATGCCGTGTTGTTGTATAATAATTCATGTATAATTACATTGCTTAATATTGTGTGAGTTTTATATGCTTATTGAAAATCAAAGTTATCTAAATAATAGCAAGATGATATATATTTTCACAATATTTATAAGTGCTAAAATTTGTTATTTTAAAAGTAGCAAAATTCATAGGTTTTATGAAAAAATGCTAAAATTCGAGAATTTTATGAAAGAGCACATTAATTTTTGTTTGAGATAGTGCGCTAACACTCAATATTTTAAAGAAAGAGCACTCTAACAGTCTCGATTTTTTTTTAAAAGAACACTAAAAAGTACAATGCCTTTGAAATAGCACTAAAATTTGTGATTTTTGAGAAAGAATGCTAAACAATGCTAAAAAGCACAATTTCTATTATATAGTGCTGAAATTTGTGACATTTTTGCTATTTTATTTAAAACTGCTAACATGTATGATTTTATTTAAATGTGCTAATATTATATTATTTTATCTAAACACTCTAAAATGTGCAACAGCATTCTAAAATATGCAAAACATACTGAAGCACAAAAATACATGTTATTTAAAAGTGACAAAATTCACTATTTGTGCTAAAATTTATGGTAATTTATTTAAAAGTGCTAAACATCGAAAAAATTGTCATACTGATCTTGAATTTTAGCATCTTTTTTCAAAAATTGTGAATTTTTACGTTCTTTAAAAAATTAACAGGAGTATGGTTCAACTCAACTTTTTCATATCATAATCCATTTTTAAGTACCTTGTGGGGTTTTTTTTTTTCTTTTTAATTTTACAAGAAAATTTTAAAAGAATAGGTACTATTGGTCCAAATGATTACAATTATAGCATGTTACCCTTCTCTTTAAAGGCCTTGAAAAACTTTTTGATTGATACCATACTTGAAATTGTACCCCCAGGAGGGACTTGCTCCTTCCCCTTCAAGGGGGCTAATGACGTCAAGAACTCAAAAATCATACTGCAGCTCAAACTTAATAGTTTGAATCAACAATGATTCAAACTATTAAGTTTTGAGATCATTGAGCCATATATAAACCCTTTTATGCATGATTATGTCAAATTTTGCTCTATGCAATTATGTTAAAAAAATATAAAATTTCGAAGTTTTTGCACGAATTTAAAAAATTCTATCTAGTTCTAGATTTTTGATAACAAAGCTGGATATAAAGTTTCATGAAAATCCATTAATACTTGTGACAGTTATTGTGTACATAAGAAATAGAGTACAGATTGACAGACAGATGGACATCATTCCAAAAATAGTCGAAAAGTGTTCAAGAGGTCCTAAATCCTATATCAGCATCAAAATTTCCAATTCGAAAATTTTCACGAAAAACAATACTTTATACTATGTTGCATAGTATGAGAAAGTAAAAATTATGAATTTTAAAGTTTTCTCAAAAATCACAATTTTTTTTTTTTTTTGCTCTTCCATAAAATTCGCAAATTTTAGAACTATTTCATAAAAACAGACTTTATCTGACTGATTTCTTCACTTCGTTTCGTACATCAAATCGTTAACTCTTCGAACATTTTTCTTGATATGCCGCAATTGATCACATAAGCAAAAAAAAAGAGCTTCTACCTGCAGAAAATTAGAAAAAAAGGAAAGCAGGAATCAATTTTAAAAATTAGGAAAAAGAAAGAACCGTGTGATCCCTAATTAATGCCATGGTACATATTTGTGTTCATAAGTGCCTCATGAAGGAATATAAGGTGAGGATACCTTAAAAACCTTTTCTGATTCTCCACTTCATAAAGAAGTTTTCTGAAATTAATATAATGATTATTTCTTTTTAATTTTTAATTAAAATAAAAATATTGATAATGAAAATTTCAATTCAAGTTTAAGATATTTGCATTATACCTTCCTATATTTCTCATTCGCATTTTGGCTTCTGGAGGCATTTCTTCCTCTTCCTGTAAGAACAAAATATGATTTGAACAATTTATATATTAAGATAAAAAGTTGAAGTACAAAAAATTCATTTTGCCCTTCAAACAATATTAATTAGATTTCACCATACTTTTTGTTAATGAATGATCACAAAAGAGAAAAAACTAATATTTTACACTAGTTGTACCTACGCACAGCATCTATGCTTTAGTGTCTTTTAATGTTCAGTATCTATGTGTTGGCACCTTATTACTCTATAGTGCGTATCTCTATTTGATTTTTTCAACCATTAATATTCCATAGTATTCAATTCTGTTTGTCTCACAATCGTTATCTGAATAAAAGTATAGCTCTTGCCCTCCAAATATTCCAAGACATATGAGTATTAACTCTCCATATGATACGACCCACGTAACATCGCCAAGAAAACATTTTGGAAAGGGTTTTGGTAACCAATTATTTGATTTCCCATTTTTCTGAACTTCAATGGATTTCTGGGATGTGTTATGACCCCCAAAACCCTTCCTTTGGTGAAGTCATCTTCTAATCAAACATAAACCACATACATATGCAGAGTTCACATCGATGATAAGAGTTTGCAATTTTGCCATAGTAGCTCAATGGCAGAGCGTTAGCGTGCCAGTTTGAAGATCCATAGCTCGATTTCTGGTTAAAGCAGCAAGGTTCTTTACACATATTTAAATCAAATTAACGTCAGATCAAATAAGGTATAATTTGTAATGCAAAAATAAAAAAGTTACAGTAATTATGACAAAATCTTGCTCATAAAATGCTCATAATTAAACAACTATTTTGAAGTTATTATATTTTTCATTGTTAAGTAAAGACTTGAAGAATACAATCAAAAAGTATTTCAGATACAACTATGGAAGTAAAAAGACTAACTTCATGGATACTTCTGATGAAGTTTTTAAGCCATGGAGAAAGTTTACTCCATCCACCTTCATGTCTTAAACAATTTAATTAATGCTAAACTCAGTATCATTCAGTACACAATAATTGGGTGCTTTTCTTGTTATACGTATCTAAGTGAAATATATACAATATGTTTATCTGGTGTCTTAATATCTGGAACACTCCCAAAACCAGAATTCGCTGATGCAAAATTCCATGCCAACAAATGATTTTTTGACAAAAATTGCACCAAATAGCATCCCCTCTCCCCCACACACATACTAAATCCTGCCAACTGACCAGAAGTATCAATTACTACAGATTTTTTGTAGTTTCTATGGAAAATTTTCTTACAATACAAATTATGTAATCTTCACACTTTCATCTAGAAAATTGCAGTCGGTTGCAACAGACAAAAATTTACAGTCATTTGTAATATCAATCCATGCAACTAGAATTTATGCCTGCATTTGATATACATTAATATAACAATGTTAATAACAAAGTTATAAATAACAACGTTATTTGCATTTGAAACTAGTAAAGTATTTATGAAGTTTTTATTTATTGTATTTTATTGTAGCAGTTTTTTCGATCATTTATCCGATACCTTATTTCATTAAAAGTATATAGTATAAACAAAGAACAAAGTATAAAAAAATTAATTTTGAAATACCTTTACTAGGTTCATACATTCAATTTTAATAAATTTCCAAATATTAAATAATTAAACATCCACTTACATCACTTTCTTGATTGAAAACAGAAGCAACAGAGGCACTTGCTTTTTGTAATGCTGATTTACTCTCTTTGGTTTTCTATTCAAATAAAATAAAACATGTTAATTTTAAATATAAAGAATTAACACTATTAGATCAATTTATATGATTTATGGAAAATTTTTTGAAAAAATTTTAATATCCCAAATTGATTATTCAATTTTTATACATACTAAGAAACTCTTCATCCTGTTTGTTATACTTAGCAAACCGTTTTCAATGTGTACACATTAACATTTTAAAAGAATTAAACATTTTATTCTCACCCAATTTGTTTAATACTAGCCGAATACCCATTGAAAATCAACAGTCTCACAATAAGCAGCCCCGAATAATGTAAATTTTTGAATAATTTATGTTTCACATTTATTCGGCAAATTCAATATTTTGGTGTACAGAACCCCCTAACCCTTTCGGGACGATCGGCACGCCTGCTTGTCGGCTGCGAACTTGCATTCAAGGATGGACGGCATGCACTCGTGATGGAGGAAACTTTACCGTAAACGGAGAGTGGCACGCATGTGTGCCTTCACGTGGAACGTTTTTATTTGTCTACTAGATGGCGTTAAATGTCCGTGGAACTAACTGCAATGTATTTTACAGATGCTAGACCTTGGCATAAGGAGGATCGAATGAATTATTTCTCCATTTGGAGCGGTGAAACATGATTTTGTAATATAAACAGACAGAGCAATTCTTGCAGCATCAACAATTTTATAATTGAGTTTCGGGTTTTATTTTTATTTCAGCGTTATGATTTCGTTGGTGAATCATAGGAATATAAGAGAGTATTTTTTTTGTTTGGGTTTTAGAGGCAGTGAAATTATTAGTTTATTTCGGATAAAAGAATGGGAACAACTAACAAATATTTTGTATTCAGATTTGTATGAAAAATATACATCAAATAGAAAATAAATATTTCTTTTATTCCTGAAAAAAAAAAATTTCTGTGTTGAATAGGTGATTTTTAGTGAATTTTTTTCAAGAGTTAGGCTTAGCGCAAAAAACTTGCCATCCTTTGGGAACAGTTCGGAAGCGAAGCGCTCCTGTTTTGGGGCTGCGGCAGCTGTGGAATGCCGCCGTCGCAAAAGGCTAAAGAAGAAAATATTGGATATTTAAATTCCACACTTCTTCCTTGAGAATTATCTACCCGTCCACCAAATTAAAGTCTCGATCACATCCCAAAGCATGGTATTTTAACATTTCCCTTTTCGAACATTTTTCTGTAAAGCACACCCATAAATGAACATTTTTGAAAAACCATTCGTCTTAATTTTTTATCAAATGATTGGCCCATATGCCAAATATCAATCTTCTATCATCTTTAAAAGGAAGAGTGTCTCATTTATTCAGAAAATCGAACATATTGGTATGCGGAATCCGCTAACGAAGCACATTTTGGAAATCCGAAATTGCACACTTTCTTCCTTTTAATTATCTACCAGTACACCAAATTTTAAGTTTCTGTAATATCGCGAAGCATGCTTTTTCTATCACTTCACCTTTCAAATGTTTCTCTGTGTAGCACCCCTTTAAGTGAACATTTCTGAAAAATCGTATTCATCTTGGGTTTTTTTATCAAATGATTAGCCCATATACCAAATTTCAAGCCTCTGTCACATTGTAAAGAAGGCATTTTACATTTGTTCGTCAAATCGAATATTTTAGTGTGCAGCACCGACTACAATAGCAAATGTTGGAAAACTGAAATTGCACACTTTCTTCTTTTCCAACTATTTAACCATACCCCAAATTTCAAGTCTATCTCATCGCGAAGCATGTTTTTTCTATCATTTCACCTTTCAAATGTTTTTGTGTAGAGTACCCACCCCCTTAATTGAACATTTTTGAAAACTTCCATTTTTCTTGGGTTTTCTATCAGATGATTCGCCCATATACCAAATATCAAGCCTCTATCACGTTTCAATAGGGGCGTGTCTCCTTTATTCCAAAAGTCAAACATCTTGGAGTGTGGCACTGCCTATGGAAAATATTGGAAAACTGAAATTGTACACTTTCTTCCTTTCAAACTATCTACCTGCACATCAAATTTGAAATTTCTATCTCATCCCAAAGTATGTTATTTTTATCAATTCAAATTTCGAAAGTTTTTCTTTGGAGCACCCTATTAAACGAACATTTTTGAAAAAATATATTCGTCTTAGGTGTTTCATGAAATGATTAGCCTATATACCAAATTTCGAGCCTCTATCGAATTTTGAAATGAAATGAAGGTGGGTGGCTCCAGAAGAGCCCAGCACATCAACCAGAGGTCTATTGTACTACCCCAAAAGAGAAAGATCTCTAAGAAAAGAGACCAGTAGCCGATGCAAAAATAAGCAGGCACTTGACAGGAATGTCGTTCAGCTCCCACGGTTCAATCACATGATGACTGATGTGTTCGAATCTCTGAACAGAGTAAGCCTCACATTCACAGAGGATGTGAGCAGCAGTTTCTTCGCTGTAATTGCAGCCTATGCAAAGCGGATCTTTAGTGATACCCATAATGTTAGGGTGTCTCTTGAGGGTGCAGTGCCCAGTAAGGAGCCCAACAGCCCTCCTGATGCCAGTTCTTCTGAGCTTGAAAAGTTCTATCGAATTTTAATGCAAGTGTTTCTCATTTGTTCGGAAAATCGAACATTTCGGTGAACGCCCCCCCCCCCCCCAGAGCACCCCCCTATATTGAAAATCTGAAATGGCACACTTTCGTCCTTCCAAATTATCTACCCATACGCCAAATTTGAAATTTCTATCTCATCAAGAAGAATGTTTTTATCATTTCACTTTTCAAACGTTTTTCTCTGGAGCACCCCCTTAATAGATAGAATATTTCTGAGAAACTCTTGGGTGTTTTGATTAAATGATTAACACATATACCAAATTCCAAGCCTCTATCAAAAATTTAAAGGAGGCGTTTCTCATTTATTCGACAAATCGAACATTTCGGTGTGCAGCACCCCCTATAGTAGAAAATATTGGAAATCTGAAATTGCACATTTTCTTCTTTTAGAACAATTTACAAGTACACTAATTTTGAAGTCTATCATCTCTCATCACAAAGTATGATTTCCCACCATTTCACTATTGGAACGTTTTGGTGTGGAGCACCCCCCCCCCCCTCTACAGAACATTTTTGAAAAATTCGATTTTTCCAGGGGTTCTATCGAACGATTGACCCAGGTGCCAAATTGCAAGCCTCTATCTCTTCGGGAAGTGCCTAAAAAAAGCGTGACAGACAGACGGACACTTGGCAATTAATATATATAGATGTCATTTTCACAAAGATTGAATTAGATCTCTATGAAGCAAATTTCATGATCTTAAATACATCTATTCTGCACAAATGCTTCCTAATATCGTATTGCCAAGTAATGTGCACTTTAAAAGAGATCTCTACAATTTTAATAAGAAAAATGATTATTCGCCAATTTCTTTTAATATCCTATATTTGTAAAGCTAGCTCTTTTCATATATGGACATGCATAACTCATACAAATATCAGTGCTTAATTAATAAGCAAAAGCACAATTGTGCAAAGGATAAGGAAAACCTAAGTACATACAGCTATTTCGAGACTGTTGGATCCTTTTTATGAGTGCTAAACAGACCAACAAACAAAATCAGAAAGATGAAATGGGCCAAAATTTAGAATACATTATTTAAATGCATGCCAGACAACAGCTTTTTTTTTACATTTTTATAAAAATTAAAACTGAGATGAAATTAAAACATGTTTTACTTTTTCTAAATTATATTCTGCAAGGGTTTTTGATTTTATTTTACTTTAGTGATTATGCATTTAGTTTTTGGTGATGCACTGCCAATTAGAATAATAGTTAAAGAATGCATATGCCAATTTTCAGGTTAATATTACATTGTTGAGGTATAAAAATGTAAAATAATCTGAATCAAGCTCAAACTTTGGCTATTTATACCACCTTCATTTTTATGTATACTTAAAAAATCATCTTAAATAACCAAAATATTAATTTGATTCTAAAACCTCCTAAGTTGTTGTGTTCCTTCTAAAAGAGATACATGGGTTATCAATGAGTTATACTGAATATAACATTATACTTTAAACTGCTCATATCAAGTTAATGTAATCGAATAAAACTTGGGATATGGCAATATGCCAAGATAAGTCTTCATAAAATGTAACATTTTTATAATCATGCAACATTCCATTTTTTATGCCAAATTTAGTTTCAAACAATTTAATACTTTAGGACAGTGGTTCTCAACATGTTGTATGCATACCCCTCGAAGGAACTTGGCAAAAATTTTGTGGTAACCCCATCTATTGATGAACTGTACAAGTGTAAACAATTTACTGAACAACAATTTACCGAACCCAGTAAAATGTTTATAACTTTATAAGACTTGTTAAATTGTTTATATCATTTTTCATGTTTATTGTTATTGATATATGTAATTTATGAATGCAAAATTTAATGTGTGCGTATCATTTTATTTTATTCCCATTGTTGTACTCCTAACTATAGTTTTATCTATCTACACAAGTAGTATGTCAGTTACATCCACATTTCCAGGATACGTGAAGCATAAAAGGTTGAGAAACACTGCTTTAGGAGATGTTGCAAAATGTGTATGGGCATTGGACATTACTCTTACTTGTCCGGCATTGTAACATAAATGAAATACAGCAAAGAATAACAATTTAATTTATGATAAATACTGTAGCAAAACCCAAATCATATTAACAATTTGGCAAAATAAATATATTTCAGCTGTTTAATAAAACTATAACAATACCTGAGGCCCTAGTTTGATAGTAATGGGTGCAACGTTCTTCTTTTCATTTACTCCAATGGTTTTAACTGTTCCAAAAGTCTTGTTGAAGCCCATGGTGATCTTTATCTTCTTTGGGGCAGGGTCATCCAGAGCAACTCCATCAACGTCTTCTCCTTCTTCATCATCATCATCATCGTCATCATCATCATCATCATGCTTCCTCTTCCCCTCCTCATTGCTCCCATCATCATCTGAGTGACTCAAGCCTAATCAAGGTGAAACACACTGGCAAATTTGAATATTTGTTCCAATTAATATCCAGCTGAAAAACATCAATGCTGTAATTCACAAATAGCCTTTAATAGACTAGTGAACATTGTAACTACAGCAAAAGTTGAATTTCAATACTCTCAATTTTCCTCTCTTTTGAATACTGCATGTCTAGTTAAACTAGCTTTAACCTTGCAAGGGGTATGGACAAGTTTTTCTTTTTAATTAATTTATGGGTTTCTAGGTAAAAATAATTGTTTTCATAGAAAATAATTATTTTCAATTTTTAGAAAACAATTATGATTTTCTTATGAAACGTTCAAATGAGCTGTGAAGCATTAAGCAAATTTACTACCATTAAATTCTGTAAATCTGCCCCCTCAAATACACCTGGAAACATGGAAAATGTAGGGGAGAAGGGGATTTACTAAGAATTTTCAGCTAAAAGAAACAAGAACAATTATGTCGATCCACCCCCCTTCAAATGTAATAGAAAAAGATGGAAAATATAGGGGGGGGGGGGGGGTTACTCTGAAATTTTCAACTAAAAGAAACAGTATATTTTTATCAATAGGTGTATTGACTATGAATTTTTTTTTTATGTTTCATAAAATTTCCCACAATTTCAAATTGAAACAAAAAGGAGGGGTGGAAGGTGGATTGACAGAATTCTATGTTAGTTTTGACTACTCTAACATACATTAGGTCCAACAGAGGAAAATTATAAATTTCATTTAAAATCTGTCTACACTATGTATATATTTTGTAATGATTTTATTAATGAGGGCTAACAAAGAAACTCCCCACTGCATGTGTCTAATCCCTCGTCAATGGTTTCTCCCCCTCTGAGAGAGGGAGAAACCATTGTGGTCTCATTAGCACTCAAGTACTATAATACCCTAATCCATTCTGAATGTTTTATGAGGTATGATTTCAGTATATTTAAACTCTTTTAGATACAACAAATAAAAGTTTATCCATGATTTTTTATGGGTGCACACTAGAGATGAGTTCGGGCTCAATTTAGAGAACTAACTGCTCAACGTAAAATAGAGCCCGAAATATATTTTGAACTTTCTCACTTTATTGTTACTAATTTTTCAAAAATATCTATTCGTGAAAATGGGCGATTAAGTTTAGATATCAAGCACAAAAAATGCATAAACAATTACTTTGAAAAGCATATAATGAAGACCATACACTCATGAAAACCATATGACATTAAGGGTGAGCGTCAGTAAATCTTCTGCCCTATCCATGCTTTGTTAACTTTTGCAGATCAAAGTTTTCGCCGAAATTCTGCTCAAACAGTTGCGAAATATTTTCTGAAAATAAAATACAATGCTTAAATTATATTAAAACTAAATTTAATACTCAATAAAATATAGAATATATTTTTTATTTTAATCCAAAATATTTTTGGTGCTGCCATCTGTTGTCATAATTTAATTCATACCGACTATTTTTATTTTTTAATGAACATTTTTAAATATCTATTCTTTCTAATACAGTATTAAATACAACAGCAGATCATATATAATAATGCCACAATCATAGAAAGGTAATTTCTCATTCTATAAATTTGATAAGGGGATCTGAATGTACATCACTGAGGATTGCAGCTTTGTTTCAAGGACTGAAGTTTCTTTGTCTTCAAGTCCAAGTTCAATTACCTTTCCGTGATTGTGGCATTATCATATATGATCTGTTGTTGTATTTAATAGCATATTAGAAGGAATAGACATTTAACAATGTTCATTAAAAAATAAAAATAGTCTATGAATTAAATTACGACAACAGATGGCAGCACAAAAAATATTTTGAATTAAAATGCAATATATATTCTATATTTTATTGAGTATTAAATTTAGTTTTAATATAATCTAAGCATTGCATTTTATCTTTCAGAAAATATTTCGCAACTGCTTGAGCAGAATTTCGGCAAAAAACATGATCTACAAAAGTTAACAAAGCACAGATAGGGCAGAAGATTTACTGATGCTCACTCTTAAAATAATAATTTACTAATATGCTTGTCTGTAGTAGCAAAATTAATATTGGCCTTTTCCTTTCTCCACTCAATATTTCTGCAGATAAAGTGTAAATGAGATTTAAATATTTGACAATAAAAATGAAACATTTTAATTTTTAACCCATTCTTTTGATATATTGCCATTCCTTGATTATTCTATACATATCAGATATTGCTATTTATGAATATATCTATTGGAGATGTCAATAACAAACAACGTCACATTTTGCCACATAACACTTCATAGCATAGAATGATTTAAGATAGAACCCAAGTGTTTGACTTCAAATAAAATTTTAGGCACCTGTTAGCAGTAACTGTTTAGTAATAAAATAAAATGTGATTATGTTCCAAGTTTTTATTAACATTTTCTAATCATTAAACTATTAAAAAAATGTGTATATTAAATAAGAAAAATAGTTTAGAGCCCGAATTCGAATAGCACTTAGTACTGTAGAACCCGAGCCTATCTCATCTTTAGTGCACACTAGTGTTAATAAATTGTAAAATTAAAATCTTAATAATTCAAATTTTTTTTACTCAATAATAAGATATATGAAATGTTGTATTTTTTTTTTTTTATACGCTTTTGCAAATTCTCGTAGAATTCTAGATATGGCTGGGGATTGCTACTCTAATTGCAAGAGGTTTTGTGGAAAGTTTTGGAGATTGACGTTGTAAATTGCTTCACTGAAGTCCAATGATTTTAGAGTGATCTTAAGAATCAATTTGGTCGATGCTGATAACTATGCATACCTGCCAACTTTAAAAGAAAAAAATAAGACATGTTAATGTTATTTTTTATGGGGGAAAAACAAGTGAGAAAAGTTAAGATTTGAAAAAATAGGAATTTTACTAAACTATTCTCATCAAAACAATTTGCTTTCCTATGAAAGAATAAATATTTAAAATATACAAAATTTTGTTCATTTAATTTTGCAATTTTAGTTATTGCTTAATATGTTATTGAAATCAAAAAGTATATTTTATAATAAATTTTAATACTAAATTACTATTTGAAAAACTGAAAAACGATTTAATTGAGACAAATATATTTTATTAATAAACCAACTAAAGAATATAGATATTGATAAAAGCATATTTAAATAACATTAAGAAATTTTGTTCAAAATGAACTATTTTGCATTAAATAGTTCATTTACACCATTAAACGGTTCATTCATTCATAGCATTAAATAGTTTATATTAGAAGTATCTATTACAAGTACTTGTTTTGAATTATGAGGATTCTTTTCAAAATTTGCAGAATTTTATTTTATCTACATATTATAATATATAGGAAAAGTATTATGATGGGGTTGAAAATTCAAACTTGAATTTTAGAAAGAATGTTTTTTCAAGGTTTCAAGGAAAAACCAATTAATGGAGTACCTAGCTGCCTTTCATCTCCAATCCTAAGAGTCGGCTGGGAAGTATTAATTAATGTTATTTAATGAGAAAAGGTTTCAAAGAGAAACAAGCTGTGTTCCACGATCCCGATTGCGACGAATCACAATCGAGGTCTGTCGAGTCTCAGAATTTGGAATACGAGGAACCAATTGTCCTCGGGAAAAAAGAGAAGGGGGGGGGGGGGGCATCTAACAGTGCTCCAAGGAGCACCGGCCTTGAAACGATTAAAACTGCATTTAAATAAACGCAAAAATAATTTAGTCAACATAGCGGGCCCTAAACAAATTTATTCTCAAGTCATATGACCATTCACGTCAATGGGGAGACCGTTTAAGCTGGCTAATAGAATTTGTATTCTTTTGAAATCGTCCTTAGCAGCCCTCACAAGGGGAATGACTTTAGAATAGCTTTCATAAATGTGTTTAGGGGAGTACTGGCTTTGGAAGCTACATAGCATACCAATGATTGTTTGACTTAATTCTTCCATATCTTTAAATTCAGCAAATTTAGGTGGGTTGAATTTTAGTTTTATTAGCAGGGGGGGGGGGGGGGGGGGAGAGTTCTGGAAAATCTTCAGGATTATTTTTTAAATAAGTTTGCATATGAGATATTTTTGTTGTATACCTGGAGGTGAAATTACTATTTTGGTTTGAATTTATGGTTTGTCTAGACTTGGGCTTGGGAAATTTAGAAAGAATGTTTCAGTATTCCTGAACTCAAATCTGACATTTTTGAGGTGTTGTATGAGTATATAATAGTGTCTGTACATTAGTGTGTGTGTGTATCTAATAATTTGGAAGATTAAGATATAAATCATTGAGAATCACAGTGCATTCTCGAAAAACAAAGAATGCTTTATACGACCATTTATAAAAAAAATAAAATAAAAGGGTCATTCCATCATGAAAACAGGACATTTACAATCCAACCTCCTCGATATATTTTTTAATTTGACTATTGTACTATCCACTCATATATTAAGATACTAAGGAAATCTTAGGCATCAATTTGCATTATTTTTTTATTTATAAAAAATTTGAAGTTTGAAAATTTGATAATTTTTTCACAATTCTAAACACGTTTTAAAGCTTGTATCTGTTGACCTAATGTACTAATTGAGTTGAAATAAAGCTTATTTTGTAGTTTAATGTACATTCTTCCTTTCACGAACCTGTAGATGTTTTTCATTTCAAAATCATCCAATTTAACCTTTGACCTTGAATTTTAAAAAAATGTGTTACTTCAATCTTGCTGGAAAAAATACTAATTGAAGCTATTACATTGCTATCTACTATGGCAAAGTGTTAAGTTAGGGCAAACATGGGATCTTTAGTAATAAAATTCTATTTAATAGTAAATTATGAAAACATCAATAAAAAAGCATACATTAAATTTAATCTATAACGAAGTAAGAAATACACTAAAGCCTCTAGTACCACACAGTTGTAAGTTACGATTTAAGTTACTTGTCACATTTTCTTCAGAATTCGTTGATGCTGAATATGTTTTTACTTTCAGTATGGTGTTTTAAACAGGCATGCAAGTGTGAATTTTCTAAGTTCCACTGACCTACTAGGAGAGCAGATGCAAAGCATGTATTTAAGAATTCTTCTTGTTGCAAATAGTCTCAAAAATAAATTCATTGTTATAATTTTTATGCTCCAATATTATATAACTACTGTAGCATCATTATTTGACCTTGGTATGGTATTTGGAGACTTGCTTTGACAGACAATTGCAGGGATTGCACTCAACCCCCCCCCCCCCCCCCCCCCCCACACACACACACACACACAAAAAAAAGGAATTTTGATATAAAAAAGTAGGAAAAAGTAGAAATTTTGATTCCCATCCCCTCATAATTAACGCCCCCCCCCCCCCTCACCATAAATATAGTGCTGAAATATGCAAAACACAATCACACAGTGTTTTTGAAGCAGCAAAAAGCAAAAATCCCATTTTCTAGGAATTTTTGCATTCTTTGAAAAATTAACTGGAGTGTGGCTCAACTTGACTTCCTCATACCGTAATCCATTTTTAAGTAGCCTGCGGGGTTTTTTCTTCAAATGTTACAAGAATTTTTTTTAAAAAAGTGGTATCATTGGTCCAAATGATTACAATTATAACACGTTACCATTCACTGGACTTGAAATTTTTTCGATTGATACCACACTTGAAAATGTACCCGGTTCATGAACAAAAAAAAATGTATTGCGGCATTTATCACAACAATGATTGATACTATTAAGTCTCGAGATCATTCAGCCATAAATAATTCCTTTTATGCATGATTATGTAAATTTTGTCCTATTCTGTCATGTTAAAAAAATGTATAAAATGTAGAACTTTTCACTATAATTATGGACATTACTCAAAATAGTCAAAATGTATTCAGAAGGTCAACATATACTGGTATAAAAATCTCGAATTCAAAAATTTTTGTGAAAACAATACTTTCTTTCCTATACTATATTACATAGTATGAGAAAGTAAAAATTATGAATTTTAACACTATTTCTCAAAAATCACGAATCTTTTGATCTTACATAAAAATTACAATTTCATAAAAACAGACTTCAGCAGACTGATTTTCTTCACTTCATTTCGTACATATCATTAACTCCTCGAATATTTTTCCTGATATGTTTGATTGGTACCATAAGCAAAAAAAGAGCTTCCAACTGTAGAAAAGAAAGAAAAAGAAATAAATAAAAGGAAAGTAGGAATCCTTTTTAAAAAGTGGGAAAAAGAAGAAACCATGTGATCCCTGCAATCGTTTTAAAGTACCCCCTTCATCACATGCACTTTTACCTTGTGATGCAGCTAAGAAATGTTATTCTACTTGAATACCAAAATTATATTTATGGTATATATTACATTCAAGAATTTTTTCTGTTTTTATACTGAGCAGTGGCTCCAACTGAAAAAAAAACATATATTTTTTATTTCATTTTCATGTTGCTCTCTCATAAATGTTGCTAGGCACTTTTGAAATGTATAAACTTTTAACTATGATATTATGTTTCATATGGTCAACAATGATTAAGTAATCAGTGTCTAAAGTGTTGGTAATGGTGTTTCAAGACTATATAGCAAATGAATGAATGATAGCTTGGGCATTGTTCCAGTGAAACCCTTGGGCTTCATCTTAAAAAATAAATGGTTTTCTGCAAAAGTAAAACAATAAATTCGTCTATAACTAAGCACATCTTTAAATCTTTGAGGTAAGTAGACTGCTGGTTGGTTATAAATGAATGATGATTTAATATTGTTATCTTTTAAAAAAAAATAATCTATAAAATCTTCAAAAGATTTTACAAAGGTTCCAAGCACTAACCTGTCTGTAGCAATCCACTGCTGAATCGAATGTCATTTCATCAATACCATCTCCTTCAAAAACATTATCAAATGCTTTTGATAATTGCAAAGACCTTAGGCTTTAACACATGAATAGAAGAAACTATTAATTTAGGTGGGTTACAAATCACTTTGCTTAGACTGTGTTGATAAGTAAGCTTATACCTTATATTTTCTTGTACTAATTCTGATAATTTGCTGCTCTCCAGCATTAATTTTAGAGTGTTGATGCAAGAGCATACATACACAGTATGTGTGCCACTGTGGCCACCTAAGATACAGTTCTGTGGCCTTAAGGGCACATGGAACAGCTCGACAGGTTAAATGAAGCAATTTTTGCAAAAGATTCAACGACTTGTATTTGACTTAAAAATAGAGATAGAACTGAGATTTTTTTCCACAGTTAACATATATATTACTATAGCCCATATTTAAAGCAAAAGAAATTAATTAGCTGAATAAATTAGTTTTCTAGAGCTAATTAACTTTTTATATACCTATATGAAAGTTTTTTAACAATATGTCCATTCGGTACGCTTTTCTAAACATCTATTGAGTTTATCACCTTAAAATTTGGTATGGTAGCAGAAAATGTACTATTTGAGCATCATAAGAAACAATTTTAATTTTGGTTAAAAAGAAATAAAATAAAAAAAATTTTACTGAAGAACTTTGAAAATCCTAAAAATTTTAAGAACATATTTCTCATTATTTTCAAAATTTTTCCACCCAGATTTACATTAGGTATTTTTTAAACAAACACAATTGTGGAAAATTTCAACTCTCTATCTTAAATAGATTTTCATAAAAGTGTACCAAAGCATTAAAAAAACATATTTTAAGAAAAAAGTAAAAAACTATATGAACACCCGCAATGCTTAAAATATATTATTTTAAAACCTTCCAGCACCATAATCATTTTGTTTTAACATTTCAGCATCAATTTTTTTCTGTTTTATCATTTTAATTTTCACTCTGGCTGATTTAGAGAGATATTGGAAACTTAGTAATGCTTCTCGAACTCGAGCCTCGTCGATTTTTCGCAAAGAATATTTCATATTATGGCCGGGTTCAATTCCCAAATATTTTAGAACTTTTGTGCGATTGTAAGCACCATCATTAAAACAAATCACAGCATCTAATAAACCCAATTTCAAAGTACTTATTAAAACAAAAATAGTTTTGGGTAAGCGTTTCCATATAAACAATGGTTGAAACTATCATTTGGATTCTGAGTTCTACCATGTGTGCATTTTCTCAAAAGTTTTCTGTCAGAAAGAGAACGGAAAACGTTTCTAACAGCAGAAAATATAGCTTCTGGCAAAGAGTGTTTGTGATTATAATTTTCAGCATTGTTTAAGGCTTTATTGTAACCACACCAAGTTTCCGAATCCATAGGACATAAACCATGTTGGGGTTTTTCATCAGTTGAAAGCTTGTGAAAATAAATAGCCCATATGGATTTTACCATGTCATGGATGTGCTCATATTGCAACGGATTGCCAAACCATAATAGTTCTAAATTCGAATGATTTCAGCATCTGGCAAGCGACCACGTCCAGATATCTTTTTGCCATCAGAAAGTTTCATAGTCTTCAATTCATTACGATTGTTTTTTAATCGAGTTCCCATTCTTTTTTGTACATAAGTTTGTTTTGTACATAAGTACATTCCAGTTTTTCAATTTCGACATCAGGGCCATAAACTTTTGCTTCATTAACCTTATTGAAATCTCGGGAGTCACCGTCTTCAATCTAATTCACATATCGCACTCCTCTCAATGACTCTGAGAGTTCAAAGATTTTCATGACACCATCAACCTCCATACCTCCACTATACCTTTCAAAATTCTTGACACAGTTGTGGAGTCCTACGGATTTATTCCTACATTTAGTACAATATTTTGTGAGGCATTCACAATGTCAATAACTTTACCATTGTAAAGTGAAGTAGCACATACGACTCCATTCAGTGATGAATGACCACGCTTTTGCCATATACTATCGAAAACAGCAGATATATCAGTGTTACTATCATTATCTGCAATAGTTTCAGCAATAGCTCTTTTCATTGATTCATCAACTTCGGATAATGCTAGGAGCAATGTTTCGTTAAATTTTTGAAATTTAAATCGAAGAGGAGGTAAATTCATCAGTGCACAAAAAGTGTCTGCAGCTTTTTTCCCCTTTCCTATACATCTCATTGCATATGTGAGACGAATGTTTATATCATAAGACTTTCTGGATATTTTAGATATCATTTTACTTGTTGAATGTCCACAAAAAGTACATATGTACGTTAAACTAATAGCAATTCCTTTTTGACTGTTTTCTTCTTCAATGACATCAAAAGTTTCAGTTCGCCCACAGTTTTTACACTTTGCAAAGCTGTTCAGTAAAGACAATAATAAATCCAAGTCAATAATAATATTTTTACTTTGCTTAGACTCTAAATCATCATCTTTAGCAGCAGATAAATCAATCTTCATTTCAGAAGCACTAATATTCATCAATGAATTGTCATCAATAATAATTGTAGTCTTACGAGAATGCCGGTTGTCTGTAAACTTAAGTTACTGAAACACTTTTTTTTAGGCATATTCTCAATATTTAGCAGATAAAAATATCTTTAATTAATAAAATTAATCAGAACTTTGTTCAAAAACAAAATTTGATGAATAAAATAGAAGCAAATGGACAATAGCAATAGAGATCAGCAAAATCGCAAACAAAACATTAAGCACCACGTTGTAAATAAACAGTGATCAAATCTATTCACACAGCTTCTGAAAACACTGAAGGGGGAAAATGTAGTTTGGCAACTGGAGAAAGAAGTGGAAATCATGGGGATAAAAATAATAGGAGTTACCCTTTTCAGTGAGGAAGAGCGCTTGAAAACACATGTCCCTTTAAATGCGAGTGGCGTGGCACTGTTTGTTTGCCTATTTAAATGCCGTATTTTGGGTGTTTATATATTCCAAATCTATACAAATTATATATTTCTGGAATCGTCTGAGTCTGCTCTATTCTTTTTAAGACTATAATTGAAAATTCGAAAATTTGACTCATTTTATGTTCCATGTGCCCTTAATGCCACAAATTTCGAAAAACCAATTGACATATCGGGTATATATCTTTTAAATTAGCATAGACATCTTTTAAATTACTTAAAACTAATTTTTATTGAATATTTATCCAAATATTTACATTCAATGTCTATATTTATTATGCTTATATGCTAAATATATGTGTGTGCTTTGGGTATTTATTATTTATAGTATTTTTTTTTTCTCATAGGCCCTTGCTTGTTTCAGTTTATATATATATATATATATATAAAAAATTATGAGCTACAAATTAATAAAAAAACATATCAGCAAAATTAAAGTAACATTTTCCAAAATGAAAGGTCAAATTTTATGACCTTGAAAATTTAATAATGTTTTCCATATTGGCCTAGCATATCATATGAAAGAATATAAAAAATTCTTTATAATGACACTTGTTTAAACATTCTAAGCCTTTTTTTTTCCAGTTACAAGCAATCCAAGTATAATGTTTTTGCAAAAAATAAGTATATTTTTCAATTTTTGGAGGCTGTAAATAAAAAACCATTGCCAACAGAGTTAAAATTTTGTTTGAATATCTCAACTAATACAACTCACAAATTTTCAAAGAATTCCAAAAAGATCAGGTTGAGAATGTCCTTTTTCAGTGTTGATTTGTAATGGGATCCAATACTGTCTTACTCAAAAAAAAAATTTTTTTTTACAATCCCATTATGAAATTTACAGGACATGTACAACAAGTAAGTATGTAAAACAATTTTTTTTTTTTTCACATTTTAAAAAAATGTTCTTTAGCGGTCAAAGGTCAAACTGGATGACATGAAAATAAACATCATTGGCAGGGTTGTGCATTGTATCATACGAAAGACCGTACATTAAACTACAAAATAAGCCTTATTTCAACACAAACTGTACAATAAGTCAGCAGATACAAACTTTCAAACATATCTAGAATAGTGAAAAAAATTACCAAACTTTTATAAATAAAAAACTAATGCAAATTGGGGACTAAGATTTTTCTTAGTATCTTATATACAGGATACCCACTTATATCCGTTACAGCCCCCTTAACTTTTAAACTGTGACAGCTTAGGCCATAAAGTTGGTATTTAGGTATAGTAAAAAGGTTATGTGCTACTCGATGAGACAACTTACAACGCCATTTATCGGCAAATTTTGGAATTAGCGGTCCTATCTCATAAACGGTGAAAGATACGTGAAAAAATTCAATTAGAAAGTTGTAAAGCACTCTCGATTTAGTACGAAAAGATACCTTGCACTCATTAATACTCAAAACAGAATGCAAAAAATGAACATTTGTTTGATTGTGAAGCGAGAAAAGACCACCTTACGGACTAAATACGAGCCTGTGTTGTGGCGTAGGGGAAACGCACATGATTCGCATTCATGAGGACCCCGATTCTGTCCCCACCGGTTGCGTGTTTTACTGAATTTTTCTACAAACCATGAAAACTTTCTGCTGATCTTGCAAAATCGTCTCTCCAAACACACAGTTCAACTCAACCATGCCTGGTATAAAAATCACATGGATCTCATGTATTATGCAAATGAGGATGGAACGTCATACCTGTTCACCAGAGACTACTACTATAAAAAGGATGTTTCTGCTGGATTGTATGTTAAAGAGGAGAGTTATGGCAAAATTTAGCAGTAAAGAGTATTGCAAGATGTTAATTTACGGTGAATGTGGGCGTAAGGCAAAATCAGCTGCAAGGTTGTATCATGAATGTTTCTCTCAAGGCCCGCATCCTACACGGCAGACCATCTTAAAAGTTGTAAAATGTTTAAGGGAGACGGGCTGCATGACCAGTCGACCTCGAATTCGTACACCTCATAATGTAGGACGCAAAGTGCAATCTGAAGATGTGCTAGCATACGCTCTCGCCCATCCTCAGAGCAGCACAAGAATGATCAGTAAAAATTGTGGCCTCTCAAAAAGCCGCGTCTGAAAAATCCTGAATGAATCAGGTGCTCATCCATACCGATCCACACCTGTGCAGGGATTGCTGCCAAGAGATGCTGAGAGACGTTACACGTGGTGCAACTTTGTAATGAATAATTTAGAGGTCCACCCAACATTCCTGGCAGACATAATATGGATGGATGAGGCACGTTTTTCAAGGAACGGAATGTTTAATAGACAGAATGTTCATACCTGGTCGCTGGAAAATCCGAGATATGCCGTCGAAGTTTGACAACAACACTGGTCGATTAATGTTTGGTGCAGAATTTTTAATGACAGGCTCATTGGACCAGTATTTTACAAGCGCACATTAACGGGACAACGGTACTTGCAGCTTCTGCAGGATGTAATAACTGACTTTGTTGAGAATCTACCGTTGCACCAACTCCTAAATGTATGGTTACAACATGACGGCACACCTCCGCATAAGATTTCAAACGTTCAGCAGTACCTAATAGAGACATTCCAGAATCAAGTTATCGGGTATGGTGGTTCCGTCGAGTGGCCCCCAATGGACTTCTTCTTATGGGGACACATAAAAGGGCAGGTATATGCGACCCCTCCGCCAACATTGCAGGATCTTCGACAACGCATTACTGATGCTTGTGCATCCGTAACACCTGCCATGTTGCACAATGTGCAGCGAGAAATCCAGTCCAGAGTGCAAATGTGTATAGTGGCTAATGGAGAGCATTTTGAGCAATATACTATTGTAAATAAATGATCCTGAAGACAGGGAAGCGTCTCAGTTTATTTCTTCCACTCTTTATGACATGACAATTCTGTTTTGAGTATTAATGTGTGCAAGGTATCTTTTCGTACTAAATCGAGAGTGCTCTACAACTTCCTAATTCACTTTTTTCACGTATCTTTCACCGTTAACGAGATAGGACAGCTAATTCCAAAATTTGCCGATAAATGGCGTTGTAAGTTGTCTCATCGAGTAGTGCATAGCCTTTTCACTATACCTAGACACCAACTTTATGGCCTAAGCTGTCACCGTTTAGAAGTTAAGGGGGGTGTAACGGATATAAGTGAACACCCTGCATGAGTGGATAACAAAATAATCGAATTTAAAAAAAATCCGGTGGGTGTGTTGGGCTGTGGGCTGTGTTGAATTAACATGAAATTACCCGAAAACGAGAAGCTTCACGGCAAATTTAATTAAAATTTAACAAACAGTATCACTTTAATTTCTTTTATTATTAGAATGTGAAAATATCACACCACATCTGTGCCGCCAAAAATTCACATTGTGTGAATCTTCAATTTTATGATGTAACAATATCAATATGAAATTTCATAAACTACACATATTTGTATTAGACGAGTTTTCAATTTTTGTTTTAAAATGTAAAGAAATTATCCTATGGATTCGGTTTAAAGCTCATTGAATCAATCATTCTGTTGAAAATATCATTCTCCATCCAATCTTTCCAATGGTACCAAGATGAAAATGCTGTGATAATATCTTTGATCACCAAAGAACCGATTTGAGTAAAATCACTCAAACTTGCACTTCAACATAAAATATCTAGAAAACTAGCATTAACAACAAGAAAAACCTCCGGCCATCCAAATAGTTGCTCAACTCCTTGGATGAGTCGGACAGTCTGGGTCTTCAACAAGGAAAACCAAAACACTCTACGACATCTTCAGACCTCACCTGAAGAATCTCACTGTATCAAATTTTTTAGCTGAGTTGCTTAGATTTTCCGATATGTGACTAGCAAGCAAAAAATCAGACAACTTTTAGTATTATAAATAATTTTACACTTCTTTAAAGGTAAATAAAATTTACGCATGCATATTATTGTTTCTGAGTTTGTATTTACTTTGCGTACTGTTGCCATGTAACATAACCTTAACAGATCAATCATGATGGCTGTGGACCGGGGTTTTCTTACATGCATTTTTTTAAATTAATTTCTAATGCTGCATACACACGTTTTTGTTTTCAAGTTTCTTGTAGATGCAGGTACACTCCTATCAAAAAATTAAACAATCAGCAATCTCCTATGTAATCAGAAATTTTCAATTATCCAAGATTTTTACATAACACATTTGGATGCTTTTTGATAATTTTTTTTTTTAAAATAAAAATGATTGAAACATTAAAGGGAATGTAGAATTGTAAAGAACTTAAATTAAAAAATAAACAATAGAAAAATTTCAAAACAAATATGTACAAAAATTTAAATTTCATAAGTTTCTAATGTCCAATAAAAAAAACATTCATAACAAAAATGTGATGATCGGAGTCATAAAAAATCATTGGAAAAAAGATTGAAGTAAAAGTTTTGAGAATTAGTGTTAGCACATGGGAAACAGGTTAAAAAATGCACAATTGCCAAAAAATTAAATGGCCGGTCTCAATCACAAAAGGTCGTAAATTACTGAAAATCTAAAATAGATTTAAATATAAGCAATAAAGAGATTAAGAAGGGACGAGGGGGGGGGGGGACTCATAAAAGTAAAAATACATCTTTAATTTTCGATAAAAAAATAAAAGCCGCAAAGCCTAGGAGTGCATCTGGTTCTATCAAACTTAAACACTAGCAAAAGTGGAACACAGCAGAATTTTCGGTGAAACAGGCATCCATTGAACACTTGTCTAAAACACACCTTGGAAAAAAAAAAGCATATATTTTTGATTTGAAATGAATGCATCAGTTCCATTCTGTCAATCACAGCCTCTCTACATAGACTCCCATCACCGCAATTCTGAAGAGCATGTGACCCTTGTGGCAGAAGCATGATGACACATTGATGTTGTTGGAGAATGGTAATGACCCCTTGCAGAAAGATTTTAGTGCAAAATGCTGCTGAAGCGTTATAGTGTATCAAATACCACCAAAAATGAAAAAGAATGCATATCACTTTAAAGCATCCACCGTGTGGAACACGCAAAGTATTTTCAGAATGCATATCATTTTAAAGCATCCACCCTGTGGAACACGCAAAGTATTCTCAAAATGTATACAGATGAAAACGATGAAGGATACTATCTAAAAAACTTTAAAATGCTGAATATATTACTGCTCCTTTTCTAATTGTATTATTTGTAAATTTATTGTACAACATTTTTATAGTTAAAAATCTTGTATTGCAGAAAGATTTGATTGTTAAAGAGACTTGATGCAGAAAGCAAAATAATTTTCTGCCAAAATACATGCGAGCTGCATCCTCGGTAGAAAAACTATAAAATTTTCAGGCGAGAAGAGGGTTTACATACCAAATTGTCATTCATCTTTTAAAAGATATGTGTTGATTTGTTTTTGCATTAAATACCATCGATTAGTTTTTTTTATATCCAAAATCTTGATAGAGGGATCATTTAAAGATATACTCAAAGTCACTTAAGTTTTTCGCAAAAAACTTTGTACAATCAATAGATTTTTTGGATTAAATTCCTTGATAGAGGGATCAAGATATCAAAGTAACTTCGTGTTTTTCACCAAACACTTTGTTCACAGTTTGTATTTAATGACATTCATTGTGCTGAACCCTTGTTTGAATGATGTAGTTAAAACATGTATTTTTGCTACAATACTAAGTATCTTTCAAAACTAAAGTTTTCCTTTAGAGTCAACAATATTTTCAGCAGCTTATTTAATGGAAAACCTTTTTCAAGTACTTCTAATTTGAACCCATACCACTCGTTGAATAGTTCAGCTCTGTTCTCTTCCACAATATTAAAATGTTTCGAAAAATGAGTGACAAGAGCTCACCATTATAATTTTACATTTTTTACAATTATCAAGAATATATATGAATATAAAAAATGTGGCACTTTATGGTTTAGGAAAGCTACTGTACCTTTTACATGTTTTGCTTTATAATGAAATATGGCATTAGTTCCCACCAAGATTGCTAAAACTTTTGTTTTCCTAACTAAGGAAATTTTGAAGATCATTTTCTGGCATTCCCTTTGTACTCTTGAATTATTAGACAATACTTGCATCAGTTATCTGCTCACCTTGGTTCCTTTCTTCAACACTGCTTTCACATTCACACCCAAACTTGGTATGCTTAAAATTTCTTTTGTAAGAGCACATTGTTTATTCTGCTTGTTGTGCCAGTCAATTTTTGCAGATTTGTTCATTTCACTTTATTCTGAGCACATGCATTACTTTTGTGATCCATTTTTGAAGAGAAACATGTACAATTTAACATACAGATTGAAAATATAGTATTTAAAAAAACCTAATCACAAAGCGCAAGATTCATTACAGAAGAAACAAGATTCAATACCAGGAAAGAACACAACATGTGAGCAGATGCCAAGCTGTTTCAGCTGTCTAAAAAATGAAGCATGTGCTACTTGCATCCCAAGAGGCTACTGCATATGCGTCAGATTTCCAGACATCTCGAAATATTTGTGGTCTTTAGCAACAACACATCCTCTTTCAGGAAAACTTGATCATACAACATCACAGACCACAAGAGTAGTTTCCTATTAGCTGTGGCGATTCTATGAACCTAAACGTTAATGACCAATGTACAAGAAAAAGATGAGGAGCACTTCCGAAATTAAATGAAGAGTGAGTACAGTAGTATCTACCATCTAGCATCTTGGAAAAAATACACTTTACTTGAATTGATGAATGTTAACTGTTGATAAAAAAATTGCCAATTTCTTTTTTAATTGAATTTAGAAAACTAAAGGACCAGGTAATTTTCAGGTGCCATGGCAACTGGGCACCCTGTATTTGTCTACCCCTGTGCATCCTATTTCAAAACTGCCCAAATGCACACTTACAGCATTGTCAGCAGTACACTCCTGATAATGGCTAAAAATGTCATTCACAAAATAAAATGTGAATTTTATAAAAATATCTATTTCTGCCATGAAAATTATTCACATCCTTCATACTCTATGATAGGACTTAAAATGAGTCCTATTTTATTGGGGCAATTTACATGCTTACAGCACATAAAAGAAGTGAGCCCTGGTTAGTAAAAGAATGATTTTGAAAAAATGTTGGGTAACTGGTCAAGGCATAGCATTGAAAAAATCAACAAGAAAAGGAGAGAGATCAATAAAATTTGCAGAAGAAGATCTCCTGAAGAGCTCACCAGAAATAAGAGGAACTCCTTGGCGATCACAGGCCTCTTGGAGCTCGTATAACAACTGAGCACGTTTTTCCTTGAGATCAGGTATTATTTCGTCAGGAAAATTGTCTGGTAAATTCTTTAATGTATGAGATATATCATCAAATTCTGCTCGTAGATGGGAAATTTCGTCATCCTTGGGCAGCAGCTTTGTAGTCTTTGAGACAGACTTCTTAACAGTAGAATGGTGTCCTATGGAAAAATTGCCAAATGAAATTCTAACAGCGATGTTGTATCAATTATGGTTAGATATCTATATGCATTTTTGATAGAAGAGGGGCTCTTATATTTCTAGTCTTCACAGATTCAATTTAAATTTACTATTTTGATTTATAATTGGTTTTATTTTCATAATTAAAAAAAAATTATTTAAAACTTTAAATAATAAAATTTATATTTATATGTAATATAAATTTATTTCATAATAAATTTTCAAAGCAATTCATTATTTAAATCATTCATTATTAAATTACATATTTTAAAATTTAAATTGATCTAGTGCCAGAATATAAAATGCGAGCATTGCACTTGCCGATAAATTGCTAATTATAGAAGTTATATGAGGACATTTTACATTAACAGTGTTAGAATTAAGCTAGGCAACCCATTTTGACATGTGCAGTATTTATAAGAGGCGGCTTGAATAGTATTTTCAGTCAGATGATATGTGTTGTTGTTGTTGTTGAGACCCAGACCGTCCGACCTACCAGAAAGGTGTAAGGTAACCGTTTGGACGACTGGGAAGTGCCACCCAATTTTGAACGGAATCCAGTGGGGGAGGCATCCACAGGGACCGTACTCTCATTCCCTACCACCAACCTCTCGGAAGGACTTACGGACCCACATGTTTAACGTGATCATACTCTGCATGAATACGGCGGCAGTTGTGGCAGCATGCAAATCCAGCACGCAAACCACCGGGCTACCGCACCTGAAATGTGCCAACAGCATGCAGTGTTCCTAGGTGGTCACCCACCCAAGTACTAACCATGCCCAATGCTGCTTGACTTCGGTCAGATGATATGTGTAGACATTATAATGGAATACAATATTTTGTGAGCTAAATGACTGAAATGACTATTCATATGTGTGGTTTAGATGTTTTGAAGAATGAACAAGTGAATCCAATTTATTTTAGTGAGGGAGAAAAGAAAGCGTCAAGTTGGTGTATGAATATCCTACTTATAAACTAAATTGCTAATGAAATTAATGGTACTTAAGGCCAGGAATGAAATATTGTTGGATGGTTTTGAACAGATTTTCAGAAAAAATGTACATTGAGTAATTTTTGAGAACATACTCTCCAAATGTGAAAGATGGAAACTGAGGAGGATGGTGATGGCTTGACAGCACATTGTTCTAAATCAGGGATGTCACAAGACCAAAAACACTAATATCAAATATCCAATATTATCAGATTACCGAAGATCTTATACCGATTAGATGGTAAAATTATGTACGACAGTTATTTCAGGCATTATTTTTTATAACTAGCTATTTATGTAAATATTCAAAAACGAATACGATACGCATGGTAATTTATATGCTTTTCCGAAAATCATAGTGAAAGAATGATCCTGAAATAATTTTTGCTAGTTGCAGTTCGCACAACTAGCAATCACTTCTTTTAAGTAAATGTAAAATAAAAGATAAAAAAAAACATGCACTTTGCATGGGTGAATTGTTCACTAAGCGATGTCTTAAAACACACCTAAGTACCAGTATCATAAATAAACTTCACTCTCCTCCTAATGCTCCTCAAATGTGAAGCCGCTCGCAGCACCATGCCTGCTGTGCAGGATAGTTTATATCCCACCATCAGCAACCAACCCAGTTGCTTTATTTAAGACTCTTAACTTGCAAGAACTTTCTTATAGTCACTGTTGACTGCATAGCCATCAGTTGCGCACATGCAATACATGTTATCCTTGTGCACTAATACAGCAGGAGTAACAGATCCTAAATAAGAGCCTTTGACCTGATATGCTGACTTAGGGCATTTTGGCCTTTGTTAAGATTACACAGTCTTTATAAAAAAAATACAATGCATAGCTGGCACATAGGCCACTCAGTCTACTATGCAATTCGGGCACATCCATGCAGCAAACATATAATACGTCCTAATTAAGCACTTTTCACCCACCTTTATGGGGACACAAGGCAGTTCTGCATTATGAAGCCTTTCTTATACATGCTCATTTAGCAAGTACATAGTCCACTAAGTGGTGTCGTCCTAAATAGTACATGCCTAAATCAAAAGTACATGCATTGAAATATGCCTAAATCAAAAGTACACGCATGGAAATATGCCTAAATCAAAAGTACATGCATGGAAATATGCCTAATTAAATCAAATTAAAACTACTAATAAACACAGGAGTTCAGAAATTAACAAAATAAAACTGGAAGAATAAGTCGTTAGAGCACAAGCAAGCTCAGTTGAAATGGCAACTTCCGGTATCTGGAGATATTTTTCATTTAAAGCTCAATTTGTGAATCATTATCACCATAACTTCTTACCCTACTGCACAGAAAATAAAAGCATAAAGCTAATAAGAGTAGAAAATTCTAAAAGGTGACTCAAGAGATTAAATTTTTAATTTATGCATCAAGAGGTAAGGATCTCCATTCCATTCTAAAGGAAAATAAATAACAGAAGAGATGGACTATTGACTGAAAACATCTACTGTACCAAATGACTTTCAACTAGGGCATTATCTTTTCTGCAGATACACACGATCCAGCAAACATTTCTAGTTCTGGCCCTACTGCTAACCATTAGACTAACAATGTTTTACTCTGTTTTATCATCTTTCTGCATATTGTTTTGTTCTGTTGTAGAATGAAAGAAAATTAAAAATAGAAAATGAAATAAGAAAATCAATTTCCTTCATTTGGTGGTATGAAAAAGTAAAAATCAAAAAAAGTATTGAATCTATCAGTTTTCAAATATCAAATTATTGTTGGCATTGGAAAAATACCAATATATTGCTGAAACGGATAATCGGTATCGGAACACCCCTTACCTAACTATGAGATATCCGGATCTGAAGGGGAAAACAGGAATTTAAGAAATAAAGGTGTCATTTTAATTTAGTAATAATTCAGCAAATATCCAGTATAATTCTTTTAAATATGACTGCTAAAGGCCACTGTGAAGCCATGTAGTGTCCCAGAATGCATTTAGAATGTGACTGCTAGTAGTCGCTGCAAAGTGCAAATGATTCATCATTGAGTGCAAGAAGTGATCAAGAATATATTATGCAGTCATATGACACCTTCAACATCCAATAATCAGTAACAGATAACTGTGATGTATAAAATACGCAGCTCTATTGGATGGACCATTCCAAATGTTCGGAGACAATCTCTGATAAGCAGCGATGCTACTAGTTTACCGAGAAACATAATTGGTTTATTATTGAGTGTTGTGATCATGAAGCGATCATGAAAGCAGTATACTGAGCCGAAAGTAAAGTGCCCTGCTGTCTGTTCGAAAAAACGGGTCTAAAATTAGTTAATTATAAATGTTCTCATTTTATTAAATGATGCCACTGGTTGCATAGTGACATCAATATTTTATGCATGACATCACGGATTGCAAGTATGTTATGGACCAGTCAGTTTTAGGTTTTCTAGTTTTGATCGGTGATCATGCAAATTACATCTCTCACAAGAAGTTGGGGGAATTGAACAGGTATTTGCATATGTCCGTGACATCATCTCTTTAAGATGTATAAATATTGCATGCATAATATAAAATGAATAATAAAAAAAAGAATAAAAAACCCTAGCATTAATTGAATTCTGCAGAAAATTTAACCACTTGAATTGAGCTTTTATGAAATTTTAACAGAGAATAATGATAAAATATAATAAGCAATACAAATTAAGCAAAATTTTATTACTCAAATCACAATTAATAACAATAATAATAATAAAAGAAAATATTTGTATTATTCCACACCAATTTGTAAAACTGATGCCAAAAGTAAGTAGTAATCATTGCCATTCTGAGCCTCCAATAATTTTGGGTTCAAGTAACTTAAATACAATATCATCTCTGCTAATCACAAAGTTGTATCACTGTCATGTAGAAACTTTTCTGACTCTTTACGGATTCATTTTAGGTATTTTATTGTATACTGATCGTCTGCAACATCAATTACTTCTGCAAGATAAAAATGTTTTGTTTTCTTCCCATCTAATTTTATCAAGCAATAGTTTCCGTTTTCAATTTGATCCTTCCATCAGCTACTACAGAATTCATGTCAATTGCAGAATCTGAAGATTCCATCATATCTAGTGATTCCTTAGATGTCTCATCACCATAATCATTTCTAATGCATACTCCTTCAGAACTGTCCCTTTCTTTTTAGTCAATTCACACAAATTTGCTCTTCCTGCTTGAAATGTAGGTTTCTTAACAATTTTCTTTTGGACCATAATTTTCTTTAATTTTGCTGCTTCCATTTCAGCTTTTTCTGGAGTATCAGTAAGGATTCTACACTTACCAGATTTTTGCCCATCACTTTTTACAATACGAGGTTTAGCTTTAGGAAAAGGGTGCACTTGTTCTGATGCTATACATTGCATTGATTCAGCGTTTGTAAAAGATTGATAAATTTCAGCAGAGGTACCCTTTTTTTTTTCTGTCACTTGGTGACTATTAATAGGCCTATTCACATCAAATTCTCACAGTTGGATTGAATCTATGTGTTGTATAAGAACTCTAATCATCATCTCTGAATATATTTTCATTTACTGGCCATAAGCCTGATACCCGAAAACCAGCCTGAATAAGCACCAACACTAATATACAAGTCAAATGATATCATACAACCTTGCACTATAAATCTATTTATTCTTACATAAAAATCTTTTGAGCTACTTATATGTGTTTTTAAAATTAACTACACAAATAATATATTGCACCTAGAGCCATGGCCCTAGGTATAAGGCATGTCCACTTTTTATGAAATGGCTTCCACTGCCAAAACCCTATAAATATTCAGATTTGTTAACATTCCATCTTTTCCCTTAGCTTATGACCAAAACTAATTGTCACACATAAACAAAACTTTAAATTTACCTTCAAAAGAACAATATCAAAATGATGTGAAAAATTTTACTTTTGACCATCAAATCAAAACTTTTGCTTTTATTTAACTGCATGTTTTCCATTTTTCATTCAAAATGGTTGTTAAGATTTCAAACCCTGTTGTCCCTTACCTAAAAAAGTAATAATGGTTGTAAAATAATTAATATTAAAATAAAGCTGGATGGCCTTATGTACAAGAGTTTCCCCTAGTCCATACATTAACAGATTTTAATTAATTCATCAATTTGGCATCATTTTCTTTAGGTTAATATTATTTTTGCAATGTTAGCTAATAAATTTTAGTCAATTTGGCACTATTAAAAAAAGTCACAAAGTTTGTGATATTTTGCCATATTAGTTGCCATATTTACCAAATTTATTGCCAAGCAATACAGATAGACAGTACGGCTTTAAAAAAAATCTAAATGACTATTAGCAAATTACTGGGCAACAAAATACAAAAGTATTACATAAAGTATTCTCTCTCATGAATGGAATGAACTTGATTCAAAAGAATGTTGTTACAAAATTTGTTGCATAATATTGTATATGAAATGTGAACATATTCCAAGACAGTTAAATTAATACAGGTGAACCTCAATATCTCGAAATATTTCCCATCTCCCTTCACGCACGGTATAAAACTAATGTAAAACAAACTCTTTAACTCGAAATTTTTCTAATCAAACATCTCGATATCTCGAATTTTTTCATCTTACCATTTTCGCTTTACACGATTTCGCTTTTACATGGTTTATAAATTAACAGATTTTAAAAAATAGATAAAAATGTATATTCCGCTCCATATACGCCTATACAAAGATATGATGACATTTTTGAATTTTACTCCTTTGGTAACACTGATGAAAACAACAGGGGATTCCCGGTGTTGTAAAATATATACATTTAGGGGAATCCCCGCATAAGGGAATCCCCGTATGTATTTCACAACAGTAAAGCTATCCGGTTCATGCAAGTACATAGTGCAGAACCATTTTAACAGCAAAGCTTATATTATTGTGCGTTTATCTTTTGAACTGGTAAGTTTTCAACATTTATAGTTTATCTTGCATCTTTATAGTTTGCGCAAATTTGCTAAGGTTCTATAATGTCAAAGGATTTGAAGAAAAATCAAATGAAAAGAAAAGTTATTTCTTTAGAAACTAAAATTCAAATATTAGACCGTCTAAGTAATAGAGAAAGAGTAACGGATGTTGCTAAATTTTACTCCATGAATGAAGCCACAATACGGACAATAAGAAAAAGTGAAGACTCCATTAGGAAAAAGTGTAGCAGCTGGAACCTGCAGCAGTATGAGTAAGACTTCATATGTTAGAGATGTTACAATGGAAAAAGCCTTAGTGATATGGATAGAAGACCAAACTCAAAAGCGAATCTCGATCGATACCAATGCTGTTACAAATAAAGCTTTGAAGCAGGCTTCGGGAAATCGGCATATATGTGCTTAAATACATCACACAACAATAATAAATTAGAACCAACTGCCTCACGATGAAGTGCGATAACTGCATATTATTCATACACCACCCCCACAGCCCTTAACAGGCACGATGAAAGTCACCGACGCGGAGTCTCCGATAATGGATCGGATCGGCGGAATTCCGATCTATGGGTGGGGGCAAAGGGGTAAGATATGTAAGGAATCGCTCCTTTTTTCAATGTTTGGTAACTTGAAGGTGTGGTAAATAAATAATCATATAAATCCTCTTGTCTCTAAACAGTTTAAACCTCATCGATACTCTTAATTTCCAGGGAATGTAGTCAATCAAGATTAAAATCTTCTTGGACTAAATAGATGTTTCATACTTTAACTTCAGTTGTCAAACAACTGGAACAAATGCCATGAATGAATTTTAAACGTTTTAGTTTTAAAGTTGAAACCAAAGTGGGGAAGAAAATAAAACACTTCTGGCTGAAACTGGAAGAATCCATTCCAAAAATTCAAACTTGTTTGTTACTTACTCCCGTCTATTACAGCAAATGAAAATTTTATAGTTTGGGTTTTAAAGAGTTAAATGGGGATGTGGGCTTAGGCCCGGGCTGGATTTGAGTTTTTTATTGTTTTGGGCAGGGTTGAGTCTTTTTTTTTTTTTTTTATAAACGTCCGTTACGACTGGGCCGAACATATTTCTTTTGAAAATTTTTAAAATGGATTTAAATTGAATGCATGAACTTATTGCTTTTATTTCAGTTATGTAAAGATAAATGTTTAAGAAAACAAACTAAATTCTCCGTACAAAATTTTGACAAATTTGTTTTTAACACATTTGAATACAAATCATTTCGGGCCTGCTGAGACGCAGTTATCTTCAGGCCGAGTTCATTCTACATTTATAAATTTCTTCGGGTTTGGTCTGGATTTAAGCATTGGTATTGTCGGTCTTCTGAAAATCCGAAAATTCCGCACATGGAGACCTTGAAAAGGAAAAGAAAACATGTCACTTCGATCATGAGTGCGCTATCGCATTTTAGTGTGATCATCGGATTCACTGGGTGGAGGATGAGGGGAGAAAAAATAACTAGCGCCTGTGGTTACAATTCAGATCTAACGGCTCGCCTAGAAAGAAGTCATTGATAATGCACACTAGGGGGATTTGCAGGTGACGACATTTCAATTTTCATTCATGGCACGGGAAAGGGCGGCTTTCGCCACAATTTTACGATGACAACAATTTATCTTTTTTTTTTTGCGGAATCTCTAATCTCAAGGCCGTCCAAGAGGACGGCAATTTCCAAAAATTGGTCGTCCTCGCCGAATTTTAACCCGGCGAGGACGGGAGATTTCCGGAAGCCTGCTTTGAAGATTTATCAATCACTTAAGAATCAGTCGCCGTCGACTTCATCCGATGAAAAGAAGGTATCTTTTTCCGCAAGCCATGGGTGGTTCGAGAGATTCAAACAAAGACATTTTTAACATAATCTGAGAATGAAAGGTGAAAGTGCATCTGCTGATTTGGATGCGGCACAACAATATCCGGCAAAACTTGCTGAAATCATTGCCGCTAACTCCTACACTTCTGATCAGGTTTTCAATGCTGACGAGTCCGGATTATTCTGAAAAAAAAAATGCCGGAAAGAACCTTTATAGCTAAAGCTCACAAATCAGCTAGTGGTCATAAAGTAGCAAAAAGTCATATAACAGTTCTTTTCTGTTGCAATGCTTCTGGCGATTATATGATGAAACCATTGGTGATTAACAAATCAAAATCACCACGATCATTCAAAGGAATAAATATCAAAAACCTTCCCGTCTATTGGATGGCTAATAGAAAAGCATGGGTCACTGCCATAGCTTTCAATAAATGGTTCTATAACTTCCTTGTTCCAGATGTCAAAAATTATTTAATTAAAAAGGGATTTCCTTTTAAGGCTCTTCTATTAATTGATAATGCATCAGGTCATCCTCCAGATTTACAACATGAAAATGTAAAATTGTTTTTTTTTTACCAATAAATACAACTTCCTTATTACAGCCATTAGATCAAGGGATAATTTCGACTTTTAAAGCACAACTTTCAGGTATATCTTAGAACAAATGGAGAATGATGAATCTCTTACTCTGATGGATGCTTGGAAGCAATTTACAATTTTAGACTGTGTTAAGAATGTTAGACTGTCATATACTCAGATCAAACAATCAACGATCAACGCCTGCTGGAAAGCAATATGGCCGGATGTTGTTGAAAGTGGAAATGATAAATCACCAATAGAGCATGAATATTCTCAGATCACTGAGTTGGCCCATACTATAGGAGGAAAAGGTTTTGAAGATTTAGCTCAGGCAGATATTGAAGAAATAATGGCTGATGAAGAATTGAATGAAGATGATTTAATTAACATGATTCGTAAAACAAACAAACATAATGAAGACAATGATTCTGATGAAGAGCAATCTGAACCAGTTGCGTTCACAGCAAGAATCATAAGCATAGGACTTGATTTGGGAAGAAAATTGGGCAACCATTTCTTACAATATGACACAAATATTGATCGAGCTCTCCGATTCCAGCGAGACCTTCGTAAATGTTTAAAGATCAATATAAAGAGGTCTATAAAGACTTAGCAAAAAAACCTACACAATTGTTAATTACCGATTTCATGCCTAATTCGTCAACCATTGAGCCAGAATCGCATCAAGAAAGCTCAAGTGATGAAAGTGACATCATACCTATCAGAAAGGAAAGACTGATAGTACATGAAAGTAATGACAATGATTAAACTTATAATTAATTTTTAAGGGTCTTTTTGTTCTTTGTTTCTAATGTAAAATAAATTAAATATGTTATATTACTACATTCATATGTTTGTTGTTTTATAAACTAAGTATAATTTTAAGTTTTCTAAGATGTCTTACTTTTGTTTTAGTTAAATAAATGACTGAATCATGCACATTTTGGGGTTATTTTCGTTTTACACGATTTTACTTAGCAAAAATCAATTACACGGTTTTGTTCAAGATTTCAATTTACACAGTTTTGTGCAGAACCTGGACAGGTGTATTTTTTAAGTGTATGCCTGATAAAACTATGGCCATTAAAGGTGAAGCATATCATAAGGGGAAAGGAGCAAAGAAAGATTAACTGTGCTGTTTTGCACTAATATGGATGGTTCAGATAGGCTCAAACCTCTTATGATATGTAAATCTGCTAAACCCCGATGTTTTTCAGGAATAAAATCTTTTCCAATGACTTATTTTGCGAACAATAAAGCTTGGATGACTGCCGAAATTTTTACTGATTGGTAGAAGGAACTAGACAGAAAAATGTCCAGTGAAAATTGCGATATTGTTCTCTTCTTGGACAACTGTACAGCGCATAATAGCGTGCCGAAATTAAAATCCATGAAAGTTCATTTCATGCCACCAAACACAACTTCTAAGTTACAGCCTTTGGACCAAGGTATTATTCAGAGTTTTAAAGTAAACTATTACCACAAAATTAAGCTCATTTGGAAAATGTGATAGATATTGAAGGATTCAGTAGGTTGTATCCAAACTGTCATAGATGAGTATTTTGTAAAGTAAAGAAATGCAAGATTAAATTTTAATAATGTATGTACGTACATAATACATTACATTAAATGTGTATCCAATCATTTCAATCTTCGCTTTATTTGTTGTCAGCATTTTCTTGGGTAATACCCAATTCTCTGTCGGCAAGATAAAGTAAGTGATTTTTTTTTAAATGTGTAAAGTATAGAACTAGTATGTGTGTATATATTCTTTTATGAATTCCTTAAACATTTTCAAATCTAGCGAGTAAAAAAATCAGTGTATTACATTTTTCCTCCCATCTAAAATAAAGCTACAACATTTGTGAAAATATAAATTTTCAATGACATATTTATAATGACCATGCAAGGAAAAAATTTTAATTTTCAGAATAAAAGAGATAGTTTTGTGTAAATATATTTATCCAAATGATTGGAGTGACCGAATAGAGGTTATTTTAGCAGAGTAGGCAAAATATAAGCTCACTATGTCCTAGGTAAATTTCAATGAAGCATTGTTAAGAGTCTAACAAAATAAAGACTTCATTGTTCATTAAAAAAAACTTTTTTTTTTGCTGTTTAAAGCCTCTATTACATGACAGTAATTTGGGAAAACAAACTGTTCGCAAAGCAGCTCAGACAGCAAATTTAGCTACAACATTTTAAATTAAATCCAAAAATGTTGTTGAGAGAAAAGTTGTGAGAAAACTAACCAATCAGAAGTGCGTAAATCCAAAACGTCACAAGTGACGTGCTTTTGAGTTATTTTATTTCTTACTTTAATGGTGACCAAGATGGCCGATAGACTATTTTGGAATGCAGAAATGGAAGCTGATCTTATTGAACTTATTCAATCTAAACGGAATCTTTGGGATGTTAAGAGATGTTGCTCTTTACAGTAAGAGAACTCTAAAGTGATAAGTCCTCTTTACAGTAAAAGAACTCTAAAGTGTAAGAGAACTCTAAAGTGATATAAAGCTTCCCCATTTGCTGCTTGGAGTGACGTCACTTTTATTCTGTGCTGCGTGGAGTGACATCCCAAAGTTGTTTTGCAAACGGTTTGTTATCCCCAATTACTGTCGTGTATAGGGGCATAACACTTCAGTCTGAGATATACGTAGACTGCGCAATGTTTATATAAGAATCTAATATAAGAAAAAACATTTTTCTATTTGTCCGTCCGTGACATTTGGCAAAAAATTTGGCGAGATGTCGCAATGTTGCCAAATTGATAAAAATGACACCAAATGGGAGGTAATATTCTTACGGACATACCTTCTAGTTAAAAATAATTAATTAAAATTAATTACTTTCAGCATTGAAAAGCATAATAAACGTGTAGTAGTTATGCAAGAGTTATAAGGACTGCATTATTACAGATATCTTTCAAGCATTAAAATTCTAAATAAGCTATAAAACTCAACGGTGTTCTGAAAAATCCAGTCAAGAATTCATATCTAGTTAAATATAACTTATTACAATAAAATTATATACAAATAGAAACAGTATATATTTTTAATCTGCTTTTCCTGTCATATGAATCTTGACAACTTTCAAAACAATTAAGATGAGAGGAATCGCTGCGAAATTTTAAAACTTTTTCCTTTTTATTGAGGTGCCAACATGATGGGAGACATCCTCCCATCATATAAAATGCAAATAAGGGATTCTATACATGTGTATTGTCGTAAGTCGGAAGAAAGCTGTGATTACCAACAAAAATTCCAATTTCCCTGATTTTTCCAGAATGCTGATATTCCCTGATTTCCATGTTGTATATAGCCACCCTGCGATTTAAAAAAAAAAATTTCTAATAGAGTGACCAATAAACTAAAACTACTTAATGGCCACTCGCTACTACTAAATGAATTAGAATTTTCAGGTCAATAAAAATTAGAATTTCAACCATACATTAGAATTACTTTGGGTTCCATACCTCACCGGGCAAAAAGTACTATCACAGTCACACATATATTTACTATTTATTGGATATTGGAGGTTAATGACCAGTTATTTATTATAATCCCCTGTTTCTAGAATCTGTGACTCTCAATGAATATTTTTACACCCTTAAATACTATTGACATTGATAAATGACACTTCTAGTAATTATGAAGAGTTATCTTATGCTGGCTAGAGTTAAAAGTTGTCATTGGCTGACTAGAATAAAACTGCTGTATGCTCCATAAGGTACCATTCTACTGTTGAAATGCTTCTGTCTCAGAATGGAAGAAGGCTCAACCTAAACCATGCCATACCACATGAGAAGTGGTTACATTTGTTCGATAAAAGAAATTAATACTTTTAACTGTTTCACTTTTTATTTCAAAATGATGGATTTTCCAAATGATGGAATGTATAAAGGTACTAGGTATAAAAACATAATTCTTGTTTTACATTGTGATTTAGCATAGGCCTTTCCACTACATATTAAGCTGAGTTGACTAGTTCAGGTATTCTTATTATTTTTTTTCTTTTTGCATTCATATTGAAAAGTTAGGAGGACAAATCAATTCAAATCAAATTTTGAAGATTGATGATGTTACTTCTTTTCAGGAGATTGATGTTGCATAACATAATATCTGATGTGGGCAGCACGACTTTCCTTATAGAATGCAATGAACTTACTACTTTTACAGTAAAAAAAGTAATGTATAAGATCCACGGTACTATGTTTTTATCGTTGAATTGTACTTTTGGCGATTTTCTGGATGACAACATGTAAAAGTTTTAGTTGATGAAAACAAATTGTGAGAATGGAAAATACATGATAATAAAATGGGATAAACCGATAATCACGTATAAATGCACATTTTAGTGACACTTCCATATAATCTTTTTCATATTACTTACAAATATAAGACTTAAACACATTTAAAATTAAAATATTATAAGGGAAGCCAGGGAGGTAAATCTGGAGATCAGGTCACCGCAAATTTTTTTCTAAGTACAAAATCGGGCCAAGTTGGCCTGTAGTTGGCGCTTTCTTCCGTGAGGATGGAAATTGGCTCCACCCATCCTCAGTGATGTCATTTACCGTCATTAGAAATGGGCTCCTCCTACCAAAATGATGTTTTGGTAGAAGAACCCTATTTCTAAAGACAGACTATTGTGTTTGTTCTAAACAAGATTTTCTAATATAAATGATAATTTAATTTAACTTAAATAACAGTGAATAATACTCAAAAAAACGTTACAAAATCAGATTTTTGTGTATTTTAAGAAAATTAAATAACTTTATAAAACTGCAGAATAAAAAAATTAATAATACTCATGTAAACGTTCCAAAATCAGATTTTTGTAAAATCCGTGTAAGGGCAGGGATTCGATCTAAAGATCGAAAATTGTGGAACGGATGTATCGGTGGTCCGTATGTACCAGTGGTCCGTACAAGGGCAGGGGTTCGACCTAAAGGTCGTTCTACACCGGAACGGGGCCCCCAGTGATCTCCGGTTTATTAGGAACGGTCGCCTGCGGCGCCCAGACACAGAATATGCTACAATTTTATCTGTGCATATCGCACGTAGCAAAATCACTTTCTCCAAAATAAATCATATAACAAAAGAACAAGCAAACACGCACAACAATGGCCAAAAATATTGATAGAAATGTTCTTTTACATCAAAACACTGTAGCAAACACAAAAACGTATTCTTATTGGATGTTACACAATTTCCACCGAAAACATCCGATACAAGAGGTTACCAGATTGCAACATAAAGCGCTCACAAAGTGCGTGGCGTCTTCTCCGATTTAACCTCACAAAGTGCGTGGCGTCTTCTCCGATTTAACCAAGGTGACCTAATCTCCGGATTAGCCATAAGGGAATCTTGAGCAAAATTTAGTCACTTTTTGTGGCCAATTTTGTCAAAGTATGGAATTTCATTTTAAAATATGTTTACTATATTCATCTTAAAAGTTTATAAATAAAGGGGGGGGGGTTGCATATTTGTCTGGAGATCAGCAGTCAATGCAAATATCGGAGCTTCACGAAGAAATGCAGAGTTGGCAGCTAAGGTCCTGTATTTGCAAGTCAATAATAAGTTTTTGTTTTATAGTTGCTACTCTTTTTCTTGTCGCTTTGACAAAATATAAATCATACCCTTTAAACTCATCTACACCCTTTGGATATCCCGGCCGTCCAAATGGTTACCTTATACCTTTCTGGTAGGTCGGACAGTCTGGGTCTCAACAACAACACCCTTTGGGTGAGCTAGACAGCCTGGGTAATAATAAAAATATGAATCACATTAATTTCAGGGATTGATATAAAAAATGCATAGATGCCAACCTACCAGAAAGAAAGATGGGAACATATTGCATGAGGAAAAATCGTGCACTAATACCGTTTTTCCCCATACTGTTGCAAAATAGCCATCTATTTCATTAATAATACATTTAAAAAATAGTTTTTCTATATAATATACGAAATAATTACAAACATTTTAAACGATGCAAACAAATTGTAACGGTGGAAAAATACTTTAAAAATAAAGCGGAATATAGAGGATCGCGCACAAAAGCAGTTTATCGCGATACTGCTGCAATATAGCCTTTCATGTCATTAAAAATGCACTTGAAAAATAGTTTTTCTGTATAATACAGTATATATGAGATAATTACAAACGTCGTAGACGATGCAAACAGATTGCAGAAGTGGAAAAGTATTTTCATAATAAAACGAAATATAAAGAAGATCGCAGACAAATGCCGTTTATCGCGGTACCCGGTGGTACTCGTGCAATATAGCTCTTCATTTCTTTAATAATACGTCTGAAAAATAGTTTTCTTGTATATAACAAGGAATAATCATAAAAATTTTATTCGATACAAATGTGTTTCTCCCACATTAATTAGAAACAGACACAATCACGTGAAAACTGATTTTTAGATGAAAACACCAGAAAAACTCCATCTTAAAATTCCTGACTTTGTTTCTCATTTCGTGACCTACTTCCGATTTCATGACTTGTAGATACTCTTATGCAGATTTGCATACAATAAAATATAAATGTTATGGAAAAGAAAAATCAGTCTACTGTGGATCCAAATCGGATTCCCGGAACAAGACTGAAAAAACGGAACAAGTACATAAAAATCTGAACACTTGGCAGCTATAAAAACGTCATTTTCAATGTCTAATAACAAAATATTAGCTAACGAAATTTGCAAGATGCTGGAACGATTTAATCTGGAATTCACTGTGTTCTATAATAGTAAGCAATTAGAATGTAAAGACTGCAGGATCAAGGTATCACTCCTTTTTTTTACAAGTGGGATACGTAGGTCTACGAGGGAATAAAGGGGAGGGGAGCAATAGGAACTCGTTAAAACCCGGAATCTCGGACATTGGAATGTCTGAGGATAAGGAAACAAATAAATTCTTCAAAAGTGCAATTTTAGGTCCTGAAGGGTGGGGATGAGTTGAAAGATCCCAATGTTTCCTTCTCTGAATAGACAGAGGGGGATTTTACTGTCTGTCTACCACCTGCAGATTTATTACTGTGGGCATGTATAAAATGCTGCTTTTTTTTTCGACCGCTGTCCAGTCCTCTACCAGAGGTCGTAATTTAATCAAAGGGAAAGGGAAGACTGATATTTAACAATAGCATTGTTAGGCGTCCAATTTGATGTCCAGATTGAAGAATCTAGTTCTCAAATTGAAATTTCTAGTCGCAAATTACGACTAACGACCGCTACTTTCGAACATTGGACCTTCTGAACACGTTTGACTATTTTTTGAGTGATGTCTGTCTGGTCAATTTCTTGTGTACAAAATAGCTGCCACAAATATTAATGCATTTTCAGGAAACTTTATATTCAACTTTGTTATCAAAAAATTTAAAACTAGATAGAATTAGTTAAATTCGACCGAAAACTTTGAAATTTATTCAAAATGTTACATTTTTTAGCATGGCAGAGTATAGGACAAAATTTGACATAATCATGCATAAAAGGGGTTATTTATGGCTCAATGATCACAAAACTTAATAGTTTTAAAAATTGTAGTAAAAAATAGTCGAGATACAATTTTTGCATTTGTGACGTTGTTAGCCCATCAAGGTGGAAAGTTGCCAAAGAAAATGTTTTTGCGAAATGGTCCGAAAAATACTTGTGGTACGCACTTAATACCAGTGGTTATTACGAAATATTTCACTGTATGAAAATTAAAAAATTGATTAATTCTATAATATATAAATGAACTTCAACAGAATATATCAATATTTGTCAAGTTAACTTCTTGAGTAAGAATTTTCACCATGTAACCGGATACCAAACCAATTTACTTGGTGCGAATCTTCAACATGTTAATCGAGAATATCACACTTTAGACGACAAATGAGTTTGTATCCCACTTATGACGTGTAAATTACTTTTAGGTTTACAGCAGTAATTTTCCACAAAATGTACGAATAATTATTAATGAGGAAATTAAAATATAAGGTAAAAAAAAAATGAATGTGTTGTTAATAACAAAATGTTTTAACGAAATTGTTTAACATAAAAAAAAAATATTAAGCTGTAACTTTTTATATAAAAACAATACTTTTATTGAACATATATAAAAATCTAATGCAATGTTTAAATGAAAATAATAAGTCTTACTATGAAAATATTCTTTAATATATGATTTAATTACCTTTTTTCATTGCACCGGCAGAAGATTCGTCGCAATCAGCCATGTTTAGAAGATTTATAACAACAGTTTCAGTTAAAGTGATATTAACCTTCAAATATTATCAAAAATATTCAAATCTTAGGGCCGGCGGTTCATAAATCAGAGGGTCACACGTTCATGCACATAAGTATGAAATAAAAGTACTAAATAGAGTAAATGTCATAATATTTCAACAAATAAATGAAATTACTATGTGTCATATGGAGTTAGAAAAACTTTCACCTCTATGGTGTCTTATTTATTATTAACTGTTTGAGTTTCATTAACTGTATTTGCGATCGTGCAAATGCAAACGTGACTGAAGTAGAGTACTTATTAATTATAAAACGATATATTTTATGATATAAGTAGGTATATAAGTATTTTACACGTAAAATTTACTATAGGAGTTTATATAATATGCCTAATATTTCTCAAAAATTCCTTTTGTATCTTGTTCTTTGTCTTTTGATACTACTAACTCTTAGCATATGTCTTACCAGGCATGAGATTCTTTCGGGAATTTCCGCTTTTTATTTTCCCGAGTATTTTCGCTTTTCTCGTTCTTTGTCCCAGAAATTTTCATCTTTCCCCGGGCTAAAATATTTTTCTTCGAATTCCAAAATTTATCTTCCTTTAAACAGGGTGTCTGTCCACTGGTCACCAAAGTCCGGAAAAAGTTATGAAATCGGTCAGAAATGTTTAAAATCTCGCAAATTTTGAGATCGGAGTTTTTCCGATCTTGTATCTGAAAATCTGTTTTCCCCAACGAGTTTCTATACATATATGTATATAACTTCGTTGGTTTTCCCGCGAAATCGGTGCTAGTAAGCTGCGATTTCTTCAGCTTCACACGGTATATGACCAATGATTATCTTCCTCTTACTTTTGCAATCTATCTGCATCAACTAAAATTTTTATAACTTTCATATTATATACAAAAATTATTTTTTAAACATATTTATGAAATGAAAGGCTAATTTACAGCAGTATCTCGAAAAACAACAATTGTATACGATTCTCAGTTCTCATTTAATTATAAAAATATTTTCCACTTATGCAAGCTGTTTGCATCCACTAAAATTTTTATAATTCTTATAAGTTGTTTTTATAACAGATATTTCGCATCAATGTAGCGAAACGGTATTTGTAAGCAATTTCATTAATATTGATATATTTAAAAATTTTATTTTTCCCATTTAAAAATAAACTTGTTATTTTGTTTAGGATAAAAACATGAGTCGTTTCTTTGCAACTGGGTCAGAGTCCGAAAGTGAATCACTGTCATCTGAAGATGAGCAAATTCCAGTGAAACCTCAAGGAATTACTTCGTAAGTTGTCTGAAAAATTAATCTTAATAATTGTTTTATTTCCTCATTAGAATGTTAATCCATTGTTATGAAGCAAGTTAACTACAGAACCACTGTGACTTAATCTGTAGAGTGTGATTCCTTGCTCATACTGACAGACTGCTGATGCTAGATTTATGTGATGTTTCTAATATGTAACCTTGATATAGCAGTTTTCCCTTATAAATCTTTCTATGAAAGGTAACCCTCTCAACAGTTTGGCAATATCTGACCCTTGATAATAGTATGGTTAATTAATTCCAAGGAGCCACAATTAAATCAGAGTGTGGTACGATCATGTTTCTTGCTGACACTTAGTGCTAAAAAGCACCCAGCATGTTAAAAATGCATTCCAGTAACTATTTTCTAAAATTTTTTGCTGTTGAAAATATGCATGAAAAATAGTCAAATATGCATACATATTGAGTGAAATTTTTTTTATAAAAAAAAAAACACTCATTTTAAAACTATGCAAAACTGAAACCTATTAAATTTTAACTGGATGCTACTTGTTATCCAACAACAATGCAAAATCCGGCAAAACACTGATTATCAGAGGTCGTCACTACACTATGTATTTAAAATGCTTCACATTCCAATTTGCAGAGACATTTTATACAACATAGTGGTTTACAGTATCACTGATTATCGGAGATCGACTGCAACTCTGCAAGCCATGTTCTCAGCTGTTCTGAAGCATTCAATGTTAAATCAATTGTCTTATGACAGCCTAAAAAAAAAAAAAGAAACATACTTTACCATCTCTATTTTTTTGCCATTTCCCCCAGTTACAGACTACACAGAAAAATACCTATCTTACAATTTTCAATTTAAGGAAACAATCTGTTATCCTTCCAAGGAATCATACAAAGAAAATGACATAGCCTACAAAAAAAAGGAAACTAGAACAAACATAATCAAGTAGTAAAAACACTTTTTTTATTACTTTCAATTAAGAAAAGAAAAGAAAGAAATCATTCAATTGTCCATCCAAAGAATCACATACAGAAACAGTAAAACAAACATTTAGCTCACAAAAATAAGAGACTGCATAACACAAAACCAAACATAAGTTGCACAGCAAATGAAAAACCACTAATTCAATTTATCAAAATAAAAAATTAGTCAACCATCCTTCTGCACACAGAAACAGTAATTTTCACATTTACATACAAAAATAAGGAATTGTAAAAGATAAAATCCATGCATAAGTTGGACAACATTATTTAAATGGTGTAACTGCAAAAATCCATTATTGTTACTATATTTAAAGAACTTGTGTTCAGAAAGAAATAACTGTATGCTACTGTTATACAATAAATTATTTAATTGTAGTATTCAAACTTTTTCTATACTTTTCAAATTCAATAAAGTTATACTAAATACGCTTTATTAAATTTGTAAAACCAATGTTTAGGGTGCTCACATAGCCTTTAAAACCTTGAATTTCATTTTTTTCCCTTGAAGACTTTAATATTCTGAATAAATAGAGGCACTTGTAAAAAAATGTATATAGAAACTCCATTAATTTTATTTTGCCAAAAACCACATTAAAATAATTCTATGATTTTCTAAACATTTCTCACATTTAAAGTAGAAAAAATAAATGCAATTTTTTTCATATTCCTCCCCAGTCTGAAACCATTATGCTATCTATTCCACTGTACCACCCACCATCCCATTCTATACACACATTTACACTAATAGTGTATACATATATATATACACATATAAGTAATGTATATATGTATATGCACTCTTTAATTTATTGCTTTTATTGAGGTCACTCTTTTGCTGGCTTTTTGTCCCCTTTGACTGTGGGTTTTCATATCCTGGATGCAATCCATGCGCCAAAGGCTGATGATTTGGAATATCTCAGTAAAATGTGCATTTTGTTATTTGTATCTCAAAAATTAAAAAATCATGAAATTTGTTTTTTAAAAGAAATAAGATTAAAATAACAAAAAAAAGCTAAGAATTATCATATAAAATAACTAAAATAGAGAAGCACATTTTATTAATTAAAAACACATCTGAAATGACTCTGTAAATTACAACTGATAAATATATCTTATTAAATGGCCCAAAATCATGGAATCAGTTTTTTAAAAAGATTTAAGTAAAAATCAATTAATATTATAAAATATTTAAAAATCTCATTCTATAAATTATATCTAATACTCTATCTTGATTCATATTAAATGATCGATAAATTTATGGAATAAGTTATTTAAAAGAGAAAAAAAAACTAATAAATTGTCAAGAATTTAAATAAGATAAAGTAACAAGTAAAGAAAATTTCAAACAAGAAAAATAAATTAAAAGATCTATAATTTGATTTAAAGAAAATGAAAAAAATCATGGAATAAAAAATTTGTTTATCTCATGCAAGGCTTTTTTTAATATTTTATAATTTACGCGAAATTAGAAACAGCTTTAGTATAAAGAATCTTTGCATAATCTGCCTTTTTTTTTCTTGGCGATCAAAAATGTTGCCAAGAAAGATGGTGTTTGAAAAGCGATTACATTACGAATGCCATATTAAACTTAGTGTGTAAATAATTGAAAAATGTATGAGTAAAATTCAAAAATGCATAAATAAAATATAAATATCATACAAAAATGAAGGACAACACATGCCAACACTGTAAAAATGGATAAAATAATGTAGAAACAGAAAATTTGCATAGGAATTGTAGTTCTCTTGAAGGCCGCAATGTAGAAACAGCCATTTGTGCATCAGTTGATCCATAGCAATTTGAACATGGACTTATGTTCACCCGCTAAAAAATACATTACATAATCTGTTCCTGCTGGCTGTCATAGAGCACAGGTTTACGTCTGCTGCGGGGTCATTCCATGTCACATCAACCAATAACAAAAATATTTTGAATCTTCACGATTCAGATTTTTATGATTTTTTTGTTTATTTATTGTAACTATCAAGACGACAAAAAATGCAAAATTTCAGGTTTTTTGGGTTCTTCCTTTTTCAATTATTGACTTTCAAAAAAGCAAAATTTGGCAAAGTTTTGAAATCTTTAAACAGTTGTAGATCAAAAGCTATTTAACCTACATGTTTGACTCTGCTATTTCAAATTTGAATTTTTTGAAAAACTTCAAAAAAAAAAATTATTTTTTTTTAAATCTCAAAAACACCCATTTTAATTTTTTTGAAAAAAAGATATGCTTTAAAGATGTTAATGGACTACTTGTATGCCAAGTTTCATAATGGGATGCTAATGAGTTCCTATGAAAATTATTTTTTTTTGTATTAATTTATATGTGAAATTCGTTAAATTTAATTACAAAAAATTTAATTTCCATAGGAACCCCTTAACGACCGACTGAAATTTGGCACACAAATAGTTCCTTAATGTCTTAAAAACATATTTTTTTTTTTTGGATTTTCTAAAAAAAAAAATTTTTTTTAGTTTTGTAATTTTTTAAAAACTCCAATTTAAAAAAAAAAAAAAAAAAAGAGGAGTTAGAATACCATAATCATATTGTATATCAATTTTAAGGCTCATTGAAAACAAAAGAACGACACCAATTTGAGCTCTCTGGGTCAAATAGTTTTTGATCTACAACTGTTTAAAGATTACAAAGCTTTGCCAGATTTGGCTTTTTTAAAGAAATGAATTACTGAAAATCAAAAAGCCCAAAAAATCTGAAATTTTACAGTTTTTGTAAACTTTACTGGTACTATCATTGTACCAAAAATGATTAATTTCTGAGGTATCAAGGTTCAAATCATTAATTGATTTCACATGGAAAGACATACATTTAGTTCATAACTCATTAACCAGTTGTTTCAAACATTCAGCCCATATATGTTCTTTTCAATTTTAACTATTTGCTACACACTTAATATTTCACATATGTCACTCAAAATTTAATTTTGTATTTACTGTTTTATTTTGTACTATTGTTTTTATAATTATAAAACCTCACTTTTTTCAAGAACTTTTAAAATAAGTACTTCTCCAAACTGAGTGAAGACAATTTTATTTCTTCCTTGTTCAGAGTATAAACTCTCCCAGTTGCAGTAACAGGCTCTACTTTTTGCAAAATGATCTCACCTGGTACATTCAATATGTCACTCAGTTGAGGATAAAAGGAGAAGGTCCCTTAGGATGTAGGAAGCTTACTTTATAGTTGCTCATAACATTATTCTTCTCAAAAATACATGCAAGCCCCCAAGATCCTTTATAGACTATAGTGACAAATCCAGATTCAATTTTGGCTAAATTAGTTGCTGTAATATAGTCTAATGCTGTTACACGTTCAGTAAACTGGTGTTCACTACAGTAATAATACTGAACAAGAAGCAGATTTTCAGAAATTGTGTAAAAAGAATTAAGTTTTTGAGTACCCACGATTACCGTAGAATCGCTGAACCGTGGCGACCGTTTTTCTTTAACTTCTTCGTACTCAAAAACTTCATTCTTTTTACCCAATTTCTGAAAATTGACTTCTTGTTAAGCATTATTACTGTAGTGAACATCAGTTTACTAAATGTGTGACAGCATTAGACTATATTACACCAACTAATTTAGCAAAAATTGAATTTGGATTTGTCACTATAGTCTATGAAGGATCTTGGTGGCTTGCATGTATTGAGAAGAATAATGTTATGAGCGACTGTAAGCTTCCTACATCCTAAGGGACCTTCTCCTTTCTTTTATCCTCAACCGAGTGATGTATTGAATGTGCCAGGTGAGACCATTTTTCAAAAAGTAGAGCCTAACTAGGAGAGTTTTGATAATTTGATAATTTCTTCAAGAATATATGCAAGCCACCAAAATCCTTGATAAATCCAGATTCAATATTTGCTAAATTAATTGGTGTAATATAGTCTAATGCTGTCGTACGTTTAGTGAACTGGTGTTCACTACAGTTATGATTCTTAACAAGAAGCCGATTTTCAGAAATTGGGTAAAAAGAATGAAGTTTTTGAGTACATAGACTTTGAGTACTGCACAGTTGATGAGTACGAAGAAGTTAAAGAAACACTGTGGCCAAGGTTCAATGATTCTAAGACAATCATGGATACTCAAAAACTTCATTCTTTTTACCCAATTTCTGAAAATCTACTTCTTGTTAAGCATTATAACTGTAGTGAACACCAGTTTACTGAATGTGTGACAGCATTAGACTATATTACACCAACTAATTTAGCAAAAATTGAATCTGGATTTGTCATTATAGTCTATAAAGGATCTTGGTGGCTTGCATGTATTCTTGAGAAGAATAATGTTATGAGCAACTATAAAGTAAGCTTCCTACATCGTAAGGAACCTTCTCCTTTTTTCTTTTATCCTCAACCGAGTGACGTATTGAATGTGCCAGGTGAGACCATTTTGCAAAAAGTAGAGCCTGTGGCACCAGTGGAACCAATTTGAGCTCTCTAGGTTAAATAGTTTTTGATCTACGGCTGTTTAAAGATTTCAAAACTTTAGCAGATTTTGCTTTTTTGAAAGTCAATAACTGAAAAACTACGAGTCCAAAAAATCTAATATTTTACAGTTTTTGTCAGCTTCACTAGTACTACCACTGTACCAAACATTATCAATTTCCATGATGTCAAGGTTCAGACCATTGGTTGATTTGACACGGAATGACCCTGCTTGGGTGTAGCATGAAAATCAGAAAATTTAAATTTTCACTCTACAAAGAATGCAGTTGTAATGAACTTTTTCAAATCAAATATATCCTCTTACAGTGAGGCACATTTAATTAAACATGTGATTGCCACATCTTGTCATTAATCGCACTAAAAACTTTCCAAATGCAAATTCGTTATACTAAAGTTATTAAAAATGTCTTCAGAAAATTTCATTTTATTTTTCAGATTATTGGAGGGACTGTATCAGGTTTTTATAGGGAAAAAATAGACGTGAAAATTTTAAGGTTATAAATTTTAAAAAGTGTTAATTCAGTGGCGGTTTGTAAGCGATATGTCGAGGGGTGTACTCATCTGTGTATTTATGCGTATATATATGTTAGTAATATATATATATAAAGTATGTGTATATACAATATACGTATCTTAGACATAGCGACCAGTGTATTAAGAATGTATTAAGTAAGCATAAATGCATGAGTACGATGTAAGCACGAGTGTATTAAGAATGCATTAAATAACATACCTTCCACCTGTGTGCTTGTTCTTAAAATTCCTGAACACATGTGAATGCATCCCTCCTGATAAAAACATTACATAATCCTAATTTGTCCTACATAGTAAAATTGTGGGGACTAGTTAAACTAAAAGTTACGTCTAAGGGGTTGACTAAAAAAATATGCATATTCTGGTGATACGTACAGATAATTCAGAGATTACAGCCACCAGTAAAATCAAAATCTCTGGATTAAAAGGCGAGATGGAAAATTGGGGGGAAAGGGGTAACTGAAATAATAGTTACGCCCAGGGATTTGTCATGTTAAAGATGCATATTCAGGTGACATGTACAAATGCTACTGAGACTAGCCACCATCAGAACCAAAATCGCTCAATTAGGAACAGATATGTAAAATTGTAAGGGATAGTTAAACTAAAATTTACACAAGGGGTTAGCACAAAAATATGTATATCCAGGTGACATGTACAAATGTTGCTGAGACTAGTCACCAGCAGAATCAAAATCGCTCAATTAGGAACTGAGATGTAAAATTGTGGGCGGCTAGTTAAAGTAAAAGTTACGCCCATGGAGTTGACACTAAAAATGCATGTATATTATATCCATCAAATATGTATATCAAGGTGAGATGTATATATGGTGCAGACTACAACCATCAGCAGAAACAAAATCGCTGAATTAGGAGATGAAATGGGTAATTTGGGGAGGGGGGGCTAACTGAAGTAAAAGTTGCTCAGAGTTGTCACAACAAAGATGCATATCTAAGTGATATGTACACATGGTGCAGAGACTATAGCCACTAACAGAACTACAATCGCTCAATTAGGAAACGAAGTGAAAAATTGTGGGGCTAGTTAAACTAAAAGTTACGCCCAGGGTGCTGACACAAAATATATATATTCAAGTGACACATACAGAGGGTTCAGATACTTTAATCATCATCAGGATCAAAATCGCTTAATTAGAAGTCGAGATAAGATATTTGAGGCTACCTCAAGTAAAATTTACGGCCAGGGGGTATCTGAGCAACATAATCACCAGCAGGGGTCAAACTTTCGAGGGAAACAACTTCAGATAAAAGGATAATGCTGAAAATATTATTAAGTTTTTTTAACAAATATTTAGGATTTCTTTAATTTTTAGGTATTTTGAATGTTAAATAGCTGTAAAAGTAAAACAGCTGGGTAGTTCAAGTGACCCCTCAAACTAAATGTCCAAAATAGCACCTTTCTGAGCGTGTCACTAAAAATAGCCTATTGATCACGGGCATGCCAAAAATAGGAAACTCTGACATTTAAAGAACTAATTTTAAATCAAACTTATTGGAATTCGTCACCAGCAGATCAGCCAGAGCACAGAAATGACCCCTTCCCTGAAAGACATAACCACACTACATTAAAAATGACGAAATGCGAAACAACTTCAATAAGTAAGACAGCTAGCTGGGTAAAGTGATCCCTCAAACTGAGTGTCCCAAACAACTCATTTTACTCATGATAAACAGAAATCCTTAAAATATAATAACCAATCTCCACTACCACCACACACCCATTTAATCCACTCACTTGTTCAAATGTTTATTTAAACTTCCAAATTCATTCATAAAAAAAAAGATGAGAAAGAGAACAAACACACACATTCTTAAATGTAGAAAATTGAAGCCAAATTAGCGGAACCGAGCCAATTTGAAAGCTTCCACTTCATGTGTTACTACTCTTATTTCTCTTTAGAGAAAAGTGCTCACAAAACGAGACACATATCAAGTGCTAAAACTACAATGTCTGTTTTTTATCACGCCAAATTTCTAATATTGTTTCCATACCATTCATTTGCTCAGGACAAGCCGGTAAAAGGAACGCATCTTTAACAAATATCCCTGTATTTTCCCCTATGTGTTGAAAATTCAATGCACTACAGCTTTCATGGATCTCCTTTCTTTCGCGAAAGCTGTAGTGTTGTCATCTAGTGACATATTGCATTACTATTGTCAATTTAATTGAATTGAAAATTCAGTCTCCCCCCCCCCCCCCCCCCCCCCCAAGAGAAATTGTGATGAATCTATATAACTAAAAAAATAATTTGGCGTGTTTTCTCAGTGGTACTGCATGTCCCAGCAGCCTCCCCGATAACTTAAAGACCCAGGCTTTTATTTTCTCTATTCCTGAATGCTTTGACATATAAAATACAATCAATAAAAATCTTCCGGCTGTGAGGGAGAGGTAATGGCTGTAACTAAGAATAGTGCCATTCGTTGAAACAGTCATCATTAAAGAATACATTTATTAAAAGAGTTGTGCTAAAAAGTTCATAATCATTGTATAAATTTCAGATAAAAAAATGTACTTGCCCACAGTGACAGCATCTGGAAATTTCATCTCTTATTTCTCATATACAAGTCTTTTCATATATTCTTTTATGTGTTTAGCAGATCTTTAAAATTCTGCAAATGTTTCTGCTGAACTACATTGATCAGGTCTGCTGGAACCATTCCTTTTTAAAAACCATTTTTTTTTAATTATTTTGTTAACATTTGGTCTTTCATGCGCAATAGACTCAGCCTAACTCTAGAATTTCACACCAAATTACAGTTCAGAAGAACCTTGCACCAAACTGTTTATACACATGATCTTTCTGCTACTCACCACTGATTGGTTGGCTATTCAAAAATTGTCAACATAATTAATTTAACCTGTCTAGAAAACATTATTTACAGTTGCCCCCAATTTTTTTGCCCTTAATACACACTCATTTTCCCCAAAGGGGAAAAAGTTGTGCAAACAATTGCTTGAAAAGTTGTTGCATATGATAAAGGCTTTATAGTTACTGTTGTTGCTTTTTTTTAAAACAGAGTTCCTATGGTCCTTAAAAAATCCTTGTTTTTCATATTTAGCTACCCTTAAAAATTACTTAATTTTTATCAAAAGTTCTTAACAAGTCCCTGTCTCTCTCTCTCTCCTCCCCCCCCCCCCCCTGCTCCATAAAAGTCAGTTTTCCCTTAGGAGGAAAAATAGGCAATTTAAAACAAGTGCAATTGCTAAATAAAGCCAACTACTAGTTTACCATGCGTATATATTACTGTAACTTAAATGTTTGATATTTATTATTTTTATTGTTATGCATTTTGGATCCTTAAAAAGTTCTTATTTTTCGTTACTTGTAAAGGAGTGGGAACCCTGTAAAAAAAGTAACGAATATGAACTTCAGTTATGAGAAAAGTAAATTTTATAGGTAACACCATAATTATTATTCAATTACTACCCAATCCAACTCTGCAAAACCCACTGTTTCAAAAAGTCTGTTATTCACTATTTATCTTTTTTGTTCAATTGTATAACGTTTAAATTATCAAATCTCTAAAATGGTGTGTTTAAAGTTAAACTCAGTAGAGATAAAAAATTATCCTACACAATGTCCTAAGTTTTATATTGTTTTAAAATTTTATAAACATGTATTTTTTTTATTGTATAAACCTCATTTTTTGTTAAAATGCATGATTATATTTTTTTAGTGCATTTACATTCAGTGATGAAGAGGAAGAAAAGAAGCGTGTTGTACGGAGTGCCCGTGAAAAAAGGTATATATTTAAAATTATTTTAATTCCTCAGATTGAACTATAAAAATATCAAGAAAGTTGTATCAGGGTGGCCACTCAACCTGGAAACCGGGAAAAGTCAGGGAATTTTAGAATGGTCATGGAAAAGTCAGGGAATTTTGTGAAAATTCTGGAATTTTTTTTTATTATTAGTTGTCCATATAAAAACAGAACTGCCCAGTTTGTACGTCATTTTCGAAAAATTTCGCCAAGTATTACGCTGTACTCGTAACCGCTAAATAAAGGTTGCCATGTGTCTGTCCATTTAATTCCGTATAAAAGTAAAAATGCGGAGTTTGTGCACCATTTTGGACAAATGTCACCAAGTACAGAGATGCCAACTTTTATGGATTTTCCGTAGTTTGTACGAATTTTTACTTTATCTTACGGTTTTACGGACATTACTCTCAAAACTACGGAAAATCCCATGAAATCCATGCATACTACCATTCAGTTTATATTCCCTACTGTGCTGAGAATTCAAAATTATCAGTTTGCATCCATTTTCATATCAGAAAGATTTCATATCAGAACAATAGACCTAATTTATTTTTATAGCGCCCGTAAAAATAAAGAAATATTTTTCTAAACAAATTATATTTCGCTTAAATTATAGGATTGCGCAATTCAGTCCTTTTCGGGCTTTGCTGAGAGTACACAATTGTCTTTTTCCATCCATCTCCATCCCCTTATTATTGCACGTTAACTTGACTAAACTAGCTTATTTTCATATTTTGGTTGATTATAAAAGCTAATTTTTTAATTATTTTCACATAAATAGTACAATCGCGAAATTCGTTTTTTTTTGCGGGCGTTGCCGAGAGTGTGCAATTATCCTTTTCCATCGATCTCCATCTCCCTATTGTAGCACATTAACTTGACTAAACTAGTTTCTTTTCATATTTTGGTTGATTATAAAGGCTAATTTTTTAATTATTTTCACATAAATAGTACGATCGTGAAATTCAGTTTTCTTTTTGCGGGCGTTGCTGAGAGGACGCAATTATCCTTTTCCATCGATCTCCTTTGTAGCACATTAACTCGACTAAACTGGCTTATTTCATATTTTGGTTTATTATAAAGGCTAATTTTTTAATTATTTTCACATAAATAGTACGATCGTGAAATTCAGTTTTTTTTTTTTCGCGGGCGTTGCCGAGAGTACGCAATTATCCTTTTCCATCGATCTCCATCTCCCTATTTTTGTACATTAATTTGACTAAACTAACATATTTTCATATTTTGGTTGATTATAAAGTCTAATATTGTAATTATTTTCATATAAATAGTACGATCGTGAAATTCAGTCCCCCCCCCCCCCTCGGGCATTGCCGAGAGTACGAAATTATCCTTTTCCATTGATCTCCATCTCTCTATTGTTGTACATTAACATGACTAAACTAGTTTATTTTCATATTTTGGTTAATTATAAAGGTTAATTTCCTAATTATTTTCACATAGTGCCATTCAGTTGTAATTAACTCAGTTAAGTTAGCAAAACTACATTTTGAACTTATTCAAAGGTTTTAAAATATATATATTGTCAATATATGTAAAATCTTACTGATGGTCAATGCGGTTTTACTGAAAACTCCTGATTTTTCTACCGATGACCCCTTGCAGAGATTGGCATCTCTGTGTATTATATACATTTTACTATATTTTTTTCTATTTTAATGACATTCTTTCGACATTGCTAAATTGACATTTATTCAATGGCTGTGGCTTGTTGTAGTGTAATTATTGCATATCTTTAATGATCTCTGTCATTGTGAGCAATTTGCAATGCCCATATTTATAGACATCAGTTTAGACTATTTCTTTTTATTGTCTTCAATGAAAACCATTAAATTCTTTTAAATATTTCAGTAATCCAATTTTACTGCATTTACATAAATTTTTTATTAAAAATGTCAAAATTTATTTGTAAAACCAAAAAAAAATATGTGTATTTTTCTCTCCTGATTTAATATAACTTTTTTGGATAGTGGAGTTATAAATTGTTAAGATTCTTTAATCAAATTTGTAACTAAATAGGGACGTGCGTGCGCACGTTTTATGTTAAAATTGCTGGTCTGGAATTTCTTTTCAATTCACCTGGAAAACCTGGAAAAGTCAGGGAATTTCAATATGTCCAAAGAGTGGCCACCCTGTGTATGCTAACAGACCTGCTTAGGTCTGTGAGCGTACAGCTTTCCTATTTCCTGCCTAAATCAAGAGGCAGGAAACTGCCAATTTTTAATATTATAATTCTCCGTATTTTAACCAGTAGTTTAGCATTTTTTAATGCTCTTATAGTGTAACTGCAATTTCATTTGTTTTTCCAATATATATATATACATATATATATATATATATAGCACTAATGAAGTGTATTTTAAGGTATTTATGTTTCCTTTATTGTTCCAATCTATATGCTTGTCGTCCATATATCACAAGTTTATAGATAAAATCTATCTTGTGTTTCAGAAACAAGCATTTTTGTGTTCATTTCGAAGGGATATATGGACCCGAAGAGAATTTTTTCGAAATGAACTTATCTTAAGCCTAAAGAGCTCTTCCATGTGCAAGCTTTTTTGCTTGATTTTTTTGTTTTCTTATTTTCATTCCTCATTTTTGAAATTTGTTGATTGTCTTTGTCTTTATGACCTGCATTACGCTTTATTATTTCCTCCTTATGTCTTAATTTCTTTTATTTCTTTGTATTTTGTAGAAAATTTTGGAATAGTGTATTATGAGTTACTACATACATTCTAACATTGGATTTACTGATTTATATATATATGTGTGTGTGTGTTTCTGTATTCAGCATGCTTGTATTTATTTCTGCATTAAAATGTTATCAAAACAAAGCAAATATCTTTTGGTCATTGAGTACAAAAGTGTGGGGTGACATTTTGAGAGTTAACTACAGACAAATATTACAGCATATTTTTATGGTCTGCTGAAGGTTAATAAATTATAAAAATAAAATTGTGCAAACTTTCAATGCCTTAATAAGACTTTATTAAAAATGCTTATTAACTAAAATTTTGTATTCACACAATTAGTAAAATTGCAATTTGCACCATTATTAGATATGTGGGTTTTCTGAGAAATTTTTTTGCAATGTAAAATTTTGAACTTGTTCTTACATATTACATTTAAGCTAGAATAATATAAAAGTATTTATTCTTACATTACAGCTGCAGTCATATATATGTTAAATAATATGGCTAAAAGCAGACAGGATGCAATTCTGTGGAAACTATTAAACAAATTCTCTGGCATGTATATGTGCAAACTCAATTAAAAGTAATTTAAAAAGAAATAATAATTATGCTAAACATCTAAAAAAAACTGCTATTTAAAATCATGGAATGACTTGTGCTTTTACTGTACTTTTCAATTGATTTTTATGTTTTCCTTTAAATATACAATTTAAATCTCTCCAAATCTTCAATAATAATTCTTAAATTCAATTTTTTCCGAAGACGATATATCACACTTAAAGATAAGCATTATAAATTGTGTGGTATTGCTTCCATTTATTCCCATAATATCCTTGTACTCAAGGTTGTTGTACTATTTGTCTTTGTGAGTTTTTAAATTTTCATGATGAAAGATATATTTTTAATACTTAAAGGCAGAAAGGAAAATTTACAATCTTGTTAAAATTTTCACTTGCTGCTGTGTCCACATAGCTGTGCAGAGTATAAATTTTTTTTTATCCTTAATACAGAAGCTTAGTCTCAATTTTGGTTTTAGCATAAGATATTATTTACAAGCATAATTAACTTTTGACCAATTATTGCTACACTAACAAGTCTGCTATGTATATAAGTATTACTACCATGTTTGGTTTTTCCAATGACTGAAATCAGTATTGCATTAATTTTTATTATGTGTAACGTTTCCTGATTTTACATTTTAAATTTTGGTAAGTCTGTAATAATTATTCTTAAATTGATGGAGTTTTGTCTTCATTTTATTTCAGGTATGAGGATCTTGTTGAAATCATAAAGTTGATAAAAAATCACAAGAAAATCAAAGATATGAGCAAGCTTTTATCAAGTAAGTTGGAATTTGTTTCCAAATAAATATAATTAATAAAATTTCTTATTCTTTTGCTTTTGATTTGAAGTCTTAAGAATAACATTTATCATTCATCATCTTATTTAATAAAAAATGTTTTTGTGTATGTGTCACAGGGATCACATGGTTCCTTCTTTTTCCTACTTTTTAAAAATGATTCCTATTTTCCTTTTATTTCCTTCTTTTCCCTACTTTTCTACAGTTGGAAGCTCTTTTGTTGCTTGTGTGACCAATCGTGAGCATATCAGTACAAATGTTCGAGGAGTTAATGGTATCATGTATGAAACAAAGTGAATAGTCTGTTTTTGTGAAATAGTGCTAAAATTTGCAATTTTTATGTAGGAGCAAAAAAATTTGTGATTTTTGAGAAAGAGCAGTAATATTCATAATTTTTACTTTCTCATACTATGGAATATAGTATAATATAAAGTATTGTTCTCACAAAAAAAAATTAATTCAAGATTTTTATACCAATATATGTTTTAGGACCTCCTGAGCAGTTTTTAACCATTTTTGGAGTGATGTCTATGGTCAATTTCTTGTGTCCACTATAGCAGTCACGAATATTAACGGATTTTCATGAAACTTTATATCCAGCTTTCTTGTCAAAAAATCTAGAACTAGATAGTTATTTTTAATTCAAGCGATTTTTTTCAATTTTTTTTAACATGGCAGCATAGGACAAAATTTGACATAAAAGTCCTTTAAAGTGAAGGGTGACACTTTATAATTTTATTCGTTTAGTCCAACGATACAGATTAAAAAAAAAAGAAATTCTTATAAAATTTGAAATAAACTTACAAGCTACTTAAAAATGGATCATGGTATAACAAAGTCGAGCTGAGCCATGCTCCAGTTAATTTTTCAAAGAATGGAGAACTGCACTATTTTTGAGAAAAAAATGCAAAAATTCCAGATCAATAAGAGTCTTTCCTGCTTATAGTACTTTTAATTAAATCACCATAAATTTTGGCACTTTAAATTGCTGAGTGTATTTTAATACTTTTGAATGAAATTGCATATTTTAGAACTTTTAAATTAAGTAATGTAATATTAGCACTTTTAAATAAAACCATGCATGTTAACATTTAAATAAAATTGCAAGTTTTAGCATTTGTAAGTCACGAATTTCAGTGTTAGTGTGGTTTTTAGCATTCTTTCTCAAAAATCACAAATTTTGGTGTTATTTAGAAGAAATTACACTTTTCAACATTCATTTAAAAAGAGTTTTAGAGTGTTCTTTCTTAAATATTTTGAGTTTTAGCGCGCAATCTAAAAAAATGCAAATTATTGTGCTCTTTCATAAAATTCTGGAATTTTAGCATTTTTTCATAAAATCCATGAATTTTGGTACTTTTTCATAAAAATAACAAATTTAACACTTAAAAATTACGAAAATATAAAAAAAAAATGAGATTTTTGCTATTGCTTTAAAAGCACTGTATGATTGTGTTATTCATATCTCAGCATTATATTTATGGGAGGGGGGAGGCATTAATTATGAGGGTGTGGGATTAAAATTCCTACATTTTTATATCAAAATTCCTGTATTTGTTCCTCTTTTTTTTTGAGAAAAGTTGAGTGCAATTGCTGGTTTCATGAACAGAAATCAAAGCATCCTACAGCACCAAATTTTAGTGTAAAGGTTCTTCAGGACCCGGGACGATGCGCCTCAGCCCAAAAAAATTTTTTTAATTCAAATTACTTTTTTAGCTATTTTGTTGAGAGCTCCCTTGATGGGCTTTCAATGAAAATGTACCCAAGTTTGTATAAAACCACATTACTCAATGTATCTTTTAGGGCTGGACAAAAAAACCCTGCCAGGCTGCCATGGCGACTAAAAAGTTAGTGGTAGTAGCTAGAAATTTGACAGATTGGGAAAAGCACTAGTATTAGCCTCTTTGGTTTATACCATTGTAACTATTTATCATAAACACTTCCTAACAAATGTCGTCAAAATGCAAAATAATGTAAATTTAAAGCTGTCCTCTAGATTGAGAAAATATTTGTCCAGCCCTGGTCTGTATTCAGAAAAATGTGGCATTTAAATATTGGATTATTTTTTTCTTTTGTGTGTGTGTGTGTGTGTACTGTTGAATTCTATCAATCTGCCCTCCTAAAAAGCGATGAAAAATCATGAACTATGTGGGAGGTATTTAAATCTTGAATCAATATATGATAACCTTATGTGCATGATTATAATTTTTTTTATTCATTTAATGGATTTTTTTTTTCCTGGTGTTTATGGGGAGGCCAAGGGCTGTTTTATGGAATTTTTTATTATTTTTCTATCCATTTAATTATCTATTTTTTATTATTATTTTTCTTTTCTCTAGGCTTTGAAAATTTGATTCGAGCTTTCATCAAAGCAAAACCTGTTATTGATAAAGAAGAAAGTGGCAACACGCCAAAGTTTTACATCAGGTGTTTAGTTGAGCTTGAAGATTTCATCACAGATGTAAGTTTTTTTTCTTAACCTGTTTTAACTTTTTTTTGTTTGATAAATTTTAAAAGTAACTTATTCAGGAAACCCTTAGTGAACTAGTCAATTTTCTGATATACAGTATATTTGCATAATATAATCCCATAGTAAAAAAAAATATATTTATGTAATCCAAGCTGAAAGTTGGGGTATGAAAAAATCTACTTTTTAGTATTTCCATTTTTGGTAGCTAGATAGATTTTTGTAGTATAAAATAAATTCTGTGATATAGTTTCCTTAGTGACTTAAGCTAAAAAGGGTTTACAGTTAATAACAGAGTTTGTATAATACCTTCACCCTTAACTGGTATAGTATGGATCTGAGGGACCTGGGCTTCTCTTTTTTAATGCAAACAAAAAAAATTGGGAGGGAGGGGTTAGGCTATTTATAGGGTATATGTAAATAAATATTTTATGGCATATATTTGTTTACCCTATAAGAGGTTTGAACAAGACCCTCTATACGGGGTAAGAAGGAAAGTCCTTCCCAGGCTTCCAGAAATCGCCCGTCCTTGTCTGCCTTGAGATTAGATATTCTGTAAAAAAAGATTGTTGTCATCGTAAAATTATGGTGGAATCCGTCCTTTCCCGTGCCACGAATGAAAATTGAAATGTCGTCACCTACAAATCCCTCCCACCCCTTAAACTTAGCTAGTGTGCATTATCAATGCCTTCTTTCTAGGTGAGATGTCAGATCTGCATTGTAACCACAGGCACTGGTTATTTTCTCTCCCCTCATCCTCCACCCAGTGAATCCGATGACCGCACGAAAATGTAATAGCATGCTCATGATCGAAGTGACATGTTCTGTTCTCCTTTTCGAGGTCTACATGTGTCAAAATATCGGATTTTCACAAGACCGACAATACCAATGCTTAAACTTGAACCAAGCGCGAAGAAATTTATAAATGTAGAATGAACTCGGCGTAAAGATAACTACGTCTCAGCAGGCCCGAAATTATTTGTATTCAAATATGTTAAAAAGAAATTTGTCAAAATTTTGTACGGAGAATTTAGTTTGTTTTCTTAAACATTTATCTTTACATAACTGAAATAAAAGCAATAAGTTCATGTATTCAATTTAAATCCATTTTAAAAAAATTTCAAAAGAAATATGTTCGACCTGGTCGTAACGGGCGTTTAAAAGAAGAAGAAGAAAAGCCTCAACCCTGCCCGAAACAATAGAAAACTCAAGCCCACCCCGGATCCAAGCCCAAATCCCCTTTCAACTCTTTAAAACCCAAACTATAAAATTTTTATTTGCTGTAATAGACTGGAGTAAGTAACAAGTTTCAATTTTTGGAATGGATTCTTCTAGTTTCAGCCAGAAATGTTTTATTTTCTTCCCCACTTTGGTTTCAACTTTAAAACTAAAACGTTTAAAATTCATTCCTGGCATTTGTTCCAGTTGTTTGACAACTGAAGTTAAGGTATGAAACATCTATTCAGTCGAAGAAGATTTTAATCTTGATCCAGTCATATTCCCTATAAATGATGGTCAATGAGGTTTAAACTGCTTAGAGACAGGAGAATTTATATGATTATTTATTTACCACTCCTTCAAGTTACCAAACATTGGAGAAAGGAGCGATTCCTTACATATTTTACCTCTCTGCCCCCACCCATAGATCGCAATTTCTCCGGTCTGGTCCTTTATTTGAGACTCCGTGTAGGCGAGTTTGATCACTGCGGTTAAGTGCTAGGGGGAGGGGGATGAATATGCAGTTATCGCACTTCATCGTGAGGCAGTTGGTTCTAATTTATTATTGTTGTGTGGTGCATTTAAGCACATATATTAATGAATATAAAGTGAAAAAAAAATTCTTAGGAGGACGGGTAAAAAATTTCAATAGCCATCCTCGCGGACAGGCTAGATTTTGCCGATTTCCCTAAGCCTGGTCCTTCCTCAAACCAATATCATAGCAGCTGGTAGTACTTCTTGTACAATGGTATAGGAAACCCCCTATGACCCACACAATGAGATCAGGGAGGACCCCCCCCCCCTTTTTTTTTTAAGGGGTTAGGGGCCCAATCCACCCCTTTTATAGATGGGGTAAAAGTCAATTAAAATGTCGTAGAGTGGATCAAATTTAGTTGTTCTAGTTCCATTAACAAAAGATAAAAGGGGACACTCGATGCAAAAAAAAAAATGGATAGCTATCTGATTCATGGGCATATTTACATAAAGTTGAAATATCATGTTTTATGCTGATTCTGCAGAGGACATGCGAGGGAGGGTATGCAAACACTTTGAAGCAGTTTTATTGTTTATAATTCAATTGACAGGTCTATAGAACCCACAATATCAGATTATTAATAAAAAAATTTATCAATTAAGGGTTATAAATACTAAGGGTTAAAGTTCTTACATTTGATTCGAAAAATGGATGATTTGCTTAAAATTGCTTACATTTCATTGTAAAACACTTACTGCTTATTTGCACTCAGGTTTTCATACTGTTTATTTGCACTCAGGTTTTCATAAAATTTTATATGCAGATTTGTACATACCTTTCTTCACCTCAGAAATAGATGGTTAAATACATTTTATAAAGAATAAATCTGTATCAAACGTTTGAATTCAATGCTAGAGAAGCAAGACTAGATCTTGTTTCTCTATAATGTGCCAGACGTATCTACTCTTTGCCCAGAATCTGATTGGCAACTGATAATGGCTTTATTCCTCAGAGTTAGTCAACTTAAGGTTTAATATTTTTTTTTAATTTAAAGTGTTTATAAAAGTCCTTAATTCAATTTCAAACTAGTATAAATCCTAAATAAATAAACAATATCTTAGTGCCTAGTACAAGTTTATATTTGCTGCCTGCAAAAGATGTTGGCCACTTGGCTGTCAAATAATTCCAAAATGCACAGCATGTTAGTATATTGTGATTTTTTTTTTCAGCAATATATAAATTTATATACTGTAATATATCTTATTTAAATAATTTACTAGTGTTGGGAAGACAAAGATGGACGTAAAAACATGTCCAAAAACAATTCCAAGTCACTTGCTACCCTTCGTCAGAAGCTTCGCAAATACAACAAAGACTTTGAGGCTGATATTGGGGGTTACAGAGAGAACCCTGATGCAGAGGATGAAGAAAGGGACGACGATGAGGAACTAGGTAAATGTATTTTCAGTGATTGGTTCTTGTTATAGCATGAATTAGGATTCTGTGATTTATTAGCCACTGACTACTATACCTTAAATTATACTTTTATTATATACTAGCCCAGTAGCATTGCCAGAAAAAATTCCTAGTGGTGAGGGTCTGTTCAGAGCTGGACAAATTTCTCCTCAGTTTAGGAATCAGCTTTTAATTTACATTATTTTGCATTTTGGCGACATTTGTAGAAAGTGCATATGATAAATAATTACAATGTGTATAGGAGTTGTCACTAATACCTAAATAAATAATAAATTTTAATTTTCTATATTTGAAAGCATTAGTTGTTTTAAATTTATAGAAGCAAAATAAAATATGCATATATTCTTTTATTTAGCATAATATAAAAATATTCAAATTTAAAGCATTATTTTTACATTAGTTATTTTACTATGCATTTATAAAGTTAAATTGCTTCATTTTGTCTGCACTGACCATTCTACACAAAGTTCATACACCTGGACATAACTCCTGGATTTAGGGGTTTTTTTATAAGCAGCTTTAGAAACTCCTTTTTATTCATTTTATCTTTAAACTCCTGGGAAATTGCTAGTAATTACTTTGCAAACCTTTATTTCCGAATATGGTCAATTGGTGACACCACTGAAAGGACTAAAGTAAAGCTTCTTTGTTTTTATATAACGTAAACCATAAAAGTTTAGAATAAATTTTTTGTGTAAAATGCACTAATTTAGCCCACATTATCAAATGTCCCTTATTTAAGCACTTTTTTATGAAAAACTCAATTTTTAGCATGTTGGATTAAAGATTAGGAAATTTAACATTTTCTTGTAAGAATAACAAATTTTAGTGTTCTTTCATAAAATTGAATGTTTTTAATAAAATCACAAATTTTAACATGTTTTAGTAGATATCACAAATTTAAGAATTTCCATAAAAATCGCGAATTTGAGCAATCTTTTCATAAAAGGCCATGAATGTTAGTGCTTTTCATAAAATTGCAAAGTTTAACACTTGTTTATGAAAATTGCAAGTTCTGATGTTAATTTGTAAAGTCACTAATTTAACCATTTTTCATAAAAACATTTTAATTTTGACTAGTTTTCGGGTACTTATGATGAAAATATTGATAAAAATGATTTTTTTTTTTTATGTATTAATGCTTTAAATATGGCAAATATTTATACATTGCTGAAATTTAATGAAGTGGAAATTAGTAAACATTTTCTATTATATATTTTTTTCCATAATCTTTGCCATAATTATAGTTATTTTTGCCCTATGTTGTTGTTGTTGAAACCCAGACCGTCCGACCTACCAGAAAGGTGTAAGGTAACTGTTTGGACGGTCGGGAAGTGCCACCCAATTTGGACCGGAACCCGGTGGGGGATGCATCCACAGGGACCGTACCCTCCTTCCCCTACCACCAACCTCTCGGAAGGACTTTCGGACCCACATGTTTAACGTGATCGTACTCCGCATGAACACTTTGCCAATGGCTGGAATCCAATCCGGACCTACCGAGTGCAATTCCAGCGCTCTAACCAATGGGCTACCACGCCCTGCCCTATGATTGTAGAAGACCCAGACCGTCCGACTCGTCCAGAGGTCTAAGAGCAGCTATTTGGACGGCCGGTGCCCTATGATTGTGAAATAACAAAGAATTCCATTAAATGAGACTGCTTACAACTTTGTCCATTTTAAAACTAATAATTATCTGACAAATTAAGTTTCATTTTCAATAAATTTTACAAATAAACAAAATCAGGAACTTATAATAGTTTGTCCAGTCTTGGATTTGGTAACAAAATATTTTATTTTCCATTTTTCCAAATATCATTTCTTTGAAATTTAATGCGTTGAATGGGTTATAACCCCTCTTGGTGATATGGCTGTACTAGCCACTAGCTACCATGTTTTTCATTAGCTGTTTTTGATCAATTACTAGCCACTGGTTCGAAAAGTGACTATTAACTTGAATATAATTTAAGTACACACAAAATTTAAAAAACTCTTAACTTATTTTACTCCAATAAATTCTACTCTTTTCTCTTATAGGACTAAATTTGGCAGATTAAAATATCATTTAGCTTTATTCCTAGCTGTTTAGTTCATAAAACTTTTCTGTTTTTGCAATTTACTCTTGTCAGTTTGGTGTTGTACACAGATATCGTAATTGATCTTGAAGCACAGACATGCTTCATTGTTCTATTGTACTGTCAGTGCAGAATGTGGTGAAGTGGCGAGACATTTGATTGAGTGAATCCCGTTTGATTAGATGTCTTAAATTTCTTTTTAAAGAATTTCATGAGGGATTGTTCAAGAATTTTCTAGATTTACTTTTTAATTTTAGAATCGGATGAAGATGATGTCGATGATAAGGGTGTGGACTTTTTCAAAAAACCAGCAAAAGCAGAGAAGGAAGAACCCAAAGCCAAACTTTTGAAAGGATCTGATGATGAGGTTTGTATGGTTTTTTTTTTTGTTTGTTTGTGTGTTGTGTACTCATAATTTGTTTATTTTAACGACTCATTGAAATTAATATTTCTTAGGGTTCGGATGATGATTCAATTGACTGGGGTTCTTCCTCTGAGGAAGAAAGCTCCTTGTCTTCAGATGATGAAAAATATGGTGGTAATCTTGCAACTAAATTTTTAAAGCGGTGTGTATTTTTCCTCTATAAAGAGCTATTCCAAAATTTACTATTATCCATATAGAACTATTAAATGTTTGCATTCCCCCCCCCCCCCCCTCTTCCTCCCAAGAAATATTAAGTCTGGCTCCTTGAAACACTTTTAAACCCATAAATTTATTATAAAATTCTGTAAAGCATTTCTTTCTTATTCAGGATTCCCATTAGAGAGTGATGCCATTAGAATCTCTATCATTTTTAGAGAATATCACTCAACAAAATTTCTCACTATATGAAGTAAGACACTTGTCGCTGTTCAACCTACCCTTTCTTTCTCCTTCCAGTTGTGTGATCACAGGGCAAATTTGTTCTACTAAAACCCTGTTACCAAACACCAGAAATAGCATTTTTTACTAAAATTTCAAAAAAAAAAAGATTAGTTGATTAAAAATGTAATTTAATGCTTTTTTTATAATTGACTTCTGCAAATACTATACCCTAGCTAAAGCAGATTTCCAGAGATCTCTGGATGAAAATTTGCTTTACCAAAAATTGTGTCATTTTACACATTTTTTATTTCAGTTTTTTATAATATCAACAGCCAACACTTTAAAAAAAATTTTCAGATCTAGAGATTATTTACGTAATGATGTGGGAAATTTTATTCTGAAAATTTTAACTTTTTAGTGAACCACATTTTTGAAAATGGTTATAGCCTGGTCAGAATATTTAGGCACATTGACCGGATTCTGAGGTTACCTGTTATCCAGGGCTTACCACCCTGATTATGTAAGTCAAAAAAAAAAAAAAAAAAAATTCCGCAACTTGTTAGGCTAGTTCATTTTCAAAGTGTGTTGTAAAAGAGTAAAGTAGTTTAAATGGTTAAATAAATGTTATTAAAGTACATCTGAAAACAGGAAACTCATGTGAGAGGAGTTTTTCAGCTTAGAAAAAAATCTATATTTCTAATTATATATCCAAGGATAATTTTTTTTTACCACCTATAGATGTTGAAAAGAGGTTTTCTTTTAAAAAAAAAAAAAAAATCATAAGTTAATTAAAGTTTTTATAATAAATGTGAAAATTGTATTTTAAATAATTATTCAGAGTATGTATAATTAGTTTATTGATATTTTAAACACAAGCTCTCCACTTTTCAACATCTATGCTTGGCCCGGCCGCCCAAATTGCTGCTCTCAGTCTTCGGATGAGTCGGTCGGCCTGGGCTTTCGACACTTATGCTTGGCAGAAAAAACTAAACAGAAAATTTTACCATTAAGATATACTTTACAAGGGTTGCACTGCCGATTCTAATTTGTGATAATAAAAAAAATTCTGACAGTTGCTAATGAAATTCAACAAAAGTCTTTGTATCATTTTTGTGATATCTAAATTAAAAGGTCGTAAATTAAGTATATCTATTGGCTTAACACATAAATATTTAAAATCTTTACTTATACTAACATTTTGCAATTTCCATGTAACTCCATTCCATTGCCCTTTTCATTTTCAAAATGTTTTTATTCCATATACATTGTACATTAGGTTGTTTTCCTAAACAGTAAGCAAATCTAATAAAGAAAGAGAAAACAAATATAATGCTTCATTATTTTAAGTTTTAAACTATTAAGAAAAGTTCTATGGGAATTTATGGTTTGTTAAAAATTAATTTTTCAATTTAATGGCCAAATTAAAATTTGGTGACTGAAGATTGTATTTGGGCAAATAAAACTTGCATTTGACAATTGTGTTGATAAAAATATTAAATGATCCCTGTGTTATAAATCGTGATTATTCACCATTTAATTTTAAATTAAAGTATCTGTTTTGTTAATTTTTCTTCAGACCTGGTGAGAAGGATGAAGCTAAAGAAATAACAAAAAGAGAAAAGAAGAGGGATAAGGAAAGGAAAGAAAAAAAGAAGGATGAAGATGACGAGGGATGGGAAGAAGTAAAAGGTGGAGCACCTATTATTATGGTAAGATATATGGTTTTGTTTCTTTATTAATATTAGATTTAATTTCCAGGGTGTATACTGGTGCTTGAAAATTGGGAAAGTACTTGAATTTTAGATTAACATTTTCAAAACCTTGGAAGTACTTGAAAATTCCCATTTCCTTGGTCAAATCCTTGAAAGTACTTGAAAAGAGCATGATTGAAAGTGTTCTGCAGATTCACAGCATTGTATTTTTTCTGAGAAATTCTGCTTTCTCTGAAAATTTCTCTAGCAGTTACGCTGTCACTGAAATTTTCCTAAACAACATTGTTTTGTCAAAAATTTCCTCAACAGCTTCAATCAGACAATACTGTTGGTTTGCTATGATTTTCCCTTCCAGAAACTCATACAACTTCATAATATGGAAGTAAACTCTCTGAAATTTTTTTAAAGAAAAGTGTACTCACCCTGAATTACAGCTAATTATGATATAGGCTCCAAATCTGACTCAAGCCCTTTAGTACTCAAAATGCAGCTTGGACTCCAGACTGTTTTGTATTTTCTTAAAAGACATTCCCTTTACACAATATTTAAAGATTTTAATAAAATCTTAGTTAAGAAAATCAAAATTAATTATATTTATTTTATTGTTACATTTGATACATTAACAGAACAGGTTGCATAACAGTGTGGAAAGGGACTGGAAAAGACACTATAATGCCTGATGAGACCACAGCAACATGCAATGTACAATATAATATGGTAAAATTTGCCACCTTTAAATCATACCACACAAAAATCAAATAGCAAAATTCTATTAAAAACTTATGTAATCGAATACTTTCTTATAGAAAGCAGGATAATTGGGTGGCTGCAATTGTTTTGAGGGCATTTTATAGCCCTCTCCTTCAGACCACAAAACATTGTCTTCTCTTAACAGCCACTAAGGTTAGCAGTTGCCAAGAGAATACAAACACTGTTTTGGGCCTGAAGAAGAAGGCTATAAAACACCCTCGACAGTTATAATCACCAAATTTTCATGTGCTTGCTTCCTTCAAGGAAATATTGAACGTTTTATTCTCACAAGCAGCAGTTTTGTTTATTCTGATTTTAAATCTTTACTTTTTTTCCCCCTATGAAATTGCTTTTATATATATCTGAAATATTTTTTGAATCCAAATACTTTAAACACCCTTGGTTGCAACAGTATGCGACCTTGGACATTATTGCCACTGGTTACATGGTAAAATTGTCTTAACCACTGAACTGATTTATTTTTACAACTCAAATTCTTGATAGTTTGCATGATATTTTAGCTACTAGTACAGCATTTCCACTGAAAGGTTATGTAATCCTGGTTTTCTGGCTTTTCTATTTGATTGTCAGTATAAATTGAGTAATTATCTGTACAAAACGGCTAGTTCAACTTTTGTTTTTCAGATTGGAATCATGATTTTTTTTTTATAATGGATCTGAAATTCAAAGTGTTGATCTGGAGATTTCCAGATAATTGGTCCTAGACTTCACATAGTTTTACATCAGAACAGATTTAACCCTTTCGCGACGATCGGCACGCCACGTGCCAGCTGCGAACTTGCATTCAAGGACGAACGGCACGCCCTCGGGCCGGAAGAAATTTTACCCTAAAGGACGACTGGCACATATTGGTGTTTCTACGTGGAACGTTTTAATTTGAATGTATTTGTCTACTAGATGGCGTTAAATGCCCGTGGAAGCAACTTAAATGTATTTTGTAGATGTTTGACCTTCACACAAGGAGAATCCAATGAATTATTTCTCCATTTGGAGGGATGAAACATGGTTCTGTGGCGTAAGCAGACACTTCTCGCAGCATAAACAATTTTATAATTGAGTTCCGAGTCTCGTTCTGATTTTGTCTTTTATTGATTTCGTTGTTGAAATAGAGGAATATAAGAGAGTATTTTTTTTTTTTTGAGTGGGTGGGGGAGGGGGGGAGTAAAGGAATGTGCGGCAATGAAATGATTAGGTTATTTATGTTCTCATGGAAAGGAAGGCTGGGATTTCGTTAATATATCCCATCGAAAAGGTCCAGATATGGAATAAAAATATATAAATCGTCAGAATCGGAATGAGGCTATAAATGGAATTTCCTTGTGTATACTGGAAAGGACACGGGATTATCAAGCTCTAATGGTGGGTATGGAGAACGCATTGTGAAAACATTTCTAAGCGAACTTTTAGGAAAAGGATATACTTTGTATTTGGATAAATTTTTTACCTCTCCTGTACTTGCAAAGTATTTGTTGTCTAAGAATACGCATGTATGCGGTACAGTTTTAAAAAATCGGAAGGACATGCCAAAGAATTATCCATCTGTACCTAAAACATATATACACTAAAATTTTTAATATTTTGATAAAAGAAAATTTGTATAAAAAATATACATCAAATAGAAAATAAGTATTTCCTTTCTTCCTGAAAAAAGTAGAATGCTGTGTTGAACGGGTGATTTTTAGTGAATTTTTTTCGAGAGTTAGGCTTAGCGCAAAAAAAATAGCCGTCTTTTGGGCACATTTTGGAAACAAAGCGCTTCGTCCTTTGGGCCACGGTAGTTTCGGAATACCGCCGTCCCGAAAGGGTTAAGAAGAAAATTTGGTTCCAAGATGGTCATTATAACTGGATTTTACTGTTTCTAATTTGCTATATTTCTTGTAATTCTACTGCGAATATATATTTATATATATTTCTTTTCTAGGAAAAACCGAAAATGTTTGCTAAAGATGCTGAGATCAATCACCCAGTTGTATTGAAAAAGTTTAATGAAATTTTAGCTGCCAGAGGCAAAAAAGGAACTGACCGAAGTGAGCAAATTGATCTGCTGAATGAGCTCCTTAATGTGTGTGAAGTGCACAATTTAGGTTCAGGGATTTCATTGAAAATTATGTTTGCCATAATTGCTGCTATTTATGATTACAATCCCAATATTGCAACCTGCATGAAAGGTGATATGTGGCAAAAGTAAGTTTAACAAATATTTTATCCTATTTTAATGTAAAGAAGGTGGTAATGAGGGAAGATCTTTTTTTTATCGGGCTGAAAAATCATGCATACTAGCAAAGCTGTCTCTGGTCAGAGTCGGAATATACCAACTGATTCCCCCAAAAATTTATATAAATTTTATTTTGGAATAATTAATTTTTTTTTTTAGTTTTATTACAATAGTTTTAAGGCAATAAATTAAAAATATCAAATGTTTACCAATTAAAAACTATATAAAAAATTAATATTTTAAGAAATAATATAGTTTAACACAAAAACATATGTTGGTAAAATTATATTTAACTTTTGGCACGAACTTTCTTCCTGTTATAAAATCAGGAGTATAAAGTTTTAGTTTTTCAATAGCTCACTCATCTCAATCGACTTTCACCGCTTTGAAAGTATATTTAGTTTATTTTTACGTTATGTGGCAGGTTATATTACATGGAAAATAAACTTTCAGGATTCCCATATTACCACCTGTTGCTGTTTTTGTATAACTTATAGTATGTTTATCTACAAATTTAATTTAAGCTGCTCATTTTAAAGAACTATTTAAATGTTTTTTAAAGCCCTCACCTGTTCAATAAAGAAAAATAAACTGAATTCTTACCACTTGATGACATTAGCATGTCAACAGTTATTGCAATTCGTATATCCCTCTTCCTTATTACCACATCCTCTTTCATTAATCTGAAGGTTGAAAGAATTGCATTTCTGGAATGCTCCTCACTAATATTATAGGAAGTGTTTTCAAAATATAAAGAATTGATTCTCTATTCCCTCCAGAATTGGCCCTGTTTAAATCCAATTGAGTTTTTACCTAGTATGCTATGGGAAAAAAGGCCATTTTTTAATCTTTGGGTCAAACTCGTGTACAATGTAACAAATAAAAAAAATACAACAAAGTAAATGTATTTTACATGATTTAAAAATCGAAATCAGTGTCATCTTTACTTTTTGACATGATTTAAAAATCGAAATCAGTGTCATCTTTACTTTTTGTTAATATTTTTGGAAAATTTTAAAAGTATAAATGGAATTATTTTCAATAAATTGAGTAGAATTATATTTTAATATTTTATATTATTGTTTAAATATACTCTTAGAAAGAAAATAATTAAAGTATATTTTGTCAGGTGCTTGGACTTTATCAACATGTTACTGGATATACTAATTGAAAATCCAAACATTGTAGTAGGAGACAACATAGCTGAAGATTCTGAGCAAGTGGCTACGCAACCTTACCGTGTTAAAGGCTGCTGTTTAACAGTTGTTGAAAGAATGGATGAAGAATTCACCAAGATGCTTCAGGTCAGTAATACCACTTTTTTGCCTTTCATTTCAATTCCTGTGAGTAGAGAAGTTAACTTGATCAATGGTTCAGTGGTTTTGATGCTTAAAATTACCAGCAAGGGGTTTGTATGGTCCTTAAAAACTCCTTAATTAAAAATATATGCCTAAAAGTACTTAATTTTACTGCCAAGTCTTTAACAGACACCGATTACTACAGTTTCTTTATCATTTCTATGGAAAACAATAACAGACCATGAAATTAGCATGTTTTCCTGATGCAAAATTGCTGTCTACTGTAACCAACATTGTAATGTCACTGATTCTCGGCGACAAACATGCATCATCAATTTCGCAAAATAATATCATTAAAAATTTTTTAAATAAGGGTGTACTTAAGCTTCACCTATTTATTTCCATTATTCGTTTTTTACTGATATAATTAGGAGATGATACAAAATTGACAATTATCAGATATTCAGCCTTATACATATATTAAGGGACTAGTAAAGAAAGTCATATAATTAAAATTTGTATCAAGATTCACCACAAAGTGATATACATAAATAGAACTTTTATTTTGGGGTGTGTTTTCTTTTCAAAAGTATGCAACTTACTAGTCAGTTTTTGCAATGCTTGATGCAGTTGAACTGTAATTCAATTATCCAAATACCTATTGAAGCTCGCATTCAGTGAATTATGTATTTTGAAAGTCAGTTGTGAAGTGTAGCTCGTTTATTTTAAAAGCTTGAGTGAAGCATGCTATACAGTAGACTCCCTCTAATCCGCACAGCTTAAGACCAGAGGTTGAGTGAATTATAGAATTTTGTGGATTATAGATCATTGCTCCATAAACTAATGTGAAAAAATGAGACATTAGTACAACCTGAGTTATTTAACTAAAAATCACAATACAATACTTAAAGCAAAATTAGCTAATTTTATAAATTTTGCTGCTTATTTTTAACATTTTCAAACATAGATTTATTTGTTTTAATATTTTTTCTTACATTCTATGAGCAATCATTATTTCTTGCTTTATAATGAAGCTTTGTGTCTGTATAAAGTCAAGGTATGTATTCCCAGAGCTAAGCCCTGCTCAAAAGTAACCTTTTTTTCTTCATCAGAATCAGTATCAGTGAATTTTTGCAGAATATAATACACTATTCTAATTTATTATAAATTTAACTGTTTACATCCAAAATGTATTGCAGAGTATAGACGTTAGCAAATTATAAGATTGTGGATAAATGAGTGTCGACTGTATTTGAAAAAAAGTGTATGAAGTATTTAAAAAATATTTAAAAAGAGAAAAAAAATTCTATTTGCAGGGATGTGATGCTCATTCTCCAGAATATGTTGAAAGACTAAAGGATGAAACTGTTGTCTGTGCTATAATTGAAAGAATTCAGAACTATTTGGAAGATAGAGGTACTCCATCTGAATTGTGTCGAATTTACCTTAGGCGTATTGAACATCTCTACTATAAAGTAAGTTCCATGTATAATAAATTTCATGCTGTGTTAATACTAATGTATCTAAATCTTTGTTAGACGTTTACATACATGTCTCGGGAAGGACAGAAAAAGGTTTTCTTCCAAATTTTAAAATTCTCTGTATTTGGGGGGGGGGGGGGTGCTAGTCTCAATGTATGTTATCTTGCAGTCAAGAATCGATCATTTCAGCCAACTTTTCTGAATTTCCCATGAGTTTTTTAATATTTTATATAGTTTTCCGATCAGAAAAAACTTCAATACAGTAAATTAAATTATATGAAATTGTGTAAATTATTATTACATTTTAAAACTGAAAAGGAAGAAGAGAAATTCCAACTTTGACCATTTTTCGAACTTTCAAAGAAGTTGTTGATTGTTTGATGTCATCATGCTTTATCTTCCATCACACGTTTCTTACTTTACGACTGAACTGAGGAGAAACTATGATGCAACTCAACAGTTATCCTTTGTTTGCTTACAATCTGTGTTCAGATGTTATGCATTCTGCTTGCTTTGGGTTTCTTTTCATATGCTACTTATTTAAGAACTTTTTTTCGTTATCTAAGCTTAAACTGTCTTCTTTAAAGAATTTTAGCATTATATTTGAAGAAATAGGTGTGAAAAGAAAACAATATCATCAAACTTATGAAACATACATAGTGGAATTTCCATTTGTTGGGTTGCTTTTGACTATTTAATAATCTAATCTGGTTCAGGGGTCTTATTTACATAGTTATTCTTTTTTATTTAGTTAGTTATCCATTTTCCATTTGTTTAGATTTTTGATATTCTCCTGTTCCAAATGCACTCCATTCCATAGGTTTTGTGTTAAAAATGGTGAAAATTCCTTCTTTTTTGGTTTTCGCAATTTAAATTGGCTAATTTATGGTTCCATTTATCCCCCTTTTTATTCCCTTTATATTTGATTCTAAATTTGTTAGTCTCAGTTAAGAATTTATTGATTTCTCATGATTTTTAGAAGATGTAAGCTATTAAGCTGTCCTTTACCATTAGGCATGCATTCGAAAGAACAAACTTTTTTATTCCCTTTGATTTGATTCTAAATTTGTTAGACTCTGTTAAGAATTTATTGATTTCTCATGATTTTTCATTTTTATTTTTTTTTAGCTTTTTAAATTTTTTAGAATCATACATTATTAAATTGTTGCCGAATTCGTATATTCCAAATCATTTCACTTCATTTCTTTTTAATTTTCGTCTGCTTTAAAATTTCTGTTCTCTTTAAAATTTTGAGTTTTTGATTGATGGACTGTAATATTAAAATCATCTGTACTGTTCATCGATAGTTTTGTTTATGATGTGTGGCAGTAATTTTTGACAGTATATAAATAGATTCACGTCCTTTTTCAATCTCTTCTCTTCTCGATTAGAACTTAAAGATGTAAGCTATTAAGCTGTCCTGTGCCATTAGGCATGCGTTCGGAGTAACAAACTTTTTTATTTCACTGCCTTTTAACCTTGTTCAGTTTATTGATGTTGTTTGGAAATCCAAAAATTTCTGAAATGCTTGTCTACTTAACATTATTTTCACAGAATTTTATGCTGTGATCTAGGTCAATGTTGATTGTGCACAGTTATGTTCTTTACTTACATTAAGATGGTTTTTAAATATCTTAAAAGTTATTTTCAGAATTAATGCTTACCTATATGATTTGACTTTGATTGTTTATATTATAATTTTTTTTTTTTTTTTTTTTTTTTTTTTTCAGTTTGATTCAAAAGTTTTCAGAAAAAAAGAATTGGTGGGAATGAGTACTTTTTATACAGAAGCTAATCGTCTTCTAAATGGAAATATTTTAGATGCAAATGGTTCCGAACCTGAAGAAACAAGCGCTGACGTCATAACAAAATTGTGCAAATTTATCTGTGCTAAAGATATTACAGACCGAATTCGAACTCAGGCAACTCTCTTTCGAATTTACCATCTAGCTCTTCATGATGAATGGTTCCAGGCAAGAGACTTGCTATTGATGTCTCATTTGCAGAATACGATTGAACACTCTGATGTTTCAACTATGGTAAGTTCTTTGTTTGTCAAAAATCCCTTCTATAAATTTTATCTAAAGATAGATTTCACTGTGTTATAAATATTTTGTTTTATATTAGTTGTTGGTGCAAATTATATATTAGTGTGGAATTGCATTTTTGTCTTCAATAGAAAGTGAGAGGAAATTACACCACAAACATGGCCCACATGCTATACTTCATTAAAAGATATGTGTAAAATCACAAAAAAAAATAGAGGGTGGGGGGGGGGGGGTGCAACATAATTTAGTCTAAAAATACATCTAATAACTTGCATTGTGTTTTGATATTGTATGTTTTTAAAATTATTAAATATCTTATGTTTCATTGCCTAATCATATGTTAATTTACAGTTTTTATGTGCAATGGAAGAATATATATATGTAAAAAAAAAAAAAAAAATAGCACACGCCCTTAACAAAATGTACTTGTCTTGCAGTGAAACTATATTTTGAATCAGGAATATTAAAGTAACAATTTCTATAAAGCAATAAGGATTTTCAGAATTTTTAAATTTTTGAGGTAGTAAATCATAGCCAATTTGGTGACATTTCCCAGAAGTCACCATGTTAGGGATATTTTACCAAATTTAGTGCCAAGTGTGACAGACAAATTGGCTTTTGTTATGTATTAGAATTAATTGCCCAGTATTGACTGGATCATAAATAAGTAACCTCTACTTAAACAATACAGTTACAATTTTTTTTTTTTATGTGATGATATATCGGTTAACGTATAAAATGTAAATTTCAATGTATTTAAAAATAAATATGACTGAACTGTCCAACAAATTCGGTTCTGACATTGTTAAAAACAACATTCTTCTATCTTTCTAATGATGTTAATATGGAAACTCTGTGATAATATTTTTTGGTCGCTAAGCAACTGATTTGTGTGAGAATATGTCAAAATCATGCTAAAGCATAAAATAACTAAACTAATTTTATCGAAGTGCACCTTCTTGGGTCCTGAAGTACCTGCGTATCAAATTTCTGGACAGTGTGATGTTTAGATTTCCCACTACTGACCTCACGCACACACATCTTCTTTTATTATGCAAGATATTTTTTTTATATGAATTGCATTGTTTAGCTTGTATGATCTTACATTGTCGATAATCCACTTCTTTTTCCATCCACCTCCACCGGTCTTTGTCCAGTAGAAAAAAAAAACATGATATACTAAATATTTCTAAATATTCCTAAACTCGTTACCTATAAATACTCGTTACCTAAAGTACCTATAAATTTGCAAAGTTCTAAAGTTCCTAAAAACTGTAAACATTCTAGAAATAAACTGAAAGGGTGCTGACTGACCAGTGGCCCTAAGTGTATCAAAATATGCTAACCTGTAAAATATAAAAATGGCACTTTCCTAAAAATAAAAACTCATTAAAGTAAAAAGAAAGAACACAGAGTTTAAGTTTTCCAAAATCTAATGTTTATTAAAATTTTACTTCACTTTTAAAGAATTTTCAAAACATTTTACAACTTTTTAAAACATCTCATTAACTAAACAAATTAAATTGAACATCATAAATAAATTGAATTTATACAGTGGCCGGTCATATAGTGATAGTACAAACGTTAAAATATTAAATTTAAAGAAAACTGCATTTAATGTTTAAATTAAGTTATGCTAAAATTATGGAATTATTTGCCAAACTAGAATTTAGAATAAAAAGAACATAAGTTAGCCAAAAGGGAAATTTAGAACACACTAAAAATTTCAACTAAAAGGTTAAAACTCAAAGAAAATTTACCTAACAATAATCCAGGATTCGAAACTTAAAATATATAAGTAAAGGGGTCCTATTCACCCCAATCTATATAATAAAAGGCAATGTCTGTGTGTGTGTCTGTCTGTCTTATACTCAGCGACCGCACGTCGGAGAGCTACGAAATTTGGCAATCAGAGACCTGGGGGTGTGGGAAGGGGACACGTGAAAGCCAATTTTTTTAATTTTAATTATTTTTTTTTGTTATTTAATGTTTTATGCGGTTTCAACCGTTTTTTGCCCTTTTTTCTCCACGATCCAGACATCGTAGAAAAAAACAAATTACACCACCGGAAAGAACAGACAATTGCAAGTAAAAATATATCAATTTCAACTCTCAATTTCGATTTCTAATATTTTTTTAAGATTTTAAAACAAAGTCACTTTTGGCTCAAAAAAACAATTTTTGGTTTTTAAATTCTCGCATGGTGAAAAGTACTCATAATTGTGACTAATAATTTACATTTTTAGAAAGCTGAAATATCTGGCATTCTTACAAGTCTAATCTGGTCCAGAAATAAGGAAAATTGCCTTCAGGATCATAATTTTAAAGACGTCATGATTTTAAATTTCTTGGCAATCGGCTCAGTTCTTCAACGGCATTTCCCCCCATCCGCAGTAGTTTCTTCCCCGTCTCCATGGAGACCGCGCTTTCGGTTTTAAATGAATTAAGAGACTAGCATAAGTGTTGTATACATCGGGCGAAATGATTATATTTATATGATATTTTAAATGGATATTTTTAAACGGATATTTTAAATAATTTAAATGATTGAATTGTAGTGATGTTATTGAAATTATTATAATTATGGAAATATGGTGGAACGATATGGATGATTTTTTTTATTTTAAATGGATATTTTAATTTATAGATATTTTAAATGGATATTTAATTTTATGGATATTTTAAATGATGGAACGAGGATAATGGAATTAAGAGCTTAGCATATGATCATTATAAACTTTAAATTAGCGTGCGAGAATTGCACTTGGTAGGCCAGGGTTCGATTCCCGCCACTTACGCGGAGTACGATCACGTTAAACATATGGGTCGATAAGTCCTTCCGAGAGGTTGGTGGCAGGGGAAGGAGGGTACAGTCTCTGTGGATGCCTCCCCCACTGGGTTCCGGTCCAAACTGGGTGAATAAAAAGAAAGTTATGGAGATTATCGCGGAGGGCGCAGTAGCCCAGTGGTTAGCGTGCTGGAATTTCACTCGGTAGGCTTGGGTTCGTTTCCCTCCACTGCCAAAACTGCTGCCGTGTTCACGCGGAGTATGATCACGTTAACCATGTGGGTCCATAAGTCCTTCCGAGAGGTTGTTGGTAGAGGAAGGAGGGTACGGTCCCTGTGGATGCCTCCCCCACTGGGTTCCGATCGAAATTGGGTGAATAAAAAGAAAGTTATGAAGATTGTCGCAGAGGGCGAGGTAGCTCAGTGGTTAGCGTGCGGGAATTGCACTCGGTAGGCTCGGGTTCAATTACCGCCACTGCCAAAACTGCTGCCATGTTCACGCGGAGTACGATCATGTTAAACATATGGGTACGTAAGTCCTTCCGAGAGGTTGGTGGTAGAGGAAGGAGGGTACGGTCCCTGTAGATGCCTCCCCACTGAGTTCCGGTCTAAATTGTGTGGCACTTCCTGGCCGTCCAAACAGTTACCTTACACCTTACTGGTAGGTCGGACGGTCTGGGTCTCAACAACAACACCTTACTGGTAGGTGGCACCAGCGAGTGTGCCACGGTTAGAATATGTCACGGTCAAAATTTTCAAGGGTAGCGAACAGGCTGGTCGCCAAAGGCGGCTAGTAAATAATAAAAGGCAATGTCTGTGTGTGTGTGTCTGTCTGTCTGTCTTATACACTATATATTCAGCGACCACGCGTCAGAAAGCTACAAAATTTGGCAATCGGGGACCCGGGGGGGGTGGGAAGGGGACACGTGAAAACCGATTTTTAAAATTTGAATTATTTTTTTAGTTATTTAATGTTTTACGTGATTTCGACCGTTTTTTGCTCTTTTTCCTCCACGATCCAGACGTCATAGAAAAAACAAATCACACCAGCGGAAAGAGCAGACTATTGCGTATAAAAATATTTCAATTTCAAATTTTAATTTCGGTTTCTAATATTTTTTAAAGATTTTAAAACAAAAGTCACTTTTGGCTCAAAAAAACGATTCTCGCATAGTAAAAAGTACTCATAATTTCGACTAATAATTTACATTTTCAGAAAGGTCAAAGATCTGGCATTCTTACAAGTCCAATCTGGTCATGAAATAATTACATGAAATAATCCACAGGATCGCGATTTTAATGACCTAAGGATTTCCAATTTCTCGGTGAACCGCGTTTTCACCCGTTGAATTTTCTCCCCTTCTCCATGGAGACCGCCCTTCCGGTTTTAAATGAATTAAGATATGTGTTTTATACAGCAGGTGAAATGATTATATTTATATGATATTTTAATTTATGGATATTTTAAATAATTTAAATGATTGAATTATGGTGGATTGAATTGTGGTGATGTATTTGAAATTATTATATTGATGATTGATGGAACGTTTTAATTTATGGATATTTTAAATGATGGAACGATGGATATTTTATATTTATGGATACATAATAATGATAAATAATAATAATAATAATATGTATAATAATTTTAGATGATGGAACGATGGAATGAGGATGATAGAATTAGAGCTTAGCATATGGTCATTATAAAATTTAAATTAGCGCATGGGAATTGCACTCGGTAGGCACGGGTTTGATTCCCACCAGTGCCTAAACTGCCTCCGTGTTCAGGCGGTGTACAATCACATTAAACATGTGGGTCCGTAAGTCCTTCCACAAGGTTGGTGTTCGGGGAAGGAGGGTACGGTCCCTGTGGATGCCTCCCCCACTGGGTTCCGGTCTAAATTGGGCGAATAAAAAGAAAGTTATGGAGATTGTTGTGGAGGGCGCAGTAGCCCAGTGGTTAGCTCGCAGGAATTTCACTCGGTAGGCCCGGGTTCGTTTCCCGCCACTGCCGAAACTGCTGCAGTGTTCACGCGGAGTACGATCATGTTAAACATGTGGGCCCGTAAGTCCTTCTGAGAGGTTGGTGGTAGGGGAAGGAGTGTACGGTCCCTGTGGATGCCTCCCCCTCTGAGTTCTGGTCTAAATTGGGTGGCACTTCCTGGCCGTCCAAACAGTTACCTTACACCTTTCTGGTAGGTCGCACCAGCGAGTTTGCAACGACCAGAATTTTCGCTAGGCTGGTCGCCAAAGGCAGCTAGTTTGGAATAAATGCTTATTTAACTACTGAGGAATATAATTAAAAAGGATTTCACAAAGAGTTCCAAAGGGAACAGCAGAGTTCAGCAGGAGAGGGTGTATCATCGGAAGATTTGCCAGATGTGCCGCAGATCCAGGAAAAAAACAAGTGGAAAAAGTCCATGTCACAGGATCAAATTTATGTCCAGAAGAGGTCTGGAAAAACAATCGTTCCACAAAGTCCATCTCCAAGGGGGGAGTTCTCCAAATCAGCCGCACATCCAGTAATGCTGAAGTTGAATAATTTCTCCAAATCATAGCAGCGGACTTTTGGTATCAGAACAGAACTCAAGGCATATGTCCGTTTAACAAATAACGAAAATGTTGGATCCGTTCTTCATAAAAATAACTGCACAACTTGGGGAAATAAACAATTTTTTAATTTGCTGGTAAAACTTCCTCGGCCGATTACATGAATCAAAATTTAGATAACAGAAAACTAATTAACATCTCCATTCAATCTGTCAGTCTAGACGCAACAAACAACCCACTTTCACAGCTTCTAGACAAAACAACTTCAGAGAGCACGGGAGTAGTATTTAAATAAAAAGTGGCACAGGAATGGTGATCATATACTAAACAAATCAGTTTACATGTTGTTGAAGACACATCACAGGAGGATTAGCAAAGGATAAAAGAACATTTTGTTCCTATGGAGCGCACTCACGCACCAAAGTGCTAGAATTGGCAACTTTTGAGGACTGCATTTCTCGCGCTGATCAAAGGGAGAAGAGATATAAAAAGAGCGCAAGTTTATTTATATACTAATAAACATCACTGCCACACATTGTAAACAAAACTATCGATGAATGATAAAAGAATTAATGACAGACTATTTTAATATTACAGTCAACCAATCAAAAGCTTGAAATTTTTAAAGAGAACAGGAATTTTAAAGCAGATAAAAATTAAAAGAAATGAAGTGAAACGATTTGGAATATACGAATTCGGTAAAAATTTAAAAATAGACGATTCTGAAATATTTAAAAAGCTGAAAATAGAATAAAACTGAAAAATTGCGATAAATCAACAAATTCGTAACCGAGAACAACAAATTTGGAATCAAATCAAAGGGAATAAAAAGGGCTATAAATGGAATTACAAATAATCTAATTTAAATAAATTTAAATTGCTGAAACCTAAAAAGAACAAACTTTTGCCATTTTGAACACATTAATCATGGAATAGAACCTATTTGGAACAGAGAAATATCAAAAACCTAAACAATTGGAAAATGGATAACTAAAAGAGAATACTATGTAAATAAGACCCCTGAACACGTTTAAATTAAAAACAAACTTCCTAAAATTATTAAATAGCCAAAAATAACCCAACACATTGTCGATAATCCACAAGTGTATTTTTCCATCCATCTCCAACTTATACAGACTAAACTGGTTTATTTTCATAGTTTTGTTAATTTAATAGTATTTTGTATAAATAATCAAATCATAAAAATTTACCTATTATGGAAATTATATTCTTAAATTATTCTTCTCTTTAATGTTATCCAGCACATCAAACATCCAGAGGCTTTCCCCCCCCCCCCCCCCCCCCCCCCCCCAGTTTTAAAAAAAGTCAGGTTTTCAAATGGTAGATTTGAATTTATTAAGATTATTTATTTTAAAATAACTCTTTTGAATTCATATTCAAAATAATTTAAATAAATTATGATATTTTGAACATTTTGTATTAAATTAAAATTACATGAAATTTACCAATTGAATTTGAAAAGAAACTATTTCATATGCAAGATATTTCAGACCATGAGGTTGGCAAATATCTCTGTTGAGGGTAATGTAACTGTATTTTTTGTTATTATACTTGTTTTTTTTTATATTTCAATTGCAGATACAGGCGGCCCTTGACTTTCTCACATTCGACTTTTGCACAATTCGCTATTTCGCACATTTTACAAATTCAATTTTTTAAAGCTTTTTGTCGATAATGCAAAAATCGTTCGCTTCCATGCTGTCACTCCCACGGAGCACGGTAGCTCTCACTATTGCCGCCTAGAGTAGCGGACTTTTCAGAATCGTTGTGACATCACTAGGGTTCCGAGCCACGGTGGTGGGGGGCCAAATGTCTACAATATATTAAACAGGTTTAGTCATTAGAAAGTGATAGCTACTTTTAAACGATATTATATGGGGACGATAATGAATCAGGCCATCAAGGCAACTAACAGGGAAGAGATTTTTGGAAGAACTATAATATATGGAACTCAATAAACAATTTTGGAGACTTGTGGGCTGAAATAAAAGAGTCAACAATGAAAGGCTCCTGGAAACAATTATGCCCACCAATGATGAGTGATTTTATAAATTCTAAAGAAACTGCGGAAATTATCACAGATGAAATAGTTAGCCTAATGAATGAACTGAACTTGGACTTCACCAACGAAGATGTTAATAAGTTGATTGAATCTCACTCAGTACCTTTGTCAAATGAATACTTAATTGAGCAACAAGAGTTAAATGAAATACACAATGAAAGTAGGGAAGAAGAAGCTGAAAAAATCGTCAAGACTTTGACAATCAAAAATATGAATGAAGCCTTCATGCATCTTGCCACATTTTTGACTATCATGGAAGAATGTGATTCCAATAGAGAACTTATCAAGAAAAGAAAAAAAAAGGTGCTATTCAACTAACTCTTGACAAGTTTATAAAGAAAACACCTGAAAAAAAAGCACTTCAACACGCCTCGTTAACTTAATTATGTATATTGATAAATAAGTACTATTATTATTAATAAATAAATGTTTTAAAATACACTTTTTGATGGAGTTTTTTTTACATCCCTCTACTTTCGAACATTCAGCATTTGCACACATTTTCAGGAACCAATTATGTGTAAAAGTCGAGGGCCGCCTGTATATTAAATTACGGAAATACAAAATGTAAATATTAATTTGTTTTATGTTTCAGATCATTTACAATAGAAGTCTTGTCCAATTGGGTTTGTGTGCATTTCGTCATGGTTACATAAAAGATGCACATGCTGCACTACTTGATATCCAAAGTGGCGGTAGAGCTAAAGAACTGTTGGCTCAAGTAATATGCTTTTTTTTTATTATTTATAACAAATTCATTAAAATATATATATATCCTGGTTTGCACGATATGCTCATGTTTATATAGTATTATTATGTTTAGATATTTAGATGATATTTTATATATCCCATAATAATAATCTGCAATTAACTGTTAGTAATAATGATTCTAATGTGACTAACTTTTTAAATTTAGATATACAAAATAATAATCTGGCTATAAACTTGTGATAAAAGAATAGATTTTAATTCTTCGAAAATTCAGCATTTGAAATCTTGGAATTTTTTACCTGTCCTAAAAAAAAAAAATTTCACAATATAATCATTAATATATGTGCTTATACATTGCACAACAATAATAAATTAGAACCAACTGCCTCACGGTAAAGTGCGATAACTGCATGTTCATACACCACCCCCACAGCTCTTACTGTTTAAATATCAAACTCGCTGATGCAGAGTCTGATAAAGGACCGGACCCGGCGGAATTCTGATCTATTGGTGGGTGCAGAGTTGTAAGAGATGAAAGGAATCTCTCCTCTTTCCACTATTTGTCAACTTCGAGGAGTGGCAAATAAATAATCCTATAAATCCTCTTGTCCCTAAGCGTTTAAACCTCATTGACTCTTTTAATTTCTAGGAAATGTGACTAAATCAAGATTTACGTCTTATTAGATTAACTTGTGTTTACAAACTGTTTAAATGACTTATTTTTCCGTATTCCACAGGGTCTTTTGCCTCAGCGTCAGCATGAAAGAACAGCAGATCAAGAGAAAATAGAAAAACGGCGGCAAATCCCATTTCACAAACATATTAACTTAGAATTATTAGAATGTGTGTATTTGGTTTCAGCCATGTTGCTTGAAATCCCTTATATGGCTGGTAATTATTATTTTGTTTCTAAAAATATTGTGTATATTATTTGAAAATAATCTTAGTCCATATTAAATTCATATTTTATCTTTCAAGTTGAATTGCATTTGCACCTAATAATTTCACCTTCCTCTATTTAGTGGTGTTCCCTGCTATTTTACAGAAAAGATGCAAAATTTGATATTCAATGCCAACTTAGCAATTATCTATTTTAAACAAAGTAAAATAGTTTTATAAAAAAAAAAAATATGACAATTTAAAAAAAATTTTATCCTTTGCACAAGTTGGGACTTAATTTTTTTTATTATTATTATTATTTAGTAAAAAAAAAAAGGTTTTTTTAGACCTTTAAGTAAATTGGTATGAGATTAAGTGTGGCATCATGAGTGGGTGGCCAATTGCTATGTAGGTTTTAGTTTTAGACAATTTTATGTGCACATGAAAAAATGGAGCATGGTAATGCTTTTTCTCCTAAATGATAATGATCATTTTTTTTAATTGAGTGATGTTATCTGTTTTATTTATTTTGTGCCTTTTTACAGCCTGAGCAACATTAGGTTATTTGTTCTGGTAAGGAAATCTCTATAACAGTAAATATCTCAATTTTCTTCTGTGTACTACAAAAATGCATATCCCAATTTTAGTTGTTCCATATCTGAGAAAATCACCTTTAGTTAATTATTTTATTAAAATTATTTAAATTATTTTATTTATTTATATGTGTGTTTTGCTGTATAAAAATTTAATACATGCTTTTTATTATTTGTTATACATTCAATAATGTGCCTCTTTTCTCCTAAAGCTCATGAGTTAGAAGGTAGGCGAAGAATGATTAGTAAATCCTTTCATCATCAATTAAGAAATAGTGAGCGCCAAGCTTTAGTGGGTAAGTTACTTTGAAGTATATTTTTTCTGTGCAAATAATTGTCAGTTTCTTAATTTCATGAGCTAAATGAATATATGAACTCGTCAAGCACTTAATAGAAATGTTATGTATGAAAACATAATTATAATTTACATTTAATGCCATGTATTAGAATCGTGTTTGTCCTTGCACATTTTTATTCATATAATTGGTGATTTGTATTAAGATATTTTCTAGATAGTGTTATTTACTAACTTTGATGGCATGTATTTTTTTCTTCTCAATATTCTTCTCCTTTAGAATATTTGAAGCATTTTCCTTTTTGGGACATAGTCATACCTGCCAACTTTTACGCATTATGCGTAAAATTTACGCATTTTAACTACTCTTTACGCTTTTACGCATTTCCGCATTTATTTGAATTTTTTAATATTACTAGGAAATCAATCTCCGGCGAAATTCTCCGGCTTTTTTTGTTTGAAATTTATCAATTAACCAGACATGGTATAATTCCTCGGAAACACCGATTTATGAAAGTAATAAATATACTTCTTCAAAGGTTGTCTAATTCAGCATAAATCGCTAAAATGTTATTTTGTTGATTAATATCGTATAAACACTGCGATTACGCAATTCAGTTTGTTCTCATGAATCGCCGAAAAATGCCTTAGTATCTTTTTCCATCCATCTCAATCTTCTAAATGTTGCATTTTTGATTGACTAAACTAGCATATTTTCATATTCTAATTAATTATTACTTTTAATTTCTTAATTAATTTCGCATAAACAGTGCGATTACGCAATTCAGTTACTTCGTGTGAATTGCCGAGAGTACGTTAGTATCTTTTTCCATCCATCTCCATCATTTAAATGTTGCATATTAGATCGACTCAACTAGCTTATTTTCAAACTGTTATTAATTATTATGGTTAATTTCTTAATTATTTTCGCATAAACAGTGCGATTGAGCAATTCAGTTACTTCGCGGGAATTGCCGAGAGTACGTTAGTATCTTTTTCCATCCATCTCCATCATTTAAATGTTGCATATTAGATCGACTCAACTAGCTTATTTTCATATTATGGCTAATTATTAAGGTTAATTTTTTAATTATATTTGCATAATATAAATTTTTTTATTTAAAAAATGGGTATGAACTCTGTGAAGGGATATTTTCCAAAAAGTGGTATTAAAGCAATAATTTAGGCAAATAAAAAGGAAACCATTTTGGCAGGAATATAATTCAGTGCTATATATATATATTTTTTATTATTATTATTAAAGATCGATATTTATTACTCTCTTTAGTGAGTGTTTTGCCAAATATAAATATTTGTTTTCATTATAAAGTAATTCTCACTGGATAAAACCTTTATATATTTTTTGCTTTATAATTTATTGTCCTGAAATTTTATAAAATTGGTGTCCTGAATTTTCATATTCTACCCGTACTATGCCTGATATTTAATGCAGGTACTTGTACATAGTTAAATTCATTAGAAATGTCGTTTGCACGTGTAGTTTTAAAAAAAATCATTATAAATGAATGTCATTCACGCAAAATTTTACACATTCCAATTTTCCCAGGTTGGCAGGTATGCATAGTTTGTATAATCAGATAATTTGGAAAAAAAAAATCAGTAAAAGAGGGGAGGGGGTTGCAACACAACTTTGAAACTCTTAAAACCTCCAAAATTCAGACTTCTAATTTCATATTTCATGCTTCCAAAAAAATACCTAGTTCTCAAACTTAAATTACAATAAATTAAGTTTGTATTTAAATAATCGATGGAAAAATTTTAATTCACAAATATTTAATTGTCAAGCTTTAGAAAAATCATTCCTAACATTAACATTTATTAAACACATGTCATGAATCAGTAATGTTAGCAACAAAAATAATGTACCAGACAAATGATCTTCCATTTTCTAAATCGAATGGTTGAGTATTTAAACAAAGAATCAAAGGTAAAATTTTGCTTTAAAAAAAAATAACCCAAACTGTAGAAAATTTATTCCTAACATAAACAAGAAATAATCTGCCAGTGTACACTTTTAAATAAAATAAATGTTAGCTCCATATTTAAAAATCACATTTAAGCAATTTTTCTTTAAAATGTCTTGGAATTTTATGCTCTTTTTCCAAAATTTCGAATATTAGCACTCTTTTTTTCAAAAGTCACAAGTATTGGTGCTCTTTCTTTAAAATTTTGATATGGAATTCCCATATGAATTCACATTTTACAAGAAAGGACACTAAACTTCATGATTTTTTAGAAAGGACAATATAAATTTGTGATTTGTGTAAAATGAAAAGCACTAAAAATCACAATCAATTAGGCAGTTCTTTCTGTTTTTAATGCTTCCATGAACTTAGTATTTAATTAAGTTGCAAATATTAGTGCTTTTAATTAATTTACTAATTTTGTTGCTTTCAAATAAAATAGTGAATTTGAGCCCTATTTTTAAGAAAATTACATTTAGCATTTTCCCCTGAATCGCAAAATTTCACATTCTCAAATATCCCGGCCGTCCAAATAGCTGCTCTTAGTCCTCAGGACGAGTCGGACGGTCTGGGTCTTCAACATTCTCAAATATTGCCACTCTTTCTTAAAAAATTGCTATTTTAGCATTCTTTCAAATGAGCTTGTACCGTGTCATATGCGAGTGTAAACAAGTCTGCTTTATAATAAATTAAAAAAATATATAGACAAGTCATCTTTTGAAAATAAATAATTCATTTGACAGGTGTAGTAAAGTTCTCAAATTGTTTAGTAGCAAGTTCAATTTTTTTCTTTCTCTTAACAATTTTCAAAGATGTGTTCAGGTATTTAGATAGTTAATAGAATAAGTATTATTTTTATTCAACTTTAAAATTAAGACAACCAAAAGTAAGTTTAAAGGTACTTTAATAAAAGCTTCGTTTCTTGACTTACAAAAATTACATTGCCAATTCGCCACTGATGAAGGGCATGGTGATGCCGAAAAGCGCTTTGGCAATGTAATTTTTGAATGTTTAGCAAGGAAGTTTTTATTAAAGTTCTATTAAGCCTATATTTGGTTGTCTTTAATTGAAGTTGACATGTATCCATTCTATTTATTTTTATTCATTGAAATTTGCACATTGAAAAGGTACTGAATACTCCCTCTTCGTGATTTAATTTTTTATACTGTATTTGTTTATTAGGTCCCCCAGAAAGCATGAGAGAACATGTGGTTGCTGCTTCAAAAGCTATGCGGGTTGGAAATTGGAAAGCTTGCAAAGATTACATTATTAATGAAAAAATGAATTCTAAGGTAATGTTTCATTTGTACTATAAATCTGTAATTCCTAAATCAGAAGTCTAGAGATGGTAGTGTTTCAAATATTGGGATCTCATCCAAAAATTTGATCCAAAAAAATTCCGGGATTAGACATGCCAAATTCGTAGGATTTTTATGCTTGTCTCATGTATTTTAATTTATAAAATACTTTCCCAGTTCAGCAATAATGTCAAATTTTTAAGGGAGCAAAGTCATAAATTTAATGGAGGACCCCACCAAAATAGTATTTAAATTTTCTAAAATTGACTGATATGTACTGTGGGATCAATTTATAATCGTAGGGGGCAGAACTCTAAAATAAGAAAAAATTCAGTACGTTTATTGTGATGACATTGATTAACCCCATGATTCAAAATGATTAAATGCTGTCTGAGTAATTGTGTTGTTTTAATTCAATTTATAATGGGTTTTTGGTTTTTCTTTTTATCTGCTTTTCTGTGTCCAAAGTATTGAAATAGTGTTCAGTACATTTATTGTAAAGGCATGGATCAGCTCCATGATCAAAAATGAATAATGTTTGTTATTTTAATTCATCTATTGAAAGATAAGATTCAAAATGATTAAATGCTCTCTGAGTAATATCTGTTTTAAACTGTTTATCTGTGCAAAATACTAAATCAATCTTCACTACATTTACTGTGATGACATCGATCAGCCCCATGATTCAAAATGATTAAATGCTGTCTGAGTAAATGTGTTGTTTTAATTCAATTTACGATAGGTTATTGGTTTTTCTTTTTATCTGCTTTTCTGTGTCCAAAGTATTGAAATGGAGTTCAGTACATTTATTGTAATGGCATGGATCAGCTCCATGATCAAAAATGAATAAAGTTTGTTATTTTAATTCATCTATTGAAAGATAAGTTCCCAAGTTCTGAAACTGTTTGTGCATTTACTGTGATGACATCGATCAGCCCCATGATTCAAAATGATTAAATGCTGTCTTGAGTAATTGTGTGTGTATTTTAATTCAATTTATGATAGGGTATTAGTTTTCCTTTTTATCTGCTTTTCTGTGTCCAAAGTATTGAAACAGTGTTCAGTGCATTTATTGTAATGACATGGATCAGCTCTGATTAAAAATCTGATATGGGCAGCACATGACTTTCCTTATGTAATGTAATTGATTTACTAGTCTTACAATAATAAAAATGTATAAGCTCCACAGTGCTGTGTTTTTATCGTTGAATTGTACATTTGGGCATTTTCAGGATGACAGCATGTAAATCTGTTTCAAAATACTCAATTAACTTATACTTCGTACAATTCTAAATAAACAATCATCAATATTGATAACATCCTCAATAAGTGATAGAGTTCATATATTAAAATACTGTAATAATTACTTCAACTAGTCATCCTTTTTATTGATTTAGTGTCATTTTTATCAATTTGGCGACATTTTAGTTAATTTGGCAATATTTAAAAAGTCTCAAGTTAGCGACATTCCACCAAAATCTCTCCAAGCATTGTGGACGGAGGAATAGTTTATACTTGTAACAGATAAATGACTATTGACATCCAGATACAAAAATATTACCTAAAGTATCTTTTCTCATATATGGAACTAGCTAGATCCACGAAAATGTCACCCAATTTATAGAATGATAGTACTTATGAAAAGTGAACATATTTCAGAATAGGTAATTTTGTTTTTTTATTTTATGATTTTTTGATAATTTTTTTGAAAAATGTACAATATCTCGAGAACGGTTCATGCTAGCATTCTAAAATTGGTTTTAATCATTTTTTAATGAAAAATTACATAAGAAATGACTATTTGCATAACTTTATTAAAGGTTTTAATTTTTTGATGATTTTTTTTTAAATTTCACTCGAAAATTTAAGGGGGGTTCTGAACATTTGATTGCGTATAGAAACAATAGGCTTTCAGTTTTTATGGACTGTAATTTTTGTACCAAATTTCACTCGAATCTGTCCATTTGTTCATGAGTTATCGTCTCCACAGACGCACTGACACACACACACAGACATCATCTCAAAAACGCCTGATTCATGTTAAGGATACTTGAAATGTGCTCTCCCATCGAAAACTCTAATTCGAATTTTCGACTCTGTCACAATACTTTCCTTATACATTATATATATATAAGGAAAGTAACAATGAATAATGTTTTGTTTTTTTAATTCATCTATTGAAAGTCATTGGTTTTCCTGATAATCTGATTATATAGATACCAAAGTTCTGAAACTACTTTCAGTATATTTACTGTGATGACATCGATCAGCCCCATAATTCAAAATGATTAAATGCTGTCTGAGTAATTGGGCCATTCTCTGAAAAAGTGGGATTTTCATTACAAATTTTTTTTAAAAAAAAATTTCTTTAAACTTGCTAAAATTTATTTTCTAAGAAGATCTCACATCAAGTAATAACACTATTATAATGGCTCAGATCAAACAAATAAAATTATGAAGTTTTTTAAATTTTAAAAATATCCATGTCTACGGACGTGACGGGGTAGTCCACAGATGTGACAATTTGTTCCACAGACAGGATGATACACCTTACAAATATGACAGAAATAGTAAAATAGATTATAAACTGAATAAAATTTATATATACTTAATGTATGCCTAAACTTTTTTTTATTTTGCATAATCACTCACATTTATTATGGAATATCATACAAATGATACCAATACAATTGAAAACTAAAAATGTAATACATAAAATTCTTCATACACAAAACGTAGAAAAATGGAAACAAAAAATGAAAAGTAAGTTAAAATTCTATGGGGTAAACAGCAAAATAATAATTTCAGCACATTTTTGAATTTTTTAAGGTTTTCTGTAAAAATGTATTGATTGCATTTATTTATTTCGGGCTGCAGCAAAACTTTAACTACAGAACTTTTGTCAACAGTTTCCACATTCACTTTATCTTGAAAAATAAATTTGCGAACTCCGGTTGATTTTCTCATAAAATTCACATCAGCTCCTCCTCAGACTCTCTTTCTACCATACCAACATAATGTTCCACAAGGTTCCTTTCAGATTTAAACTGAACAACTACATAGCTGTTAGGTGAGATAATATATTCTTGTTTAACTTCCTCATCAGAGTAGATCTCGTGCACCTTTAATAGATTTAAACTTGCAATGTATGTTGGATCATCAATCTTGATCATCCCAATCCCATAGTGACCACAATTTTGTCTAGCTGTGCACTGCATGCAGGCAAAACCTCTTGCCTGAATCATAGTCCTGTTTTCCTTGCTCCAGGTAATTTCATGTACTTTCAAAGTTCCTTGGAAAGTCTGTAGGTTGTTAGATAGCTTTAAATCTAAATTCTCAATATCTTCTGACTTTATTTTGTAAATGTCAATGTTGATGTTGTGTTCATTTAGTATAGCTACAAGAGCATCTATGTTTGGAATGTCTTTTCCTTGACTGACGATAATATCAGCTAATCTTTTAATACACCCACCTATTCCATCTGGTGCCCCTTTTCCATGACCTTTTACAGAAAAATGCCAATGAAGGCTGTCCACCTCCAACTCCTTTGATATAAAAGTTGCAGCCAAGTAAAACATTTTTTTATTTCTATACTGTGTACTTGGTCCATCAATCAAAAAGTGAACTCTCTTTAAATTAGAAATGTTCTTGATTTCCATAAATATAGGTTGGAGGTGAGCACATATAGCCACGGGATCATGCCTTTTGCTATCCGACATAGTGCATATGGACTTATGTTGAACAGATTCTTCAGTGTCAGTTTTGTAATAAATGACAACTGTATGCAGTGTAACCTGATTACGGGAGCCTCCAAAATGAAAAGATTGGATCTCTTCACCTTGTAGAATTTTCAGAAAAATCTACATGTATGAAAACTTCGTCTTTTGTCAAGGATTTCTTTATTTTGCTTATGACATGATACTGGTGTTTAATGTTGGCCACATATCATCTATACTCTCCAAGTAGCATGGCAAACTTCAAAACTAACTCAAGTTTATTACAAGTAATTTCCTCTTTGTATGGTTTTAATTTCATCTTTAGTTTCAATAATTTCCTTTTTTTTCACCCATTGTTTATACTTAACTTCTTCATCATTCTCGAATTCGTTAGTCTCAATTATGATATCATTATTACAACATTCCAAACACTTTTTTTGTAGACATTTGACTTAAAGTTTTTTTTCACATGTTATGCTTTGAAGTAACTCATTAGGTGATTTTTCTTTAATCATTCCTAGCAATTTCATTTTTCTCACAACCATTGTAAAGTTATCACACAAATTACAGTTACAGGTGTTTCGCTTTTGACAATCTGGAGAAATAATCCAAAATGGACATTCTCGACAAAATTGTGGGTAGCTAAGATCTTTATGTTCTAGATATGTTTTTATAAATTTTTGGTGCAAGTTTTTCATTGAGTCAGATAATAGCCTTTTTTGCATTTTCTGCTTTCTCTTCGTTATTGTGTCCTTTTTTCCAGGACAAAGACGACTATTGTCATCTTGTTCAAGGAGCATAATTATGGCATTCTTAAGTTTCTCTTTCTGGAGCTTTCTTGTTTTCAAGAAGCCAACTTTTGGTTTCAAAAAATGTTTAGAAGTCATAAAGGAAATCTTTTTTGTAAAATCTGTACTTCTTTAGGATTTTCCCTGTTATCATATTTACAAAGTTCCTTTTTTTGAGAACTGCTTGTTTCTTGAAGTTTTCACTAATCTGTTTTTTTAAAACACTGCTCCAAACTCAAGGCTATTACATTGGGAACTACATTATATTGGGAACCTTTTGGCTACTGAGCATTTTCTGAACTTCTTTCTTTGGTGTGTCATCTTTTTTTGATATTAGCCTGTAATACCTTTTTTCATACTTGTTCACTTTTTTCTCCAGTGACTTCTTCTCTTGTTAAGTTTATCTAATTCTCTCTTCAATGATTCTCTGTTTCGCCTCCTCCTTTTACAGCCACTTTGAACTCTGGTATTTGATGGTCTATTTTCAGGATCATGACATATAGAACCACAATATTCAGGGATTTGAGGATCATGATATTCTGGGCTTTCAGGTGGTGTTCCAATAATTAATAATGCATGTTCTGTTTCTTTCTTCTTCTCTCTGTGTCTTTTAGCCAGTTTACGCCAGTCTTTCCTTGTTTGTCTCTTTTCACACTCATTCATTTCACTAACTTTTTTCCTTGATGCTTTCTTTCTTTCTCTATCTTTCTTTTTGATTTCTTCATACTTCTCAGGATCAGATTTTAATTTCTCTCTTGTGTGCCTCATACTTAGCTTTTTCATCTCTCTCCTCCTCTTCATTTCCTTCTCAGATTTTTGAGAAATTTTTTTTCCTTTTATTTACAGTTTGGGTTTTCGCCATTTTTTAATCTGAAAACAAAAGAAAAAAGTCATACTTTTAAATATAATTTACTTTTATTTTTGTATTTTGATTAATATATTGAAAAATGGCCAGATTTGAAAGTTAGGATTTCAATCACATCCTTCAACAGATACTGTCAATAACTACCATTTGTGATAATTTGGGAACAAACTTTCAAACTCACACTTACACATTCAAAAATAGTTTTTATAAGAAAGTTGTCGAAATTATTGTTCACAAAAATGGCTTAAAATTTTTATTTTCCATGCAGTGGCATATGCTGGTTAGGATATATCTTTTGAAAGATGAACATAAACAGATTATAACAATAAATTAAAAGTAAAACATGAATATAAATGTTGTTAGATTTTTATTTCAAGATACCATGTCTGAATTATACTTTTAAAATGTTTAAATTTCAGCCAAAATAATATTAAAGTTCCATCTGTTCTGTGTTGTCACATCTGTGGATACTGTGTCATGTCTGTGGATAGGCCATGTCCACGGATGTGATGTCCACGGATGTGACAAAACTACCATTTTTTTACATTTAAAAACATGCTTTTGAGGATATGACAATGCAAGTTATAAAACAAAGCATTTACATCTAATACTATGAATTCATTGAAATATTTTATAATCTTACCTGATAATTTAAAATCTGTTTACACCACAGACGTGATGAGTTGATCTTTACGTTTAGAGAATTAAGTCCTAAACCTTCACAGAAGACTACAAAAATCACCAAACACACTTCTGTTTTAGTTTCTCTAAATACTAGTAGCTGCTTAAGATCTGATTTGAACATCAAATTAGCACGCTGCTGCCATCTGAAAGAATTTATTAGCAATTTGCTTTCTGTCCACAGACGTGACCTATTGCTCTGGTTACAGTCATTAAACTTGTAATTAAATTAATATAAAACTTAAATTTAACTTCAAACTTTTGGGAACAGTTATTTAAATGTTTTCTTAATCTAAAATATAGTCTAAAGAGTTTAGATTTTGCTTGATTTATGAAATATAAACTGAGAAACACAAAAAACAGGGTATAGTGACAGTCCACGGACATGACAAATCACAGTCTGTGGACAAAATTTGAACAATAAATAAAATATTTTTGTCATAATTTGCAATGGTTATGTATACATCCAGTTATATTAAGGTTATTTCATTTATTTAAACTACTTTTAAAAACCTTACTCTCTATAAAAAACACTAGAGACACAAAATCCCACTTTTTCAGAGAATGGCCCAATTACATTGTCTTAATTCAATTTGATATGTCATTAATTTTTCTTTTTACCTACTTTTTGGCCTACTTCCTTTTAAACTGCTTATCTGTGCAAAATACTAAATCAGTTTTCAGTACATTTACTGTGATGACATCGATCAGCCCCATGATTCAAAATGATTAAATTCTGTCTGAGTAATTGTGTTGTTTTAATTCAATTTATGATATGTCATTGGTTTTTTTTTTATCTGCTTTTCTGTGTCCAAAGTATTGAAAGAGTGTACATTTATTGTAATGACATGAATCAACTCCATGATTAAAAATGAATAATGTTTATTTTAATTCATATATTGAAAGCCATTGGCTTTTCTCTTATTTTGCTCATATAAATTCCAAAGTTCTAGAACTGCTTTCAGTACATTTATGGTGGTGACATCGATCAGCCCTATGATTCAAAATGATTAAATGCTCTCTGAGTAATATCTGTTTTATCCAATTTTTTTAATCATTGATTTTTCTTTTAAACTGCTTATCTGTGCAAAATACTAAATCAGACTTCAGTACATTTACTGTGATGACATCGATCGGCCCCATGATTCAAAATGATTAAATGCTCTCTGAGTAATACAGTGAAACCCCGATTTTACGTCCCCCAAATCTACGTTTTTCCCTTATTTTATGTTTTTTTCATCAGGTCCCATTTTTCCATATAACAATACATGTTAATTTAACCCGGATTGTAAGTTTGTTATTTATGGACTTTCCCGCATTTTACGTTTTTTCCCTGGCTTGGAAAGTAAAAAAAAAATTAAAATTTGCAATAATTTACAAAAAAAATTTAAAAAAAAAAAAAAAAAGCAATACTACTATTTTTTCCTTTTGTGCTTTTTTAAAGCTAATCCATGTTGTTGAAAGTTAATCATAAAAACAAACGCATTCCACAGACTCCTGTCTTCCTGTCCAGACTCCTGTCGTGGACTGCTCCCTTCCCGGGGAAGAACACTCCGGTTAACCAATCAGATGGGGTGGCTCCTTTTCTTTCGTCGGGTAGATTTTTAATCTAAAGAGTTAAAATATACAGCAAATGACAAGGATATGTTAAACTTCGAATTTTTAGATACACCTCTTCTCGAGTTATCCAAAAACAAGTAAAGTCCTATGGCGGGACCAGGACGGGCTAGCCCGATAAGCTTCAAAATCGAAAGAACTGAAATGTACCACAAGAGAAAACGACATACCGAATTTCACGTTACTGTGATGAATGAAATTGATTATTTTGGATCTCAAATGTTAGAATGACCACAGATAAAGTTAAATAAAACTTAAAAATACGAATATATCCCTAGCTCAATCTCTCTGAAAATCAAATGAGTTTTTGTGTATACCACTTGCAATAATTATTCCAAATTTCACACAAATTCATCAATTATTTTCAAAGATATCAGTCATTTCATTTGCATTAAATTCCTATTAGTTTCAATGTTAACTCCTCCGCTTTAGACCGCTTATTCGAGATCAACGCCGTCTGGCGGAGGCGGTTTTTTGGGAACCTGTTTTTTGCCTCAGTCGGCACACTATTCCTTCTAGACACTGTAACGCGGTGGTCGCATTTCTAACCTTTTTGTGCCAAAATGGCGAGTAAAAAACGCAAAAACTTTTCTGTTGCTGAGAAAGCCAAAATTGTTAAACAATTTGATGAATTTCATGGAACCAAATTAGCGTTCGCTCAATTGCAAGGAATTCCCGTGACAACCCTGCAATTCATACTACAGAATAAAGAATGCATTGAAAAAAACATCGAGAAAGTGGGTGAAAAAAATTCCAAGAAACGGAAAACATTGAAAAAATTGCCGTACGACGAGCTGGAAAGTATCTTAGTAAAGTGGTTGAAAGAAGCTCGTGCCGCGAATATACCTATAAATGGCACGATAATAAGAGAAAAAGCTCTAGAAATCACCGATAGGCTTGGTGGTTTGAAAGACTTCACAGCTTCAAATGGCTGGATTGACAGAATGAAAAAAAAGACATAATCTTGTGTATAGATCGCTTTCGGGAGAATCATCAAGTGTAGATGAAGCTTCAATAGAAGAATGGAAGAAAATCTACCAAATTTGACCAAAGGATACAAGCCAAAGGACGTATTCAATGCGGATGAGACCGGACTTTTCTGTAACCTCCTACCGGATAAAAGTTACATTGCTAAAGGAGACTCCTGCCATGGAGGGAAGATGTCTAAATTGCGCCTCACGGTTTTACTGTGCTGTAATTCTGATGGAAGTGAGAAGCTGACGCCTCTTGTTGTTGGAAAGTCGTGCAAACCACGATGCTTCAAAAACGTTAGAAGTTTTCCGACAAGGTACGAAGCAAACAAAAAAGCGTGGATAACCCAAGCCCTTTTCGAAGACTTTTTGCGCAAACTAAACAAACAAATGAAGTTGCAAAATCGTAAAATAATTTTGCTCATTGATCAATGCACTGCACATCTGGATTTGCAGCTGTCTAATGTGCGTGTCGTATTTTTTCCTGCAAATTGTACAAGCAAATTGCAGCTTTGTGATCTCGGCATTATTTGATCTTTCAAGGTTTATTACAGAAAGCAACTTGTCCGGAAAGCTGTAGCTGAACTAGAAATTAGAAACCTAAATGACGCCTGCAAACTAAAGTTAAGTGTTCTAGAGGCTATGCATTTTATTTCTGCGTCGTGGAGAAACGTTACACAACAGTGCATTTCCCATTGTTTTGAAGAAAGCGGAATCGTAGCGTCTAATGAACCGGGAACAGGTGAAGAATCAGCTGCGGTGGACTCGGAGAAAGACAACGAAACACTTATCTATGACTTCGGCGATTACATCCCGAAAAACTTAGCAACATGCAAAACTGAAAGAGCTACTGCTCTATCCGTAGACGACCTTATGGACTTTTCGTCCGCCGATGAATATGAACAAGAACAACCGGAAACACAGCCCGTCCCTTCTTTCAGTATTGCATTGAAGAGTTTACAAATAGTGAAAGACTATTTTCTTTCTTATAAAGACCAGGAAAAAAACTTGCAAAGTATTTCAATCCTAGAAGATGCTGCATTCACTTTGTACTCAATGACTAAAAAACATTGCACTATTTCGGACTATTTTCAACCTAAACGCCAGGATTCGTAACTAAATGTGTTAAAATGATCTTAAAATGGTATGTATAATAATGTTCTTTTCGTAAAATATACATATTATACCTTTTGAAAGAGGCATCTTTACTACCTTTAGATTTTTTCTATTTGATTTTTGCATTCTATGTATTTCCCGTATTTTACGTTTTTCCCGCATTTTACGTCTTTTTCACCCAGTCCCTTGAGAAACGTAAAATCGGGGTTTCACTGTATGTGTTTTATCCAATTTTTTTAATCATTGATTTTTCTTTTAAACTGCTTATCTGTGCAAAATATTAAATCAGTTTTCAGTGCATTTACTGTGATGACACCGATCAGCCCAATGATTCAAAATGATTAAATGCTGTCTGAGTAATTGCATTGTCTTAATTCAATTTATGATATATTATTGGTTTTTCTTTTTATCTGCTTTTCTATCTCCAAAGTATTGAAAGTGTACAATACATTTATTGTAATGAGATGGATCAATCAGCTCCATGATTAAAAATGAATAATATTTGTTAGTTTAATTCATCTATTGAAAGTCATTGGCTTTTCTGTTATTCTGCCCATATAAGTTCCAAAGTTTTGAAACTGTTTTCAGTACATTTACGGTGATGACATCGATCAGCCCCATGATTCAAAATGATTAAATTCTGTCTGAGTAATTGTGTTGTTTTAATTCAATTTATGATAGGTCATTGGTTTTTCTTTTTATCTGCTTTTCTGTCTCCAAAGTATTGAAACAGTGTACAGTACATTTATTGTAATGGGATGGATCAATCAGGTCCATGATTAAAAATGAATAATATTTGTTAGTTTAATTCATCTATTGAAAGTCATTGGCTTTTCTGTTATTCTGCTCATATAAGTTCCAAAGTTTTGAAACTGTTTTCAGTACATTTACGGTGATGACATCGATCAGCCCCATGATTCAAAATGATTAAATGCTGTCTGAGTAATTGCATTGTCTTACTTCAATTTATGATATATTATTGGTTTTTCTTTTTATCTGCTTTTCTATCTCCAAAGTATTGAAACAGTGTACAGTACATTTATTGTAATGAGATAGATCAATCAGGTCCATGATTAAAAATGAATAATATTTATTAGTTTAATTCATCAATTGAAAGTCATTGGCTTTTCTGTTGTTCTGCTCATATAAGTTCCAAAGTTTTGAAACTGTTTTCAGTACATTTACGGTGATGACATCGATCAGCCCCATGATTCAAAATGATTAAATGCTGTCTGAGTAATTGCATTGTCTTAATTCAATTTATGATATATTATTGGTTTTTCTTTTTATCTGCTTTTCTATCTCCAAAGTATTCAAACAGTGTACAGTACATTTATTGTAATGAGATGGATCAATCAGCTCCATGATTAAAAATGAATAATATTTGTTAGTTTAATTCATCTATTGAAAGTCATTGGCTTTTCTGTTATTCTGCTCATATAAGTTCCAAAGTTTTGAAACTGTTTTCAGTACATTTACGGTGATGACATCGATCAGCCCCATGATTCAAAATGATTAAATTCTGTCTGAGTAATTGTGTTGTTTTAATTCAATTTATGATAGGTCATTGGTTTTTCTTTTTATCTGCTTTTCTGTCTCCAAAGTATTGAAACAGTGTACAGTACATTTATTGTAATGGGATGTATCAATCAGGTCCATGATTAAAAAGGAATAATATTTGTTAGTTTAATTCATCTATTGAAAGTCATTGGCTTTTCTGTTATTCTGCTCATATAAGTTCCAAAGTTTTGAAACGGTTTTCAGTACATTTACGGTGATGACATCGATCAGCCCCATGATTCAAAATGATTAAATTCTGTCTGAGTAATTGTGTTGTTTTAATTCAATTTATGATAGGTCATTGATTTTTCTTTTTATCTGCTTTTCTGTCTCCAAAGTATTGAAACAGTGTACAGTACATTTATTGTAATGGGATGGATCAATCAGGTCCATGATTAAAAATGAATAATATTTGTTAGTTTAATTCATCTATTGAAAGTCATTGGCTTTTCTGTTATTCTGCTCATATAAGTTCCAAAGTTTTGAAACTGTTTTCAGTACATTTACGGTGATGACATCGATCAGCCCCATGATTCAAAATGATTAAATGCTGTCTGAGTAATTGCATTGTCTTAATTCAATTTATGATATATTATTGGTTTTTCTTTTTATCTGCTTTTCTATCTGCAAAGTATTGAAACAGTGTACAGTACATTTATTGTAATGAGATAGATCAATCAGGTCCATGATTAAAAATGAATAATATTTATTAGTTTAATTCATCAATTGAAAGTCATTGGCTTTTCTGTTATTCTGCTTATATAAGTTCCAAAGTTTTGAAACTGTTTTCAGTACATTTACGGTGATGACATCGATCAGCCCCATGATTCAAAATGATTAAATGCTGTCTGAGTAATTGCATTGTCTTAATTCAATTTATGATATATTATTGGTTTTTCTTTTTATCTGCTTTTCTATCTCTAAAGTATTAAAACAGTGTACAGTACATTTATTGTAATGAGATGGATCAATCAGCTCCATGATTAAAAATGAATTATATTTGTTAGTTTAATTCATCTATTGAAAGTCATTGGCTTTTCTGTTGTTCTGCTCATATAAGTTCCAAAGTTTTGAAACTGTTTTCAGTACATTTACGGTGATGACATCGATCAGCCCCATGATTTAAAATGATTAAATGCTGTCTGAGTAATTGCATTGTCTTAATTCAATTTATGATATATTATTGGTTTTTCTTTTTATCTGCTTTTCTATCTCCAAAGTATTGAAACAGTGTACAGTACATTTATTGTAATGAGATAGATCAATCAGGTCCATGATTAAAAATGAATAATATTTATTAGTTTAATTCATCAATTGAAAGTCATTGGCTTTTCTGTTATTCTGCTCATATATGTTCCAAAGTTTTGAAACTGTTTTCAGTACATTTACGGTGATGACATCGATCAGCCCCATGATTCAAAATGATTAAATGCTGTCTGAGTAATTGCATTGTCTTAATTCAATTTATGATATATTATTGGTGTTTCTTTTTATCTGCTTTTCTATCTCCAAAGTATTCAAACAGTGTACAGTACATTTATTGTAATGAGATGGATCAATCAGCTCCATGATTAAAAATGAATAATATTTGTTAGTTTAATTCATCTATTGAAAGTCATTGGCTTTTCTGTTATTCTGCTCATATAAGTTCCAAAGTTTTGAAACTGTTTTCAGTACATTTATGGTGATGACATCGATCAGCCCCGTGATTCAAAATGATTTAAATGCTCTCTGAGTAATATGTGTTTTATCCAATTTTTTTTATTCATTGATTTTTCTTTTAAACTGCTTATGTGTGCAAAATACTAAATCAGTCTTCAGTACATTTACTGTGATGATATCGATCAGCCCCATGATTCAAAATGATTAAATGCTCTCTGAGTAATATGTGTTTTATCCAATTTTTTTTAATCATTGATTTTTCTTTTTAAACTGCTTATCTGTGCAAAATACTAAATCAGTCTTCAGTACATTTACTGTGATGACATCAATCAGCCTCATGATTCAGAATAATTAAATGCTGTCTGAGTAATTGCATTGTCTTAAATCAATTTATGATATATTATTGGTTTTTCTTTTTATCTGCTTTTCTGTCTCCAAAGTATTGAAACAGTGTACAGTACATTTATTGTAATGAGATGGATCAGCTCCATGATTAAAAATGTTTGTTATTTTAATTCTTCTATTGAAAGTCATTGGTTTTCCTGTTAATCTGCTCATATAAGTTCCAAAGGTCTGAAACAGTTAGTATATTTACTGTGATGACATCGATCAGCCCCATGATTCAAAATGATTAAATGCTCTCTGAGTAATATCTGTTTTATTCAAAAATTTTTTAATCATTGATTTTTCTTTTAAATTACTTATCTGTGCAAAATACTGAATCAGTCTTCAGTACATTTACTGTGATGGCATCGATCAGCCCCATGATTCAAAATGCTTACATGCTGCCTGAGTAATGTATTGTTTTAATTTTCAATTTGTAGATGATCATTGGTTTATCTTTTAATCTGCTTTTCTATGTGAAGAGAACTGAAGCAGTCTTCAGTACATTTATTGTAATGACATTTTTCAGCCCTACGATTCAAAGTGAGAAATGTGTGTTGCTTTGATTCATTTATTGCCGTGTTTCCCAGATGGTGGGTTGTGACCCAGCACGGGACCATGAAAACAAAATGCCAGGCCACCTAATATACTTTCGAAAACCTTGGTGTGTTTTTTGGAGGATTTTCTCTTTTACATCAATCTTTAAAAAACGAATAAATAACATTTAATCAGGACTATTAAATAAATAAATAATTCAATTAGTCGAGATGACCGACGCGCTCTGTCTGCATCCACACAGTATGGCACATCTTCAACAGAATACTGCTGAAGGATTTTTAGCTGTCTTGTTGTCAGAAGGACTCTGTTTTTGCAGAAAAAATGATAAAATTCCTAATGCCTTTTGTTAATGGGGTTTCCTAAAAAATAAATTTGGAAACCGATTGGAACTCGAACCGGATCTAAGAATAAAGTTATATTTTTCTCCAAACCTGAAGTTTCTAGTTAACAAGAAACAGCATCACACTTATTAATAAATTATTTGGGTTTACTTTGATTTCTTTACATTTTTTTAAGAGCAAATGCTTCATTATAATATATGAAAACTATGGATATTCAAATCTGTTTTATTTTACCTATAGGCCAGTACAGGCGATAAAAATTTTAGTGGGTCACGAAGGAAGAGTATAAAAATAACCAGGAAAAATAAAATTTGAGAAACACTGATCCCATTAGTATTTTTGTTAATCTACTCATATGTGTTCCAAAGTGCTGTCCTCAGTCCATTTACTGTATCAGAATGATTAAATGCAGTCTGTATGATGTTTGTTGTTTTGATCCAATTTATTGAATGTCATTGATTTTTTTTTTTTTTAATATGTTTATTTGTGTTGCTAAGCTATATGTGCTGTCTTGGGTGCATTTACTGTGGGACATCTATCAGACTGTGTTATCATTTAGATAAATATAATTCTTAATAATTTATAGACATTGATTAGCCTCATGATTCAAAATAGCCACTTTATGCCATATTCATAAAGTAAGAGAAATATTATAATTTGCTTAATGAGTAATGTATGTTGTTTCGATCCAATTTATTGAAAAAGAATTATAAGCATATCTGTGTTGTTCTTTAGATAAATTTATTATAAGTTAATGCTGGTGTAAATAAGTGCTCAAACTGTCACTACATTTACTGCCATTACGTCCATTAGCTTTATAATTGAAAATGATTATTTGCTGTCTAATATGAAAACTATATTGCTTATACTTTGAGTTAAAGCAGTTTTCGAACCACTTATGATATTGATAATATTGCTGAAATTTAACCCTTGACTGTTATACTGTTTTCACTTTTTAGCAAACAACATTATTAATCCATTGGCATAAATATGGTGAATCTTAGAAATATTCTTAAAGATTATAAATCAATTATTCTAATGGTTTGTCTTGTAGAATTCCATAAAAGTGCTCTATTTATTTTATTTTTTTTGTCTTTAGGTTTGGGATTTGTTCCATCAAGCTGAAAAGGTAAGAGAAATGATATCCCAAAAAATCCAGGAAGAAGCGCTGCGTACTTATCTTTTCACCTACAGTAGCCATTATGATTCCCTTTCCGTAGCACGGCTGGCTGAAATGTTTGAACTTGAGAATACTGTAGTGCATAGTATCCTCTGTAAGATGATCATCAATGAAGAATTAATGGTAAGCTACTTTTTATTTAATAAGAAAGGTGGTATCATGTGCATTCTAAATTCAGTTATAAAATCAACGACACAGCATCATAGATAAATGGTCATTTAATAAAATCATCCTACAAGATGCTATGTACATCTTGTAGGATGATTTTATTAAATAACCATTTATCTATGATGTGTCGATTTTATAACTACTTTTTATTTGTTTGATTTTAGCATGTGGATGAGGTAAAACTATAATGTTCAAACCTCTATTAATCAGATAATTACTGTGGCATAAAATTTTCAACCCATAGTGAAAATGTCCTTTATTAAACTGCTTAATTACCCACCATTTCTTGAAACTGTAAATGATTGTCTTCACAACATTATCTTAGAGCGATTAGAATATGATTTCCTGAAGATAAAGTTCTCAATTCTGGTCATTCATCATTCATCAATGTACACACATGGCCTTAAAAATCTGGAAATCCCTTGAATTATATTTATCTTTTCTCAATGCCTTAAATATTCTTGAAAATAGAGGAACTTATGAAAAATGATTTGATAGCTATTTTGACATAGGAAAATTCAGATAGAGATTAAGGCATTTATTACTGCGAGAAATAGAAGTGCTTTGTTTTTAAGAAAAAAGCAATTGGTTTTCTGAGAATTTGAATGGAAATTATTTGTTTTTCATTACTGTATTAAACATGTTTATTCTTACAAAAGTTTTAAATAAATTAGTTAAAATTTGGATAAGTTGGTGTAGAAATTATTCTTGAAATTGGCATTTAAACAATTAGTTTTGTGAAATTAACTGTCTTTCATTTTTTAAATAAAATTCATATTAGACTTGATTTTGACTTATACAAACTAGAGACTTTGAATTTAAATGTTAAATTAATTATTAATTTTGCATGCTCTATAGTTTCTTACATGACATGCTAGACCTGATCCTCAATTTGCTGATACAGTAATATGAGTTTGCAGTCTAGCTACAAATTACTATTATTATTTATTTTTTGTAAAAAGTTCTTGAAAATCCTTGACTCTCCCCACCCCCCACTACCACCAAAAATGTATGAACCTTCATATAGTAATTTAAAAGGGTGTTAAAGAAAATATTATATTGTTATGCAACTTATTTTAATTAAAATTATCAATGGTAAATATCGTTTGTATGTATAAGTATATAGGGTAGTTTATAATTTCTATTCATTTTCATTAATTTATACTTTCTATAATTTTATTTTCATTACTTTAGTGAACAACTTGTTTTTTTCTCACAAAGTTTTAAAGTAACATTAGTTAAAACTTAGATCAGCTAGTATAGAATTATACTTGAAATTGACATTTAGACAATTAGCTGTGTAAAATTAGTCTCATTTTTTTTTTTTTTTTTTAATAGAATTCATATTAAGCTTGATTTTGACTTGTGTAAACCAGAGACTATGAATTTAAATGTTAAATTAATTATTAATTTTGCATGCTCTGGTCTCTTACAGGACATGCTAGACCTGATCCTCAATTTGCTGATATATAGTAATATGAGTTTGCAGTCTAGCTACAAATTACACACATGTATATATACAGGGTGTCCCAAAAAGATTGAAATGCACTTTAATACTTGTTGGAGATAAGTGGGCAATATAAATTGTAAAAATGTTGAAAGTAAGGTAGGAAATAAGACTACGTTAATGAAATAGTCCTCCCATTAATTTTAATGCAGCAAGATCATTAAAAAAACCTGCATATTTGTCTAAGGGGTTCGTATAAAAATTTAAAAAGTGTAACTTTATGAAAATTAATGGGAGGACTATTTCATTAACGTAGTCTTATTTCCTACCTTGCTTTTAATATTTTTGCAATTTACATTGCCCACTTATCCCCAACAGGTAAAGAATTAAAGAGTGTTTCAATCTTTTTGCGGACACCCTGTATATAACACATAGTTGCTAACTCTGTTTTTTTTTTCCCCCTGGTTTTGTCAATATTTTTAGGGATTTTTCAATAAAAATTTCTCTGTTAAAGGGAATTTTGATCAAACGTGCGACTACGGAAACATTTTGTTTCCTGCGCATTAACCTAGTACAAGAAGTGTATTGTATCTTTGGAATTTGCAATGGAGGATTATTTTCTTTAAAATATGTTTAACCCATTAGTACGTCCCATCCAGTGTAATGGGGCGCTAGGCACTAATGGGTTAAAATAAGTGATTGCACAATGGCATATTTTCCCCTTATTTCCTCTAGGCAAGAGGCCCAAAAGAATTTTTCTATTCACATTCATTCAATTAACTAAATTACAATTTGAAAACTGAGTATATTTTGTTTCAGTGAGCCAGCCCCCTCTAAAATGTCTCTTTTTATTGCCACTAATATGAAGATGGCCATTTTTCTGAAGTTGCTGTCCACTTGGACGGCCATGAGATTAGCTATTTTGTAAAAGATAAATAACTAACAAGTTGCCATCATTAGAAAATTATAGCGAATGCCACCTTTTCCCCTATTATAAACTCCCTCAAGGAAAATTAAATTATCACCCGCAGATTTTCTTTCCCTGCTTAAGCATAAACTTAGTTAACGCGCATTATCAATGCTTTCTTTCGAAAAAGAGCCATCAGGCATCTATGTAACCACAGGCACAAATTATCTTTCCTCCCCTTATTCTCGGCACAGTTGAATCCAGAGTGAACAAAAGTGCCCAAGGATATCATGCTCCAGATCAAAATCGCATGTTCTGTTCTCCTTTTAGAAATCTACACGATGTTTATAAGTCTCTGCTAAATTCCAATACTGACTTCAAAAATGTTCTTCTAGTTACTGATAACTTTTGACATTACTCTTTAGTCCAGTACAGCTGCAGTGGAAAGAGAATTTTTGGCCATGGACATTCAAAAATACTCTTTGCATTAGAAAATTAAAAGCCCTTTTTAATGCAAATCAATCACCCCCTTAATGCAAATCAATATAAATAGTGATAGTATAGATGAATTTAATGTTGTACCCTCCATCACTGGTTGAATGTAGTGCCTGGTGACCGTTAACACAAAAAAGTTTTAAAATAAAGCATTGCCTTTTAAAATCGTTTTGTTTTAATATTCATCTAAAGTGTATACATACTTGGTTCTAATTTGTTATTGTTGTGGTATGAATTTAAGCACATATTAATGAATGTAAAAAAAAACTGAAAAAATCTCGACAGTCACCCTTGTGGGTGGGTTAGATCTTGCTGATCCCGAAGCCTGCCTTATACTGAGTATTGAGTGACATTCCAGGTAATTAATTGCAAAAGCAATTATTTTGTGTTGATATTGTTCACAGTCTTAAGAATGATTGTCAGAATTCCAGATACAATGGTGTTACCTGATTTTTTATGTATAAATTTATATCCATAAGTTGTCAGCAAAATGTTTTATTTAAACATTTTGGGTTATCTTAATGGTAAATTAATATTTTGCCTTATATCTATTTTTATGAAGGCGATGAGTTTTCTGAGAATTTGGATGAAAATTATTTTTGTTTCTATTACTTTCGAAAACAACAAACTTGTAACAATTTAATATCCCATACAATCTGCTAAAAATAAAGCTAATTATTTAGATAAATTAATGTCTGTGGAATTATTATTTATATTTAATATTTAGGCTTTTAGTTTTTATGAACTTTCATATTAAGCTTGTATATTGGATTTGTATATACTTTAGAGGCTATGAATTTAAATGTAAAATCAATAAATAATTTTACATACTCGAGCCTCTTACATAATATGATAGACCTGATCCTTAGTTTGCTGATATATAGTAACATGAGTTTGCAGTCTTGCTACAATTCTTTATTTATTTATTTATTTTTTTAATGATAATTGATGTCTGAAGAAAACATTACTCAGCATGCACACTTTCATGCATACCTATATTAAGCTTGTATATTGGATTTGTACACACGACACCATAGAGGCCCGGGCCAAGGGCCTTACCGTGCTAATAACACCAGTTCTTGTTAGATCACCGAAGTCAGGCAGCATCGGGCGCAGTTAGTACTTGGGTGGGTGACCATCTGGGAACACCACGTGCTGCTAGCACATTTCGGGTGCTGTAGGCCGGTGGTTTGTGCACTGGATTTGCACTCTGCCACAACTGCCGCCGTGTTCATGTGGAGTACGATCACGTTATACATGTGGGTCCTTACGTCCTTCCAAGAGGTTGGTGGTAGGGGAAAGAGGTTACGGTCCCTGTGGATGCCTCCCCCACTGGGTTCCGGTCTAAATTGGGTGGCATTTCCCGGCCGTCCAAACAGTTACCTCACACCTTTCTGGTAGGTCGGATGGTCTGGGTCTCAACAACAACAACACCACTATAGAGGCCCTCTCTCCTGGCCACTCAAACAGCTGCTGTAAACCCTAGGGCCAATCGAGTGGTCTGGGTCTTCCACCATAGAGGCTCATTCCCAACCACTCAAACAGCTGCTCATACCTCAGGGTGATTCCAGTGGTCTGGGTTTTCGACACTATAGAGGCTATGAATTTAAATGTGAAATCAATAAATAATTTTACATACTCTAGTCGTGGGCGCGGTAGCCCATTGGTTAGCGCGCTGGAGTTGCACTCGATAGGCCCGGGTTCGATTCCAGCCACTGCCAAAACTGCCGCCGTGTTCATGCGGAGTACGATCACGTTAAACATGTGGATCCGAAAGTCCCTCCGAGAGGTAGGTGGTAGGGGAAGGAGGGTACGGTCCCTGTGGATGCCTCCCCCACTGGGTTCCGGTCTAAATTGGGTGGCACTTCCCGACCGTCCAAACAGTTACCTTACACCTTTCTGGTAGGTCGGACGGTCTGGGTTTCAACAACAACATACTCTAGTCGCTTACATTATATGATAGACCTGATCCTTAGTTTGCGAATATAGTAACATGAGTTTGCAGTCTTGCTACAATTCTTTATTTATTTATTTATTTATTTTTTTTAATGATAATTGATGTCTGAAAAAAACATTACTCAGCATGCACTTTCATGCCTACCTATATTAAGCTTGTATATTGGATTTGTACACACCATAGAGGCCCGACCACCTGGGAACACCGCATACTGTTGGCACATTTCGGGTGCGGTAGCCCGGTGGTTTGCGTGCTGGATTTGTACGCTGTCACAACTGCCACCGTGTTCATGCAGAGTACGATCACGTTAAACATGTGGGTCCTTAAGTCTTTCCGAGAGGTTGGTGATAGGGGAAGGAGGGTACGGTCCCTGTGGATGCCTCCCCCACTGGGTTCCGGTCTAAATTGGGTGGCACTACCCGTCCATCCAAACGGTTACCTTACACCTTTCTGGTAGGTCGGACGGTCTGGGTCTCAACAACACCACCATAGAGGCCCTCTCTCCTAGCCACTCAAAACAGCTGCTGTAAGCCCTAGGGCCAGTCGAGTAGTCTGGGTCTTCAACACCATAGAGGCTCATTCCCAACCACTCAAACTCATGTCTCAGAGTGAGTCGAGTGGTCTGGGTTTTCGACACCATAGAGGCTATGAATTTAAATGTGAAATCAATAAATAATTTTACATGCTCTAGTCTCTTGCATTATACGATAGATCTTATCCTTAGTTTGCTAATATAGTAACATCAGTTTGCAGTCTTGCTACAATACTTTACTTTTTTTTTAATGATAATTGATATCTGAAAAAAACATTACTCGGAATGCAAGCTTTCATGCCTACCTATATCTTATATATTGAATTTGTATACACCATAGAGGCTATGAATTTAAATGTGAAATCAATAAATAATTTTACATGCTCTAGCCTCTTACATAATATGATAGACCTGATCCTTAGTTTGCTGATATAGTAACATGAGTTTGCAGTCTTGCTACAATACTTTATTTATTTTTTAATGATAATTGATGTCTGAAAAAAACATTACTCGGAATGTACGCTTTAATGCCTACCTATATCTTATATATTGGCTTTGTATACACCATAGAGGCTATGAATTTAAATGTGAAATCAATAAATAATTTTGCATGCTCTAGCCTCTTACATAATATGATAGACCTGATCCTTAGTTTGCTGATGTAACATAAGTTTGCAGTCTTGTTACAATTCTTTATTTTACTTTATTTGTTAATTGATAGTTGATGTCTGAAAAAAAACATTGATCAGAATGCACACTTTCATGCCTACCTATTGTAACAATTTGATTTTATTATGTATTTATTAAAACATGTATATTGTATATTTGTTTAATTTTTTTTTTCCTTGAGGGGGTTTTATCTCAAAAAATAGACATAAATAGCAAAAAATTAACACTATTGTGAAACATAACTATCAAATGTGTTTTTATTTTGCAAATTTTATTATGATGTTGATAATCTCTTGGGGAATATATATATATATATATATCATTCTCATTAATATAGCTTAGTTATTTAAAAGTATATAAAAGTAAATACTGTCAAAAGAGATAAACCTTTCAAATTTATAGCAATTCATAATTTATACTGATAAATAGAGAACTAATGGATCTGGAGTTATAGGATTAGTTTATTCCTTAGATATACATAGACAAAGTCTTTTATATTAGAACTAAATTGGAAAAAAAAATATATGTATATAATATTTTGACTGAAAATCACATTTTAAAAGTATATGGATACCTTCATAAATAACTTAGTGCTCATTCCCATATCATAGCTGCCAACCGTTCCGGATTTTCCGGATTCGTTCCGAATTTTTACGTCTGTTCCGAAAATCCGAATTTTTGAAAATATTCCTGTTTTACCCCATTTTTCCCCCTCTGCGACCATAAAAGTTACATATGTACCAACTCTACTGAATTTGGCGGGAGGTTCCCGATTTTTGAGTGTTTATCCCGATTTCCCGCTTTTGAAGACGCATCTCCCGATTTTAACGATTTTGAAAAAATCCCTACGTTTAGGGATAAAATCCCCAAAATTTTCCCTATAAAAGGGATTTTTTAGATAAGTGGGAAATTTTTTTCTATTTCATCAAAAGTATGCTCATAAGATTACAGATCAGACTTGAAAAACTCTCTGGATTTGGGCCGGAAACTCCGGATGTTTCATTACTTCTCCGGCCTCCGAATTACTAACGAAATTCTCCGGATTTTTTTGTTTGAAATTTATCAATTAACTAGACATGGTATAATTCCTCGGAAACGCCGATTTTCCGCTTTTTTAGCACTGATTTCCACCATTCCCGGGATCGTAGCAACTCCATAATAAAATGCAGGGTAATGCCAATCAAATTAACGTAGATTTACGGCCGCGTGTAATGTAAATTAAGATCTCGATCGCTTATTTTATGAAAATAATAAATATACTTCTTCAAAGGTTGTCTAATTCGGCATAAATCGCTAAAATGTTATTTTGTTCATTAATTTTGCATGAACACTGCGATTGCGCAATTCAGTTTGTTCTCATGAATCGCCGAGAGTGCAATAATATCTTTTTCCATCCATCTCAATCTTCTACATATTGCATTTTTGATTGACCAAACTAACTTATTTTCATATTCTGATTAATTATTATGGTTAATTTCTTAATTATTTTCGCATAAACAGTGCGATTGCGCAATTCAGTTACATCGCGTGAAATGCCGAGATTACGTTAGTATCTTTTCCCATCCATCTCCATCACTTAAATGTTGCATATTAGATCGACTAAATTATCTTATTTTCATATTCTGATTAATTATTATTGTTAATTTCTTAATTATTTTCGCATAAACAGCGCGATTGCGCAATTCAGTTACATCGCATGAAATGCCGAGAGTACGTTAGCATCTTTTCCCATCCATCTCCATCATTTAAATGTTGCATATTAGATCGACTAAACTAGCTTATTTTCATATTCTGATTAATTATTACTGTTAATTTCTTAATTATTTTCGCATAAACAGTGCGATTGCGCAATTCAGTTACATCGGGTGAATTGCCGAGAGTACGTTAGTATCTTTTTCCATCCATCTCCATCATTTAAATGTTGCATATTAGATAGACTAAACTAGTTATTTTCATATTATCGCTAATTATTATGGTTAATTTTTTAATTATATTTGCATAATACAAATTTTTCTATTTTGAAAAATCTGTACCATGCCCTTGCATTTTTTCTGAAAAATGTAATTAGTGTTTTCGAAAAATTTAATGTGACTCTGCAATCAGAGACCCCCAGAGTCCATAAGCTAAAGTCCCAAATTAAAGTTTTTTTTACAGATATATTAATCAGATTCATAAAGCTTGAAGTCGTGAAAGCTTCGATATCTCTTATAGTGATTCAACAAATCATAAGGATAATGCAGACATATTTGTGGGATCAGAGACGTTAGAGTGCCTGAAAAAGTTAAAGTCTGATGAAACAAAGCAGTTTTTTGAGTACGTCAAAAACTACTATTGTATGACATGTAATTATATTATCAGAAACTTTCCAATCAACTCTGATGTTTTACATCGTGCTGAAGTCGCAGATGTGTCTCAGAGGAAAAAAGTTAAATTTCCTCGATAAAATTTTTTATAGACAGATTTCCCTCTATACTGCAAAAGGCTCAACAGAATCAACGTTTGATATAATTGATAGTGTAGAGACTGAGTTTTTGCATTATCAAATGGCAGCTCTGCCAGAAGAAATAATTGCTGAAGACCAGATGTCCAGTGGGCTAAGTTAGGAAATCAAAAAGATCCTGTGTATAAACTTTTCTATGGTAAATTGAGTAGTATCATGTTGGGGATACTAACACTCCCCCATAGTAATGCTGCATGTAAACGAATTTTTAGTCTTTTAAAAAGAAACAAAACTGATTTTAGAAGTTCCATGAGTATTTTGACTTTACAGTCTACTTTATATTGCCAAATAATCAGATAAATGGTGCTTGGTATGAACAAACATGGTGCGTGCCACTTTCTTGAAAAGGGCCAAATCTGCTACCTATGTATCAATAAACCAAAAAGATTCTTTATTTGGCTTTGTTTTACTTACTTTGTAATAGTGTATTTAAATTGTGTAATGACATTTTTTTTTTCAAATATGAAAATAGTTTAATTTTACTTTTAGTTGAATATTGATGTATTTAAGGAGAACAAATATAGTTATGGGTGTAAAAATATTATGCATTTCATGTATGTTTCAAAATTCTTATCTCATGAGGTCTTAATTTTTTTTATTAAGATTAATTATATAGTGTATATATATATATGGGTTTCACCATCATTCCTTCCGGGAGGGGGGGGGGGGTTGCAAAATCACTGTCAATACATAATACATTGGCTAAGAAATACTGACATGCTAATTTCAATGGGGGGGGAGGGGACGCAAGTACTCCCATGTTGGAGATACTCATGTATATATATTTTGTGTGCAACTATTGCATGTCATTTTTCTCGCATACAGTGTTCCTAATTTTTTATTCTCCGGGTTGGCAGCTATGCCATATTTGATGTAAAATGTTGACATTTATTATACATTTGTTATTTTACTCATTTGAATGAAGCCAGATTTTATAGTGGTCATGCATACATATAAACATGCATGTGGTATAAACAGTTGGTATAAACAGTTTTACTCATTTGAATGAAGCCAGATTTTATAGTGGTCATGCATACATATAAACATTAAGTGGTCATGCATGCATGCATGAAAACATATAAATACTGCATCTTTAGCAATTTCTGCCAAATGACCCAATTTTAAAGATTCAGCTTTAATTGTATATTAATAATTTTATAATTGTTTATGCAGTAGAATCCTGTTCACAGGTATAAATAAAAATTGGTGAAATGCAATAATTATAAATAGCATAATTCAGAAATCACAAATAGCCTAATTTATGTATAATAGTGAAGTAATGTATAATATTGTTACTGTATGTATAATATTGGTAACTTTATGTATAACAGTGAGGTAAATTTATGTATAATAGTGAGGCTTGTTACATCATTATGTACCAAAAAATTAGTTACTGGGTATTTTTTTATTTCTCTGCAATAATTAACTCACTCAATCTATTGGTTTATCTATGAACAAATTGAATGTTACTGTACTTACTTTTAATTTTGTTATAGGCATCTTTAGATGAGCCGACACAGTCTGTTATCTTGCATCGAACAGAGCCATCCAGAATACAGGCCCTTTCTCTCCAGCTAGCTGACAAAGTTTCTTCTCTCGTTGAACAAAATGAGAGATTATTAGACTTAAAACAGGGCTCTTACTTCAGCCGAAATATGGGTAATGCATTTTTATGATTTATTAGAAATTTTTGATGCATTTAAGTAGTATATATTGAATCATGGCTAAAATGTTTTTATTATTTATTTATTGCAAAAGCATTTAGTCAAATATATGTATCAAGCCCATGTGTTGCACAGGGACACATGAAGTTAGAGCAACAAACAAGTATAACAATACTTTAAAAATAAAGACCACCAAAAAATTTGACTATAATTAAAAGTCTTATCAAAATCTTCTTTTTACGACATACAAAAATCATACGGCCAGAGCGCTTTCGGGTATTACTATGTCCTTCATCAGTGGCGAATCAAAATCTCAACATACAAAATCACACGGCCAGAGTGCTTTCGGGCATTACTATGTCCTTCATCAGTGGCGAATTCACCACTAATGAAGGGCATAGTAATGCCTGAAAGCGCTCTGGCCGTGTGATTTTTGTATGTCGAGATTTTGGTAAAAGACTTTTAATTGTAGTCAAATTTTTTTGATGGTTAACTATTTGACATGTTACCATACTGTTTTATTAAGTATAACAATATTCAACAGGAGTTCAGCTGCTTCATGGGCTCTCTAGCTCTCCAATAGCTTACATGGATATTTTCCCTCAGTAATGCTGAACATTCTAACAGATAGTCACTGTCCATATCAACCATCCTTCTGCACAGAACCCATTCTGGGCTAAAATAAGTGCCGATACTATGTAGATGTTTGACTAGGCAATCATGCCTTGTCAATAATCTGAAAGATGCCAACACTATGTAGCGAGAGCCGACTATGTTGCAAATGGACTCCTGCCACTTTTATGCTCAGCCATTCTGGATCTATATCTGTCTGGTTAAAATGTAAAATCACAATATGAAACAAATTAGTAATCTTATCAGCTTGTTTCGGAACAGCCCTTTCTTTAGGATACAGAGACAAGGCAACTAAACCAACAAAGGTATGCTGGTGTCTGAGCCGTTGTTGGTCTTTGTATTTTAATGAAGGAGGCTGTTTTCTTTTTTTTCTGAAACTGGTGGATACTGTATAAAAGACTAGTGTCTTTCTAAAATTGCCTTTCAAGGAATAAAATTGTGTAATTCAAATTTTAACACACACAATGAAGCTTTATTTATCTCAATTATTATCTAAATTAAATTTCAGAATTAGCATAAAGCCTTCATTTAATGCTTGTTACATCTATCCAAACTGCTCTGAGATGGTGGTATTTACAAAATTTGTTCCCATTCTGCTACAAAACCAAGTGTAAAAGCGGAGTTAAAAAATGTTATATAATAAAAAATGTCAAAATTTTCATCGGGGAATATTTAAATGAGACTTTTGAATTTTGCAGTAGTTATAAAATAAAACTTTATTACAATATCCGAAATAAAACTAATAAAAAATATAGCTACACAAATACAAAAAAAATAAAGTCACCTTCATATACTTTGAATGGTTGCTTATATTAGTTTTAGTTTGGAAATCTCAACACTACACGTTGTTTTTATAGTATTTCTAACCTTAGAAATGTAATATTTTGCCTTAATGTTTATGCTATTTTTCATTAACTACTACAAATAAATGTGATATAGATGAGATTAATTTTCAAATTTATCTCTATGATTGAAAAAGTGTATTGTTTTAATATTTCTCCCTAGGTCAACAATCCAACCAGAGGGATTCTAATTACCAAAAGGGTGGCTATGGTCAGCAGGACAGAAATTGGAGTATGTTAAAGAGCTTATTATATTTAAAGTTTGTTCTGTAAGCGGAACTATGAATGTTTGTTTATGTGTTCTAAAGTATCCCTATATCACCAATAATTTCAATTGCAATATTGAATACCAGTGTGTACATGGGGTGGAAATGCTTGGAGATAATGTGACTAACTGTGCTTAGCTATCCTAGCTCTACATATGTTTGGTTCAAAATCAGATTTTTTAAAAAGCAAACCAGTGGGACTTAAGAATTACAGCTTAAAATTTTCGTATAACAAATTGCAAATGTTTTATCGCATTTCCTTCATATTTTAAAAAGTCATCGAAATATGCTTCATTTATGAATCTTAATGTTTTTGTATTAGCTAATTAAAGCATCTCACAATTTTAATTTTTGGCATAAATATGGTTTGAGATCTTCGCCTGCAAATAAAAAATTAAATTACTCTATTTTTAATTTATTGTGAAGTATAAAAGTTTATGTTTTGAATTTCAGTGGCAAATGGAACTTGGTGATGTCTATGCACATGGTGTTATAACCTATGAGAAGCAATGACTTTTATGGATTTTTATAGTCGTGAAACTCATTTTACAGTGTTATGTGATTATTTATATATTGGTAGAAAAATTCTGATTGTATAAACATACGGTTTGGTTTTTGAGATTTCTTTATGTTCCAATATAATTTTAATCAGATGTTTTCACAAACTCCAGATTAAGCTGGGTACATTTTTTTTTAATTATATACTTCATGTATAAGCACCCTGCATATTTTACTACTAATTTAAGATTAATTATATATGTAATATCTTATTTTTATTTTACTCTATAGACCAACAATCGAACCAGAGGGATTCTAATTACCAAAAAGGTGGTTATGGCCAACAAGACAGGAATTGGAGTATGTTAAAATACTTATTATATTTATAGTCAGTTCTATAAGTGGAGCTATTTATTAATATTAGTATGTGGGAGTCAGTCTCTCTAGCACCAATAATTGCAATGTAGAATACCAGTATGTACATGTAAACAATCACTGGGGGTACTAATGTAATTTGAGTATGTTTATATCGCCCCCCCCCCCCTCCATCCCTATATTTGGTTCATAATTATATTTTTTTCCCCTTTAAAAAACCAGTGGGACTGGAGGATTATAGCTTGGAATTTTTGGATTAAAAAAATATATTCCTAGCAGATTATTCTATTCTTTTTTTATATATATGTATACAAATTGCATTGTCTAAATTAGGAGTGGACAACCTTTTTGTACTTATGAGCAGTATTCATATTTTCATTCTTTGCAAAGGTTGCACTTAAAATTCCCCATGAAATTACTTTGTAGGGGGGGGGGGGGGCAAGCTCCTTGAGCAAAAGAACCTTTCAAGTTACCTAAAGATGACTAGATGCAAAAAATTTTATAACCTTCATTGAAAAATATAGATGTAGGAATTTTTCAGCTGTATTGTAAAGATGAACTGTTTGAACTTTGATAATTCTTCTAAATTTCTATGAATGAATTGCCTAAATTTATATAAAGAAAACACAGTATTTAAATAAGTGAAAATGCATTACATCTAGAATTTGTTTGAACTCAATTTTTAGTTAAATTAGACAAAGTTTAATAGAAACTGACAAACATTTATTATAAGCATATAGAAATTGTATCGAAACCATTGATAAAATAGCAAATTATAAAATATTAATTTTTAACACATATCTTAACTAATTTAAGTAATAAAATGTGCAGAAATTTATTACATAATTCAACAAGGGTTGCTGGAACAATATCTACTTATTGTTCTAGAAAGTCATTGCATTGCATTTTGGCGAATATCATTCTTGGTACATGGAAAACATTATAATGAATGAATTCCTATTAAACAAAATAGGCATTGTTTTAAGATTTTTACAACTCGAATTTTTATAAATGAAATTATGCCAATAAAATTTAATAATCAATATAATATATCCTAATGTGTCCCCTGATCTTAAAAACCAACCAATATATATTTTTTTTAATGCGGTTTTTATGGTAATTTAACATAAAGTAGAATTGGAACAAATCATAATAATTAACATTTACAGCAAGAGTTTATTGAAATTAACAAAACCCTATAGTATTTCCTTGAAAAATATTTATAACGTACAGTGCAGTAAAGTACTCTGCATTTCAAAATATTTAGGCAATTTTATGTATTTATTATGTATTAAAATGTGAAAATGTTTTTGAATCTATGAACTTCTGACACGACGTTTAACTTACTGTATGTTTTTTAAATGTTTTAATCTATGCACATACATATATTATGAGTGATGTATCGATATAGAGGAAATATTTATGTAACGGAACATTGCTTCTCCATGATTGCAGCCTACACCTAAAATTTCCATTCACTAGGCTTAGGTATTAACTAAATAGTGTCCTAATCAAAATTTTGATGCTAATTTTCATGCTAACTGAAAGATTGCTGTGCATCATTGCACTAAATTAAAAAACACTGTAAATAAAATTACACTTCATCGAAAATTTTGTCAAAATCCTTATCAATTTTATTGCTATTAAATAGAAGTTTGGAGATTGCAAGTTCAATGTAAATTGGGAGTAAACTTAATGTTTGTGGAAGATGAAATGTATTCAAATATTCAGAAGAGGGCATATTGTGATAGGAGGGTATTTCAGAATAAACTCATAGATGTAACTAAATTGTTTTACATGATTCTTATGCTCCTTAATTTTGTTTTCAAGAGTCTTTAAAATTACTTATTTTTCATCCTATGTCCTTAAAAAATAGGGGGGTTTTTTCCTTCTGTTACAAAATGTGTAAAATAACAGGTTGAACAGAAATCTGTGCTAACATAAAAGGAAGGTTTATGTAGTTTCTTTTTTGCTACCTTTGATCAATTTCATATTGCATAACAGATAAAATAGCTTACATTCAATACTTCATTATTACATCTGCCAGCTCTATGGGTATATTTACATTCTAAAATTCAATGACAATTTGTACTATAACTTTGTGTGTAAATTAAGAACTTACTTAAAAGTATGCTAAACATTTTAATAGAAAAATGTATGAAGATATACTTGCATGCTTTTTTTTATGCATTGTGTTATTTAGTGATCTTGCACTTATGTCAAATTGTGACTCTTACAATATAGCTATTAAAAGCTTGCTTTGAAAAATTCAGCATCTGTCATATCTATTCAGTAACTTCAGCTGTCCATCCTTTTCTTTGATTTACCCTTTCAACTCACTGATGAATGAGTTGAAAGTGTAGAGCAAATTACTCTATTGGTAGTTGGCAAAGAGAAAATAATCAGTGTGCAAAGTTCTAACTAATGTATGTTTTTTTATGGGGTGAATAAGAAAGCACCATCTCCACATTAGTATATTGTACATTTGTTCCATGGAAATTTTGTTGACGAACACAGAAGACTGTTTTTAATTTGAGCTACCCTTTGCCAAAATGCTATGATAAAAATAGTTTCAGTTAAAGAACATAATTTAAGACAAACTTGTGAATGACTCCAAAAACCTTATACAGCATGTGTCTCTAGAATGCAAATTCATTATGCTAAAATATCAATCTTCTTGCATTAGAGTTACTGAACAAATTTTACTGAAATATCAAAATGCCTTCTTCAAATACTAATTGCTTGCTGAAGTATCTATGGAGCACGGGCTTTTCGCTAAAAAAAAAAATTATTCCCAAAATGAACTTATTACTTCTTCCAAAATGCCAAATTCATGACTATAAAATGTAATTTTAAACCAACTTTGGGTTGAAAACTACATTTTATAGTCATGCATCAAGAAAATACCCAACTGTTCATCCATCACCACCCTTGGACCTTGGTTTCCCAGTCATTACTGCTCCTCAGCAAAGTGCAGGAAATAAGGTAATCAAGATGCACAAAACCTCCTAAAACAGGGATTTTCAGGGTGCCTACAGGTGCTTGAAAATTGGGAAAGTACTGGAATTTTAAATGACCATTTTTGGGGCCTTGAAAATTCCAATTTTCTTGATTAAGTCCTTGAAAGTGCTTGAAAAGGGCAGGTTTTGAAAATGTTCTGTGGATTCGTGACGTGTTTTTTCCCAAGAAGTTCTGCTTTCCCTAAAAATTTCTCTTAACTGTTCCGCTGTTACCGAAAATTTTCTAAACAGCATCATTTTTTCCAAAAATTTCCTCGACGGCTTTAACAATAAACAATAATATTAGTGTGCTCTTTATTTTTCTTTCCAGAAATACATACAATTTCAAAATGAGGGATTGATTGACGTCCTTGAAATTTTTTTAAGGAAATGTGTACTCACCCTGATCAGAATTTTTCTGGTAGAAATATTGTTACTTAAAATCCAATAACCATAGAGCACATTTTTATCTCTTGTACACCATTAAACAAATTTTAAGCACTCAGGAATTTCTGGGTGCTTAGAATTTTTTTTAATGGTGGATGGGTCTATAAATGCCCTCTATCATTTCCGAATTCTTGAAATGTAGGAACTAAAGTAATGCTTGAATCACCTTTATATAACTTTTGTATTTGCATGTTTTAACATTAATTTTAATAACTTGTAATAGTTTTTACAATGTGTGTTTTAGCAACTGTGAAAATTTGTTTCTACATGGTTACCTCTACAGTTGTACTGACCATGTAGAAACAAATATTTCTCAGAACAGATACAAAAAATGTAAAACTTTAAAAATATTAATAATGTATATAAAAGACTGATGAAAATGTCTAAAAATTAAATTCATTATTACAAACAGCCCCAAAAAAATATTGAAAATAATATTGTGTTGGTTTTTGAAGTGTAATACAAGCACTCTTTGTTGGGAGCAATAAGTGACCAACTATTGTGAAAGCAGCAAGCGTCTAAGGGACACTTATTTTTCCTGATTTAGCAAAATTTTGCCACGTGATTGATATACTTGAAACCAGAGTAGGTGACAAAAGACTGAATCATTTTTATTTAATTTTATATTTAGAATATTTGTAAGTAAAGTTTAAAATTTATTTCCCATCCAAAGTATCTAAGAAAATAATTTAAATTAAAAACCCATCCATTTGCTTAAGTCCGGCATTGTTGAAATATTTTTAATATTTTTGCATACCCCCAACTATCCTTTCACGTACCACAGGTTGGGAAACCTGGGTCTAAATAACTACAAACGTCCAGAGAGCAGTTTTAGCACCATTCTGCTGAAATGCAGATATTATGTCTAGTAAATTTTCAATTTGTGGAATTGCAAAGAGTTGTAACATATCTCCTGAGACATGAACGTCTTTGTATTCGTTTTGTGTTCAAAGCTGCAAGGCACTTGGAACCTATCTGTGATTGCAAAAAACTTTCACAGTTGCTACAACATAAAGTTGAATGCTTTATTTATAGACACCCTGTATATTTGATTACTAATACAAAAGAAGTTAATCATATAATGTACTGCTTTAATTGGTAAAATGTAATTTCAAATTTGCATTTTACTCCATAGACCAACAATCCAACCAGAGGGATTCTAATTACCAAAAAGGTGGTTATGGCCAACAAGACAGGAATTGGAGTATGTTGAAAAACTTGTTATATTTCAAGTGTTTTTCCATTGTATCTCTTACATATGTAATTCATTATTTTTTATTCTTATTTTCTAGATCGAAGAGGACAGAGGAATTATTAGGATATAATATTTCGTTAATAGAATTGGATCACCTTTATTGAACTTGGTTTGACTTTGTTTTTGATGCAAGAATGGGCTTAGTAATCATGAACGTACGAGAAAAATATTTGGACATTCATGTAATAAAAGAAATGGATCACATTAATTGAACTTGGTTTTTGATGCAAGAATGGGTTTAATGATCATGAACGTACGAGAAAAAATAGTATTTGGACATTCACTATCATGTAATAAAAAAAATTGTTTTTATTTTTCTTCTAACTAGAGTTAATTCATTTATATAGACTGCTTCATTAATTCTCGGTGGACTGTAACTATCATACCTTTTAGACCATTTTACAAAATCTCAACCTAAAGTAATTCATTAAACCTTAGCTGCAACTGTTGCAAACTTTTTTTATATATTATAGGAAGTAGCTGCATGGTAAATCTTATCATATCTCCTTTGTTTCTCTTTCATTTGGGTTTTTCAAGAAAAAAAATTTTGTTTATTGAAAGCTAATTTTTTGCCCACACGTGTTTAATCATGCAATTTAATCATTGGGATACTAAAACAAATTACTCATTGTTGTCCTGATCCTAAATACTTTTACAGAACTATATATTTACAGAATCTGTTTCAATTTCCTCCTCTCCGCAACCCTGGAAAGCACAAAAAATTAAAGTAACAAAAGAATAATCTCAAGAAGATTATTGGCATGCACAGACAAGTCTACTAGAGAAAGAAGCCCTTCATGAGCCAAATTGAAAATTTCTTTTTATGTATTTGTGTAAAAAAAAATTGCAAAATATAAAATATAGTAATAAACAATTATTTTTTATTTGTTGTTGTTAGAATGTAAAAATATACACATTTTGCCAAACTGTAGAATTGTGCTAATTTTACTTTTCCAGATGTGGCAAAATAAGTATCAGATAACCTAAAAAATGCAAATTTTGGTTCAGTTAAAAATAAATGTGAAGGAATTGTCTCACAGATTCAATTCAAACATAGTCTGAAATAATTCTTTGATCTTTTTGATGTTGTCAAGCTGGCACTGTGATGATATTTTCTTTTCGGTCACTAAGAAACTGTTTTGTATCAACATTTACTGAAAATCATGCTAAAATATAAAAAACTTGATTTGAATTTTAAAATCTTGCCAAGGTGCATCATTTCAGGGAGTACCTCTGTACCAAATTTTATCACTGTCCAAATTTCCCACTAAATATGACACATACAAACATCTTTTATTATGTAAGATTATCCCCCTATTGTTTCATAAACATTAAATTTGTATTTTGATACATTTTAAGTTGAATTTTGTATAAAAACTAGTCTTGGGAAATGGATTAACATTTTAATGAAGTGAAATTTACATTACTTAATATTGGAATGACTTTGAAATTTTTATTTCAAAATAGTAATTAAATATACTGTTACAAAAAAGTATCTCTTATATCACAGTTATAGCCTGAACACTGTCCTTAAAAATTTTAAATGTTTAACATGTTACAATTAATATTGTAAAAGGAATAATGATTAACTAAATATGTTTCTGTAAATAAAGAAAGTAATTATCTTTTATACCAAATATTTTTGTTGAAATTACAACTAAATGGTTGTTTAACTGACAATCCAGGAAAGTGCTTTTCAGGGCTACTAAAAGTTTGACAATCTGGGGCTGAAAAATCCCTAAAATTATGATTATAGTGTTAATGTTTGTATTGCATACTATATTCTCAATGTTAATTCTGAATGGCAGGTATGAAATAAAAAATTAAAATATGCTTGCATGTGTCGGGGAGATTTTAAAAGTCGGGAGGTGGTGGCATTGCCCGACTTTTAATTGCCCTGCAAATGCAAAATCTGATTTTTTGCTGCTTTAGGTAAAAATTCATAAATATTAAGATTTTTAAATAAAATTATATTTTGTAAAAATGACACTTTGCTGCAAAAAAAAAAAAGGACCTCTTTTGTAAATTTTGTGTGTGTGTCTATATTTTTAGGAATTAAATGAGTCATGGAAATATTGGATAAACCTGGACCCAGGATGAACTAGCCTATGTTCAAATTCCAAAGAATTAAAATATTCTATAAAAAACAACATACCACATTTTGGCTTTTTAGCTGACAAATATATTCCTTTGACTGGCCCAGTACAGGTTAGCCGATAAGTCTCAAAATCTAAAACTAACGTGTGCCACCCCTAATTTCGTCTTCTTGTACATTATAAGTATGTGAAGAATGGTGTCATATAAGGCTCCTAAATATACATGCTAACACAACTGCCATTTTGACGCCAACCAGTCCAGTCAGTTATCGTCTGCAACATTCTACAATATTATTAATCAGTCCAGCATTTTGCATATTTCTTTTTCAGCAACAAAATTGTCTGGTTTTGTCATTTTCATCTAATTTTGGAGCTCCAGTTATTCTGCGGTAAATTTACTTGAATCATTTGTTGCGTGAAGTTCTATTTATAGTTATGAACAGAGTGATATAAAATTGAAAATTGCCTGAAAACAACAAAAGTATTTGCCTAAAATTTTTTTGCAAAAATCTGTCGAGTCATATACTCACATCAACAGCGTTCGTCTATATTCTCTGACTCTGGTTATGAAGTATAACCTATTTATCTACCTCTCGATGAGATTGCGTTAATTGGCTGTGTTCAGAAAGTAAAAGCAACATATTCACCATTTGGTCCATCCATTCTTGTTTGAGCTATATCGACACAATGTGGCTCTTTGCCCTATAACTTTTTAAAAGCACCTGCGCCAATTACGCTTGCCTACAGTGGTGGCTCGTCAGCAATACATAGAGAGGGGCATTGTTTAAAACATGTTTTATATACATATATAAATAAAAAATTACTTGTATATTATTATCAATGATCAATCAAAGGGGGAAAAGACATCCACATTTCTAACCTATTGGATACAGATATTTTAGTTTTATTATAAATGGACATATAGTTGAAACGTTTGGTTTTCGGGAGTTAACTATGAGCTTTCTGTGTAGATTTTATCAGATTTGCATCTAAAATCCCAGATAACGCCAAAATGTAACTTGAAAACCGAAGAATGCTTTAGCAATGCGCCCGCTTATAATAATAAGAAAACCCCTGAGCCGATAATATTAAGATGAAAACTCTGCGGGAATATACCGGTTGCATCAATCTCTAAAATATATGTGTATCCTTAAAATTGTTTGTATACTATCGGGATACAAGAATATTCCCAAATTTCTGAACTGCTAACACTTTTATTTAAAAAGCACTAATAAGCATAAACAGTAACAACATACAGCGAATAGCTCGATAACTATCTTACAAGATCATTAAACAATTGTCAGATATAATAAAATAGCAATTAAATACTCAGCTAATTCATAAAATAGCAGATGCTATTCATTCTCAAAACACTGACGTATCTCACAATTAAAATTTAGCTTGTATCATGTCAACTGCTCTCCAACTGAGCAATGACTCATTTTATATACTCTAAAAACTTGCAGAAGGGGCTTGTATCTCTCTATAGAATATTCGTTATTTCGAGAAAATTCTAGTACATTTGATAAGTAGACAAATTGTCAAATTTGGCAAGCCCAGCCCGAAATTTTAAATATGGCAACCCTACATTCGCGTAATACATGAGTCTTACGTATCTTGAAAAAAATATTTATATCCTGAAATGTCATTTTTTACTTGCCATCCTGAAATTTTACGTATCTCAAAGGCAGATATGCCGACTACTACGGATTCTCAGTAGTTTCTGCGGGAAACATCCTCATACTACGGATTATGGAATTTGCATAGTTTTCTACTGAAAATTGCCATCAGTCTAGGCCAATGTAAATTTTAAGGCTGCATTTACGATAATGCCAATCAAATTAACGGAGATTTACGGCGGCGTGTAATGTAAATTAAGATCGCGATCGCATGTTTTATGAAAGTAATAAAAATATGCTTCTTCAAAGGTTTGTGTAATGCAGCATAAATCTCTAAAATGTTATTTTATTCATTAATTTCACATGAACAGTGCGATTGCGCAATTCAGTTTGGTCTCATGAATTGCCCAGATTACATTAGTATCTCTTTCCATCCATCTTCTATATATTGCATATTAGATTGAATAAACTAGCTTATTTTCGTATTCTGATTAATTATTTTCGCATAAATAGTACGATTGTTCAATTCAGTTTTTCTAGTGAATTGCCGAGAGTACATTATTAAGAAAATAGAGGAAAAAAGATACTAGAGTACAGGACCTAGTATCCGGACTGCTTGGAGCTTCAGGCAGCCTGGATAAGGGGTTTTTGCGTAATTCGGAACACTTTTTCTAAAACTTACTGGAATGGTCTAAATTGTTACAGAAAATTATAATTCATTTTAAAAACATGTATTAAAGAAAGATTTTTTTACAATCCATATGAAAAGATATACTTGGTTAAAAATAAAATGCGAATTACATGTAATTATAGTATCAAATTTAGTGATTAAGAAAATTTTTGAAAGGAAAAATGTCTGAAAAAAGTTGATTATTCAGGGTAGTTATTAGAAGTCTTTTTCTGGAACATTTCAACTAAAGTTCATGCACCTTTGTTCATATGTTTCAAAATATTTTAAAGTACTTTTAATAAATTTGAAGAAGAGAAGGATGTTAATTTTTAATTGAAATGAATCGAAAAAATCGAAAAAAATGGAAACATTTTGTAAGATTTTGACAACTAGCAAACAAAATTAATGCCAATAGCTTCATGCGCGTTCCGGTTGTGTTCAGTCGGATGTATATGAAATACAGTGTGTTTAGCAGCTTTTTCTTCTTTATTTTACAATTTCTAGGTCTACTATAGTTGGTGAGGGAAATAATTTGCGAAATCAAACAGATTATACAATGTAGTTAGTTCATGTGTGAGACTGAAGTTTCAGCTTGAAAGAGTTTCTTCTGCGCTTATGATTTCTTGTATGAAATAGTGTTGCGTTATACAAACTTCGCTGTTATAAAGCGCAGGGAGTGCAGAAAATTGCATTTTAAGACTATTATCAAGATGTTTGTAACGATGTGTACTGTAAGCTAACGCTTATTTAAATTTTTTACGGTGTGTTCAAAGTTATACACAGACAACGGAGTGACTGACAAGTGACGATACGCACGAAAGCGAAATTTTTGTCTTTTCAGCTCCATTAAAGGCCTAATGGATCGCGCCGCATTTCTTTTAGAAATTTTCAGTATGAACTCTAATAAGTTTGAAAAAATTGGAGTGACGTTAAAAATGTTCCATTTCTTACACGAAGAACCATTAAATTAAATACTTCAAACGCGTAGCATCGGGAGATTTGGTTTAGAATAAGGAAAAGACATACGGAGTTTGCGGTATATATTGTTGTTCTTATGACACCCCTTGCATTTTCAGGTCTATATGGACGAAAATTATAGTTTTAAATGCTAAGTTTAAGTATGACGTATTTGCGTTGCGCTAATTTAAATCTTTCTCATATCAAGCTATCTTAGTATATGCTTAATTTGGCATGAAACGGAAGATTAAAAGTACACAATCTTGTTCAAAATATATCCCATTGAAAGTAAATTGCCTTTCCAGAAATTTTTGGAATTTCTATGGTATATATCTGACGTAATCATCGAAATTTGTCAGTTAAAATCGCTTTTTCATTTCTCTTTTACGGGCAAACTAAAACATTTCCACTTCTTATACCTACACTGATTCTATACCATGGATTTATGTGGACCCACCATTTTTTGTCTCAATTTGAAATTCTTCAATAATTCGTAGCCCTTCCCCAACATCGGGAGAAAAATTTTGGAGTAAAATAAATTTATTGAATATGATGAAGACTGGTTTGACGGGTTTAATTGGTGTGTATGATTTATAAATTTCTGAAGCATTTAAAAAAAAGATTTTAGAAAGTGATACATGTATTGAAAAACAAAAATAAAGCAAAAAGCACTTATAGCGGAAATCAATCTTTGCTCTTCAAGTAAGTCTTTTGTATACTTTATTTCTTCCGAGTAAGTTCCCCGCCCTACACACTCCGCGATTTTCCGTCGCATTTGCGGGGATAAATCGACCGAGTTCTACTTCTTTCTTTTAGCAGAAAATTCTCTCGTACGCGTCCTTTATATTTTCCGTTACATTTTAGGAGGCGTATTGACGAATTCTACGTACTACTGGAATTAATCAGGCTAAAACGTCGTGTTTGGGTTGTCAAAAATGAGATAGAAATGAAAGTCTTCAATAAAAAAAAATTAATAAAATAAAATATATAATTTTGTTCTACATACATGATCTTGCTTGCAAAGAAATGCACCCTCCCAAGATAACTTTTACATGGATAAACGGTAATGTTGCTGCACATCATGCAGAAAGAAACTTCCCACATTCGTTTTTTCCTATTTTTGAAAGACTAAAAAAAATCGCAACTTTGTTTTAACATTCATAAAGTAGCTTACTTAACAAAATTTGGTTTCAATCGATTAAATAGTTTTGGAGAAAACCCGGAAATAAAAAATAAAATTTCATAGTGTAAAATGCGTATAACACAAGTAACATTTAAAAACAAAATTTCGAAAATAATTAAAAAAAAAAAAAAAAAATCAAGAGATTCTCTTTTCCCCCATGAATATAGAAAATTGTACAATCACTTTCGGGACTTTTTGGCCAAGGAAATCTTAAGGGCAATTTGCCCTATATAAATATAGCTAAATGATGTCTCCAGGGAAGGAAGGGCTTCGCCCCCCCCCCCCCCCCGGATATATACCTGAAAGAAACACTTTTACAACGCAATATAACAACTTAATGCTTGCTCAAAATCTCCAGCTCTCCGTAATTAAAAATAATTTCCTTAAATTATGATTATTTTTTAATTATGCCATGTTTGGTGTTAAAATGAGCTATAGTTCTGACAATTTGAAATTTGCAACTATTTTTGTGCTAAAATCTATATTTATAAATATAGCTTTCAGGACTAGGGTTCTTTTACAAATGTACCACTTGCAGAAACAGGTGTTTGAGTCTGTCGGCGATAAAAGAGGAAGGAAAAAATTTGTTTGGATTAGAGATCTCGGCGAGTTTTAATGAGATATTGGAGAACTTATTTCTCTTTATTATTTATTTTAAAATCTTTTACAGCTAGACTTTTGCTATTGGAGCTCTACAATGTTTAAATACAGGTTTTCGGAAGTTTATTTGGTTGTTTAAAATTTGAATTTATTTTCATTCCTGCTTTTCATTCACTGAGAATTCCTCGCGTTTGTTTTCGAAATTTAAGAAGGATCAGCGGCGGCGAGTGCGCGCGAATTTCCGCCCGGCATTCTTTTCTGCGCGGGATTTTTGAATTTCGTGCGCGGTTCGTGCGTCCTATTTCAAACCCTGGGAAAATGTAGGTTTCAACGCCTAATTTTTTTTTTATTGATATTGCTAATTAAGGCAAGAAAAGCATTTGACGGGATTTTAAACAAAAAAATTTTATTTGGCGCAATATTTGGCAAATAATCGTTTGCTGGAGCAGAATTTGGCATTATTTTGCCGATTTCCAGTTTTGGGAGCGTCCGGATATTGGGACACCGGGTAAGAGGTAGCATATTTTCATAGTCTGGTTAATTTAATTATTTTCGTATTAACAGTGTGATTGCGGAATTTAGTTTTTTTTTTTTTTTCGTGAATTGCCGAGCGTATATTAGCCGAAAGTACTTTTTCCATCCATTTTTTAAATATTGCATATTAGAAAGAGGTATTAAAGCCATGATTTAGGCAAATAAAAAGGCAACCATTTTGGCAGAGATATAATTCATTGCTTTTATTATTATTAAAAATCAATATTTGTTATCAACTTGTTTTACTAAACATAAATCTTTGCTTTCATTATAAAGTAATTATTTCCGGATAAAATATATATTTTTGTTTTATAAATTTTTGTCCCGAAATTTTGTAAAATTTGTGTCCTGAATTTTCATATTCAACCAGTACCACCCCTGCGTAATAGGAATGGCTGGCCGTAAAGGTGTTTTCTTGAATAGATCAAAAGCTTTTGAATAGAGGCAAAGCACAGTTGAGACCCAGACCGTCCGACCTACCAAAAAGGTAACAGTTTGGACAGCCGGGAAGTGCCACCCAATTTAGATCGGAACCCAGTGGGGGAGGCATCCACAGGGACCGTACCCTCCTTCCCCTACCACCAACCACTCGGAAGGACTTACGGACCCACATGTTTAACGTGATCGTACTCCGCGTGAACACGGCGGCAGTTTTTTGGCAGTGGCTGGAATCGAACCCGGGCCTACCGAGTGCAACTCCAGCGCGCTAACCAATGGGCTACCGCGCCCAGGCACAGTGAAATTTTTTACATTATTCGTAATATTAACACACAAAAAGGTATATATATTTGAAAAATTTGACTATTAATAGTTTACTGTAAATCCGTTCAAAGTTCGGGTAAATGAGAATATTTGGATATTTCCAATGGTGTCACGATGGAAACTGGAATAATATTTTCGGTCACTAAGAAATCATTTGTGGGAAAATTGGGCTAAAACACGACATAACTAAAAAACCTAATTTGAACTTTTGAAAAAAAAAATAACGTTGAGGGTGCACCTTTCCGGTATCCCAAAGTATCTATGTACCAAATTTCATGGCCGTGAGTCGCTTAGATTTTCCGCTACAGACGAACAAATAAACAGACATCTTCCTCATTATTACAGATTCGTAGAATTTCAGAAAAACACCAAAAATTCGCGCTGCGAAATGAGTGAGAAAGTCGAGTGGAGACTCGCACTCCTAAAATTCTCTAAAGCCATTGCTCTTGACCTGGATCTGGAATGCGCCATAAACTTCAAAAGCTATATATGGGACATACCGACACTGATTTCGTGACAAGCTAATTAAACCAAAAATGCAAGTGTCCTCCTCGTGGCCTTTTTTAATTTCAAATACCAGTGACGGTACGACCCATAGAATCTGAACATAAAAGAATTGGCAAAGAAATATTTTATCAATAAATTAAACCACTTCCTGAGTCGGCTGGGGTCCTTCAGTGAACTAATCATAAACTTCCTGCTGCTATGTCAATTGCTTTATTGTTAGCTGTGCATCCTCCATTGTTCTTTAGTGCTTTGAACGATCCAAATAAATTCGCTTTTCCAGTTAGGGTTCTTGTCTCGAGATTGACGACTGAGGAAGATAATAAAAAATATTCCGTGAATCATTCCGGTATGTCACTTCAGGGACCAGCAACCCTGAAAGCTTGGTAGCTGTTATTGGGAAATTGGGCTGTGCAGGGAGCTTTGTAATGTATAGTGGGGTGGCGAAGCGTGTAAAATAATTTGGATATGCATAAAACCAAAATTAACAAGTAAAAGTTTCATATTTTTAAAAGGTTACAAATAAAGTGAAATATAATAATTATATTACAATGAAAACAAATTGATATTTTACAATTTTCGGAACCTCGGTTTTGCGTTTCTCCATGGACATGTCTCTTCTAAACAATACTCCGGCACTTGAGGATCTGGTGCCAGTTGCGGCAAAAATATGCCTACATTTATTTACAAAGCAAAAAGTTATATATATTATTCGAAATAAATGTATAAATTAAAATAAAAGTTACTTGATCTTAAATTATTTGGGCAGACACTGTATATCTTGTCTCCCCTGGCGCATCGCCACTGGTAATATATTGAATGTAATGAATACGTAAATTTGTACACATGCCATTTGAATTCGTGAACGTAAAATCTTTGACGTGCGCTTCCGTATATTTGCCGAATTCCCGGCAAATTCGGCTTAGGAAAACCGATTTGTTTACTTTTCTGAAAAATAATTAAGTAACGGAGATACACGATGACGAAATAATATTTTTGGCGTAAAGTCTATGTATATGTCTGTTTGTGCCATTTTTAAAAACTATTCAACAAAAATCCATGTAATTTTCAAGCTAAATCGTACGTTACCCTGCTTCTGATTAGATTTGTTGGAATTGATAAAATATGCAATAAAAAACTAAATATGCTTAAATGTATATAAGTAAAAAACACTTTGTGCAAAGAAAACATGAGCAACGTATTTAAGCACAAATAAGATCATGCAGCATACAACTGTTTCGAGGATACGCCGGATCCCCTTCATCAGTGCAAGAGAACCAACAAATCCGAAATGGGCGCAAATGGAAGAAACGGAGGTTTATATATATTCAAGACCTGGATTATGAGTTCACATGAGAGAGCCAATCCGAAACGAGAAATAACATAAAAAAATGGCGTACACCAAAACACAACAGGAATAGAATATCACGCCGAGTCGGACAAGAAAAAATGAGACCAACAAGACAAAAAATAAATTAAAAACGACACAAAAGAGCTATCTCCAAAGGTCAATAGAACAAAGAAGGTGGACATTTTTACACCAGGTCGTGACTTTGTCGGTTCTCTTGCACAGACGGAGGGGGTTCAGCGTATCCTCGAAACAGCTGTATGTTGCATTATTATATTATTTAAATGCGCGCAAATGGAAGAAACGGGGGTTTATATATATTCAAGACCTGGATTATGAGTTCACATGAGAGAGTCAATCCGAAACGCTTTATATGCTTGAATGTATTGTATTATTCTAATGCTCATTTTATACGCACATATTCACTAGAAATTGAATAAGACCAACCCTTTTACTTTGGGATAACTTCAAGATAAGGAAAACTTATTCAACGCATTTAAGCACTGATAAGATAATGACACATACAGCTGTTTCAAGAATACACTGGATCCTCTTCGTCTTCGTGCAAAGGACAAAGAAAACTTGAGCAAAGCATATAATAAGATAATAATGATGCATAAGCATACAGCTGTTTCAAGAATATGCTAGATCACCTTCGTCTCAAGTTAAAAAAGCACTGTGCAAAGAATAAAGAAAACTTAGGCACCGTATTCTTGAAACAGCTGTATTCTGCATTATTATTCTATTTCTGCTTAAGTTTTCTTTATCGTTTGCACGAAGTGTTTTTTTTTTTCTTTACTTATTGATGTTCTCTGTATGTTTCTGGAATTTGAGGGTAATTAAGCGCCATTTTACAATGTTCCAAGCTGCCAAAATAAAAAAATAATTATTTTAAAATTTAAAGTGAGTGTTTGTTATTCCATTTGTTACTTCATGCGATAAAATTCAAATTAGTATAATACTGAAAAATAAAGAATAAAAATGAATTTGAGTCTGTAGGAAATGTCATAGCGAACAAAAATTATAGAATGATATGAATGAATTAAACAACTTTCTCGATGGTATGAAAAGAAGTTTCCAAATGTTTTCTGAGTAAAACGATTTGGTACTTACTTATTATACGGCCACCGCAAGTTACGATTTCGCTAATTTTAAACAAGATCAATCATGCATAAAGCATTAATTATGAAACATTTTCCAACTGCAATGCAATTTTATTTACACATCTCTAAAATGCGATACATTCAGCAGTAATATTTTTAAAATTATCAAACTACTACATTAATTTATTATATTTGAAAACTTAAAATTTCGTCGAAAAAATGAACTTTATTCAAATGACGGCATTGAAATATAAATTGCCTGATTTAAACATCTCTAAAATGCGATACATTCCACGGTAATATTTTTAAAATTATCATAATACTACAATAATTTATTATATTTGAAAACTTCATCGAAAACAAATGAACTTTATTCAAATGACGTCATCGAAATATAAATCGCTTGGCTCTCTATATAAAAGCAGCATTTCATTCATTAACTTTTTTCCATTCCTTTCATTCATCACAATACTACAATAATTTATTTTAGTTAAAAACTTAAAACCATGGAGGTACAAGTAATTTAATTCTATGCTTAAAACTTCATCGAAAAAATCGTCTGCTTCTCTATGTAAAGTCAATGATTGTTTCATTCATATCAGCTATATTGCAGACTCTAGAGCTAAATAATTTTGCGTTAAAGAAATGCAGCAATTCATATACAACTAATCCTACATCTTTTGATGTTTACATTTTCCATAAATGAAAATTAGGCTTCGTTGTAGAAATAATCAAAGTTGAATGATCATTTAAACTCAAATATATTGTAATTGCGTTGTTTCAAAATATAGAAGCACAGAAATTAAGCAAAAATAAAGTTGTTTTAAGACGGATACAACACTAAAGGAACTAACACACTAACTTAACAGGAGCTTTAAAAATCACGATTTTGACACAAGATGGATGCCATACTTTAATTTGGAGTGAGTCGCGTGATCTCTTCATATAATATGGGTGTAATTATTATTTTACTTTTTATTTAAAAAAACTACCGGATATATTTTACTGAAATTTTTTCAAATTTTTTATGAGATAACTTGAATATTTCCCAAAACTTTCGAAGCAATTTGTGAATTTCAAATTCGCTTAAAAAATGTTTGAAAAATTAGGTCCCATGGGGTCCAATGTATTTCATTTATTCAAACCGGGTTCAGTTCAAAACTAATTGGGTGTTACTATTCATTTATATTCCCATAGGTCCCACAGACCGTCTGAACATCATACTAAAATTTCATTTTGATAAAATCATTTTTACGGCAGTTATCGTGCTAACGGACAGACAGACAGACAGAATGAACAAAGTCATAAACACTTTTCAACTATGTAGTAATATGTTAAAAACCAATACGAAATTGGGAAAAAGCAATATGACGATAATATAAATACGTGCTGTTTCTTTAGGACTGCAAACGCTTGGCGAGATTTTACAATCTACCTTGGTGATACATCTCGGTCGCTTAGCGAATCATCCTCGGGGGCCGCTATAATAAGGAAGTACCAACGATTTTTACAGAAATGTACAAAGTTGGTGTTAGAAAATGAAAGTTAATGAAACCATCCATTTATGTTGAGAAAGCACGGATTTTGTCAATTGAGGTTTCACGCCTTCCATTTTTCTCTGGAGATTACACCTTGTCGCAAATTCAAACTGCATTTGACATGTAAAGCATACTTGTCTCGACACTATAATGGAATATTTTTTTTTGTTCTTCCTCGACGTAAAAGACTCTATGATGAGGACGAAAGGGAAAACCAGAGAAACTGTTTGAAAACACCTGCATTCGAAATATGTCTGAAAAAGATTAGAAATGTTTATTGGCGCCCATAGCACTTTTTCCAGAGGACAGGGAGAAAAACCACTACCGTCAGTGGGCAAACTCAAGGACAAAACGTACAACATCGACTAGCTTGATGCCGACCTTTGTAACGTTGAATGTGCAAGGGGGTGGTGCCCTCTCTTGCCCCCCCCCCCCCCCCCCTTATGAGCGCCTATGCAAATGTTACCACTTAAATAGATAACGAGAAAATAATAACTCGATGTATGAGAAACTTGTTTTAAACAAGATAGCTCTAACTCACCTTGAACTCTATGTTGCGGTCGAACACAGGTTCGTAACCTTTAATAATGAGGGAGCATCACCAATGCTACGTTAAATTTATTCAAGGAGTAGCACTTGGAGCTATGTGCGATTCTTTCAGAGAGCACCTGGAGCTATGTTAAATTCATTCAGGACACTCCATAATACTATTACGCGACTTCATGCAACACTATGACACTGCTAGAATATTCCAGGGAGCAAGAAATAAAATGTTTACTTGACACATATATTGCTTATCTGTCCTAATAAGAATGTGGTTTTATTTTTGATATGAAACATAATAGGGCGCGGAGTATATCATGAAAAAAAAATAACGGGGACTGGACGAAATTATGTAAAGGGAGTGCCACTATAATTATACTGCTGAACTCAATATATTTAGCGGCAGAACAGCCCAGTGGTTAAGGTGTACGGAGATTGCACTCGGAGGACCCGAGTTTGATTCTCGGCTTTCCCCAACTTCACGCGAATACATACGGGCACGTAAAAGATGTGGGTCTGAAAGTCCCTCCGAGAAGTCAGCGTTAGGGGAAGGAGGGTACGGTTCCTGGGGATGCTGCCCCCAATGAATTCCGGTTTAAATTGGGTGACATTGTCCTGGCCATCTAAACAGATACATTACTCCTTCGAGAAGGTTGGACGGTCTAGGTCAAAAGAAAGAAAAAACGCTATATTTTAGGCCTAGATAGCTTAGTAGTTAAGGCGAGAGGATCGTATTCGGTAGACCCAATTTCGATCCTCCACGCCTTTCAGAGCTATCTCCTTCACGCGGAATATAGACACGATAAATCTGTAGGTCCGAAAGTCCTTCCTATAGGTTATGGGTCAAGGGAAGGAAGACATGGTCCCTGTGGTTGCCAGCTTCCATCATAGGTTCCGATCTAAATTGGATTGTTTCCGGCCGTCCGAACAGATATCCTGCACCTTCAGGTAGATCGTATGGTCTGTGTCGATAGAAAGAAAGAACTCGGTATATTGAGTTAAAGTACATATTGGGCTCTATATACAGAATCCAATATGTCATTTTCCTTCTAATTTCTGCTTTCCCTCTTTATACCCAGACACCTAAAGGTGTTAGGTATTTATTGGGTGCCCTTTAAGCTGTATTGTAAAATAATTCTGGTAGAAAAGTGTAAAAAATTTAAATTTTTAGATCTGCGGCATCTGTACATCTATCTCTGAGCTAACCTTAGTATAAGCTTATCGCTTACGCCGACCTCACGCTCACCCGGTGGAGTGACTGCAAACATTACATCCAAACATTCCATCGTCGATCATTTCGCCGTTTGTGGTCCAATTAGATGGAAATAAACTGCATGCTATTAATCTATCAAAATACTATAATTAAAAAATATATCCGAACCTTTCCTTAGGTGCTTTGAACCTTTCCTTAGGTGCTTTGACGGTGCTTTGAACCTTTCCTTAGGGAGTGACGCTTCACATCCATCTGTAAAAAGTAACAAAGATTTTCCATAATTTACACATTTTTATTTGTGGTTTTACATAAAAAATGCATATCCTTTTTATACACATAAATTTAAGTAGTGCTGTAAAATGAAAAATGATTGAAGTTAGTTAAACACATTGCGTTGATACTTTGAAATGCCGCTAATAACCCACCATTAACTCTTTAGCACGAGTTCCTGGAATAAAATATATTAACATAATACCACACAATTAACTTTACCCATTTTAACTTTAAAATATTTATTTATTAAGCACCTTTTAATCATAATTAGATTGCAACAATTATACATATGCATTTACGGAGGAGACTGGACATGTGAGACCTGGCATACAAAAATTCCTAAACTGACTATGACCTTTTACATATGTTTTTAAGCACATACCTTCTTGTTGTCGTTAGACGTTTGTGGAACATTGGCTGTTGAACCACCGCATCATCACTGCACTGTATGAGAGTTTTGAGGCATCTCTGTATGCACTTGTTCCGACTTTAATGCATATCTCCGGCCGTCCAAGCCTTAGGACGAGTCTGACGGTCTGGGTTTTCGACTTTAATGCATATCTGCATCTCGACTCTAACTGCACTCTCCAACCATATATTCTCCAACTGTTCTGTTCATCTCTGTAGAACTTTTTGCATGTCTATTTCGACCCTTAACTGCTATCAACTGTTACTCTTCAACTGTTACTACATCCCTGAATCTGTTCTCTCTTTTTTTGCATATCATTGTAGTAGCTATGTAGAATCTTCTACCGGTTGCCACCTCTTTCTGTCTGAGGTCTGCTACACCTCTTCGGCGACCATTGGTTGACCTCAGGGCGATGCGGTAACACTTCCTTATTGGTTAACCTTTTAACCAATCCCATGGTCATGGTCCCTTTAGCCTCCAATAACTGCTCTGGGTCGACCAAGCCTGTACTTGAAGCCCCTTTATTTATGGCATTGCCGAACTCTCGGGTCAGGGCTGCAATACATTGGCGTCTTCCAGTCTGGTGCCATTGTCTGACCTGCTAGATATCATAAATCCACATATAAACCTGTCTACGTGAATCCTGGTCTCACATGAGCGAAAAGAAGTCCATTCTCCATTCCTACAAAGCAAAATTAACATTTGCCTGAATTTTAGGATCCTTTTAACTAGAAAACTACAATAGATGGGAAGATGGAATTTTCAAAAAAGTGCATCCTTTTAGGGGTAAAAAGCTCCTTGTTCGGCTATAATCTTTTTAACAGATGTTTGACGGTGCCTCACAGACATTCTTTAGGTGAGTCATAACTTGGGTTCAGGGTAACTAGGTTGCATATTTGGAGGCAATATAGAGCCTCGCGTTTTTGCCGAGGCATTTAATTTTTTTTTTTACGCGGGGTATGCTTAGGCGCTTTATGCGACGTTCAAGTTTTCACTCGCCGAGATTGGTAGTTCTTGGTTAAATTCAGATTTGCAGAATCACCATTTCGATTATTAGAACGAACTGTGACAGGGTGAAACGCCCATTTTTAACCCGCGCATGCTCACTACGCTTCGTACAAATAACAAGTAAGTAACAACTTTCAAACAACTCGTCAAAGCGTGCGCATTGGGATTGAAACGTGCTCCTGCTGTATATTAAATAGATTTTTACGATTTAAATGTCTTACTTTGATTTCATTCTTTTCCTGTATTCTAATAAGTATAATTTAATATTGAAATTCTATAAACGTATAGACTCTTTTATATTCGGGTTCTCAAATATTGAAATTAATATTTTGTACCACTAATTTCATAATTATTTGTTACATTAAGTTTTAATTTGAAATCTTTCACAGCTCGCAAACTTCATCAAAACCCGACTTTTTGCTAGTAGCTAACACATTCGTAGTAAATCCATCACAGTTGACTACTTATAAAACAATTCATCTAATAACAAGAAAGATCAATCATGCATAAAACATTCATTGATTACGAAATACTTTCCAACTTCATTGCAATTTCATTTAAACATCTCTAAAATGCGATACATTCCTAGGTAATATTTTGAGAATAATCACAATACTACATTAATTTATTATATTTGAAAACTTAAAACTTCATCGCAAAAAATGAACTTCATTCAAATGACGGCATTGAAATATAAATTGCCTGGTTTAAACATCTCTAAAATGCGATACATTCCTCGGAAATATTTTTGAAATTATCATAATACTGCAATAATTTATTATATTTGAAAACTTCATCGAAAACAAATGAAATTTATTCAAATGACGTCATCGAAATATAACACGCCTGGCTCTCTCTATATAAAAGCAGCATTTCATTCATTAACATTTTTCCATTCATTTCATTCATCGCAATACTATAATAATTTATTTTATTTAAAAATTTAAGACCATGGAGGTACAAGTAATTGAACGCTATGCTTAAAACTTCATCGAAAAAATAGTCTCTGTAAAATCAATGAATATTTCATTCATATCAGCAATATTGCAGACTCCATGAACTAAATAATTTTGCGTTAAAGAAATGCAGAAATTCTTATACAACTCATTCTACATATTTTGCTGTTTACATTTTCCATAAGTGAAAAGTAGGCTTCGTTGTAGAAATAATCAAATTTTAATGATCATTAAAACTCAAATATATTGAAATTGCGTTGTTTCAGTATGTAGATGCACAGAATTTAAGCAAAAATAAAGCGGTTTTGGGATGGATACAACACTAAATATGAATTAAAAAGAACTTTATAAATCACGATTTTGACACAAGATGGATGCCATATTTTATTTTGAAGTGGGTCATGTGATCTCTTCATATAATGGTCACATGATCACTTCATATAAAAGGTGTAATTATTATTTTAATTTTTATTTAAAAAACTACTGAATATATTTTGCTGAAATTTTTTTTCTATATTTTATGGGATAATTTGAATATTTCCTAAAATTTTTGAAGTAATTTGTGAATTTTAAATTCGCTTAAAAAATGTTTGAAAAATTAGGACCCATAGGGTTCAATGTATTTCATTTCTTCAACCCGTATTCAATTCAAAACTAATTGGGTGATATTATACATTTATATTCCCATAGGTCCCACAGATCGTCTGAACAGCATACTAAAATTTCATTTTGATAAAGTCATTTTTACGGCAGTTATCGTGCTAACGGACAGACAGACAGACACACAGACAGAATGAACAAAGTCATAAACACTTTTCTACTTTGTTGTAAAGTGTTAAAATGTGTTAATAACGGACAGACAGACAGACGACAGACAGACAGGCAGATAGACAGACAGAATGAACAAAGTCATAAACACGTTTCAACTTTGTTGTAAACTGTTAAAAAGAAAATTTCAGTACGTGCTTCTAACTTAAATATTTTCTGAATCATTCGATGGATTTAGATACAATCAAAATAAACAAGAAAGATCAATCATGCTTAAAGCATTGATTATGAAACACTTTCCAACTTCAATGCAATTTTATTTAAACATCTCTAACATGCAATACATTCCTAAGTAATATTTTAAAACTTATCACAATACTAAATTAATTTATTATATTTGAAAATTTAAACCTTCATCGAAAAAAATGAACTTCATTCAAATGACAGCATTGAAATATAAATTGCCTGGTTTAAACATCTCTAAAATGCGATACATTTCTCGGTAATATTTTTAAAATCATCATAATACTGCAATAATATATTATATTTGAAAACTTCATCGAAAACAACTGACATTCATTCAAATGACGTCATAGAAAAAATAACACGCCTGGCTCTCTCTAAGAAAGCAGCATTTTATTCATAACATTTTCCCATTCATTTCATTCATCACAGAACTAAAATAATTTATTTTATTTAAAAACGTAAGACCATGGAGCTGCAAGTAATTAAACTCTATGCTTAAAACTTCATCGAAAAAAATCGTCCTTCTCTCTGAAAAATCAATGAATATTTCATTCATATCAGCTATGCAGACTCAATGAGCTAAATACTTTTGCGTTAAAAAGTACTGCAATTCTTATACAACTCATCCTACATATTTTGCTGTTTACACTTTACATAAGTGAAAAATAGACTTCGTTGTAGAAATAATCAAATATGGATGATCATTTAAACTCACATATATGGTCATTGCGTTGTTTCAGTATGTAGATGCACAGAATTTAAGCAAAAATAAAGCGGTTTTAGGATGAATACAACACTCAATATGAATTAAAAGGAACTTTAAAAATCACGATTTTGAGACAAGATGGATGCCATATTTTATTTTGAAGTGGGTCATGTGATCTTTTCATATCATGGTCACCTGATCGCTTCATATAAGAGGTGTAATTATTATTTTGCCGATGTGGTGGCCAAGCGGTCAAAGAGGCAGGCGTTTCTTCGTGATGGCTCAGCTGCCAGATTGCGGGTTCGAGTCCCGCCTGCGGGCATGGATGTTGTAATGTCTTATTTGAGGCAGAAGTCAGACTTCTACCTTCGGGTGCCCCGGGTCATTAGACTAAACAGAAGCAGTGCACACATTCTTCCTTAAATGTAATGTTAGGGACACGACAACAACAACAATTATTATTTTTATTTTTATTTAAAAAACTACTGAATATATTTGGCTGAAATTATTTTAATATATTTTATGGAATAATTTGAATATTACCTAAAATTTTCGAAGCAATTTGTGAATTTTAAATCCGCTTAAAAAATGTTTGAAAAATTAGGTCCCATAGGGTTAAATGTATTTCATTTTTTCAACCCATGTTCAATCCAAAACTAATTGGGTGATATTATTCATTTATATTCCCATAGATCCTACAGACCATCTGAACAACATACTAAAATTTCATTTTGACAACATACATTTTTTCATTTTTCATACATAATTTCATTTTTCAACATACTAAAAGTCATTTTTACGGCAGTTATCGTGCCAACGGACAGACAGACAGACAGACAGAATGAACAAAGTCATAAACACTTTTCAACTTTGTTGTAAAGTGTTAAAAAGCTGACTTTAGGGCGTAATCTGATATAAATTTTATCATCCTACAGTTAAGTGCTGAATAAAGAGAATTAAAAACCTGTTTTTGTACATACTTTTTTCACTTGTTTAGTAAGCTTAATAAAGAGCAGGTTTATGTATGAATATATTTTAAATTTTGTATCCAGGTAACATAATGAACATTCTAAATTATTCTCCTAAGTTAAATATCTTCTAAAATACATGGTGGATTTCGATGAAATTGTTTTCAATACATGAGACTCTGTCAAGGGAATGTTTTTTGTTTGACTTTTATCATCCTACACCTGCCCGCGGAACAAACAGTATTAAAAGGCCTTTCTGTCTGACACCGCATTGACTGTTTATAGCACGAAAACGGCCTAATTGATTTGCATATTTTTCTCACTTATTCGTTAACTTATTAAGAGCAGACTTGTGGTTAAAATATTTCACATTTTATACCGAATAAACTTCAGTTTAGTTTTATCTCGTGCAAAGTTGGGGATTTCTGCTATTGTAATATATATGCGCATTTTGACATATTCGTACAGACAAAATACCGAACTCTATATTTTGATGCAATGCAATTATACTTTTCTGTTTATGAGGTGATGTATAAAATTAAAAATAAACTAGACTTTTACAGACAATTGAAAAAAAAAATTCAATGCGTAACACTCAAGTAGTTGTATTGTTTTTAAACATCAAAGCAGGCCGCATGATCATATAAAAAATCATTATCGAATATTCACAATAAGAAATAGTTTCCGAATTTCCAAAATATCTATGCAATTCTCATTTTATAATCCATTACTAGACATCATGCAACGCTTGACAATATTAAAGAAGAAAAAAAAACTTATAGCTATTTTTTTTTTTTAATTATGCAAGATTGTGTTGAAATTTTTATGCTATGTGAGTGTTTGTTAATTTTTGGTGTAATTGAAACACAAAAGATGAATAGAAAACGAACATATAATCTATTAAATCTATACGAATATTACACAATGACGATACCATTATTAGATTTTTATCTTGAATCACGAATGGCTATTCCACGCTTAGTTAAACCTTGATTGCCACTCAGGCTTTCCAAGGATTGCCGAAAAAGAAGAAGAAAAGTGGAAGTGTTGTTATGGTACTTTATTGCGTTTGGGCATTATATAAAGGATGAAAACGGGTTAAATTGTGGAGCTCGAAAAACTTGTTGAGAGGGAACTGGCTGGGAGGAACGACTCGTCTCGTATCACTGGTTGCCAAGGTCATAAACGTCATTTGAAGCCTGATGCTTGTAGCCTTCGCAGGAACGTCAACCGGCAAGGGAAAGTCGTTTATATTTTTTGCCATAAGTCTCCAGTCTTGTTTATGGTGTCAGTAGTGTATAAATAGACGCAGGATCTCTTAAGTTGTGTTTAATCGAGCGTTGATCACCAAGCTGTTTCCCTTCCTCCACTTCTATTGATTCCGCCACTTTTGCTAATTTCACTTCGTCATTTCTGTTGATTCCGCAGTCATGAGGTTCCTTGCTATGGGTCTGCTGCTGTTGTGCCTCGTAGTGGCCATCAACTGCCAAGAAAGCGAAGATAAGCCGCAAGGCGAAGAATCATGGTGGGCCCGCTTCAAGCAAAGGGTTAAGACTGTGCTTTCGAGATGGAGAGATGATATCAAGCTACTGTGGGACGATGTGCTGACCAAAGCAGATGACATGAAGGGCTGGACCTCGGACATGTTCGATAGTTTCAAGAGGAAAATGAAGGAATGGCTGGAAAGTCGCCCCGAAGTGAACGATGATGAAAAGAATGAGATCGAAACCTTCATTAGCAAGCTGAAAATACCGACGGAAAATCCTATAACTAAAGCACCTAAAAATATAGATCCTTGAAATGAATACTGGACATTCTTCTCAGCCATACCTGTTTATCGCGTTTTTGTAAATAAAGCTCAGTACATTGGGTAAGAATTCGTTTTTCATTCCACGTTGAACCGTTTAGAATGAACTATACTTGCTTAAAGTATTGAATTTTATCTCTCATCAGTGAAATCGAAGAAGATATTTTGAGATTTAAAGAACAAATGAACCATTTATGAACTTACTTTGAATGACTTTGATAGTTTTATGAAACGTTGAACTGGACATAAATTGAAAGAGAGTAAGTTTTAGTTAAATCGCGTTGTATATAATTGAAGATTTCCTTTTGCGTTATTGCATATTTTGTATTTCACTCATCTTTTGCGATGGCATTGTTTTCAAGTGTTTGTATAATTTGCAAATATATATTTGATACTTAAGTTGTTTCTCTTTTTTAATCTTTTCCCCTAAAGTACAGATGAGAGAAAATAGTCTGTGTATTCTTCAGTGGTAATAACAGTTAAGGATTTATATATTCTGAGAACGAATTTAAATGCTTGTTCCAATGATAGATAAGTTTATACTGATGATTTTTTACACCATAATGGAACAGAAATATCTTGTGTAACTAAAGTACTCATATTATATATAATCTATTAAATTACCTTTTGAACGTCATAAGTGTTTTTTAAAAGTATACACAATGTAAAGATCATCTGTTGATGGTGCTTTTCCTACGAGTATTTATCAGTTAAGATAGAATTTTCATATACTCTTATTGAATGATGAAGCAGCTGAAAAGTAAGTGATTATAGTTTTTATATTCTTGCAATTTTGTTTCATTTCTTATAATTTGATAGAAATAATTAAAAATTCGTACATAATAAAAGAAGTCTGTGTATGTTTGTGCAGTCTGTAGCGGGAAATCTAAGCGTGAGTAAAAAATTTAGTACACTGGTACTTCAGGACCTGGAAAGATGCACCTCGGTGTTTTATGCTTTTTTTTAATTCGAATTAGTTTTTTAGTTATGCATTTTTAAAGTCTAAAATCCCGATTGTTCGCCAATGTGTCAAATTAAATTTATTTCTTCTTCGCTGCCGCAGATTCGTAGACGATAGAGCAGATTGACAGACATTTAGTCTGAAGGGGAAAAAACAGCTGATCATACCAAGTACATTCATAGTTTTTGGGTTTTCTAAATTTGCGAATTCAAAAGATGTCATTCTATTTCATTTTATTCGGTATTAGATTACGATTATGAGAATTGTGCTAAAATTTGACTGAAATTGGATGAAATTCACTGCGATAGCAATCATTTTCGGGTTTAAAGGCATTTCTTTTTATTTCAAGTATTTTATATATTTGTGTTGCTAGAATGATTTTAGTTAAAAACAGATGATTTAGAAATTGAGTGTTGTAACCTACATCCGTATTAAAGAGCGGGTGCTTTTTTTATTGGAAATATAAAAATTACGTTATTTGTAGAAGATATGGCCAACCTATATATTGGTCTAATTGTGCTGGGATTTTTGAAATTAAGATTTAAATTGTGTCAGTCTGTAAACTTTAACGTAGAGTATCCGTCAGTAATGGGTTTCGGTTTCATGATTGGGGGATGAGAGTCATATCACGGCTGTTGCGCCGATGTAAACGAATTGCATGTAATTTTCACTGTTATTTATACAAATAGAACTTATTTGTTTTGTTATTTTATATGATAACGCCAGGAACATTTTTTAGTATTAAATATATATATAAAATATTGTTTATAAGCTGCTAACAGTATATATATTTTTTTATTTCGCAAAGCAATAACTGCCTATAAGATTTTCTTATAAATCATATATATATATATATATATATATATATATATCATATATATATATATATATATAAATCATATAATCATATATATTTATATCATATATATATATATATATATATATATATATATATATATATATATATATATATAATTGAAGAATTTTAATTTACTTGTATTATGTATACCAGAGATTGATCATTTATTGAAAATGGTCTATAGAGCAAATGTGAAAATGTGAAAATGAGAATATATATTTACATTTTTTCCTCTCTCTATGTGGCCACAATAACTTAAGAACGAATGTAGAGACTGATTAAACCAGGGTTTTTAAACCTTTTCTACTCTTTGACTTAATATCAACTTTTCAACAAATAATTTTCAATAAATAATTTCAAGAAAATTGTCAATTACGACTTTAACTGTTTGAAAAGTTGTGGCTGCTGAAACTGATTCAAACAATGCAAAACTAATATTTGAAAAATATTTCTACATAATATGAATAGAGAAAATACAAATGCTTTATTGGATTTTTTTATTACTGTGCCAGAGTGTGAAATCATAGTTGACAGGAGTCTCAAAGGACTACATTATAAGGGATTAAGAAGGATTATAACTACCTCCTTCAATCTTGTAGACAAGAGTTTCTTTCAGGCATACCTCAGGGATGGGGGTGGGGGCGAAGCTCCCTGGAGACGAGCATTTGCCCCCCCCCCCCCCGAGACATTTTATGTTAACTTAGTTTCTATTTATGTGACACAGCATTTTGATATATTTATGTAGGGCTAATAGAAAACATGGCCCCCCTAAAATTTCATTCGCCTCCCCCCCCCCCCAGGCCAAAAAGTCCTAAAAGAAACATTGCTTGCAGAGAAGCCACTGTGTAAATAGCAACTAAAGACAGATATCTGTGTTGTGTGTATAATCTAAAACAGTAAGAATTCTCATTGAAAATTAATTTCATTTTTCTTTTTTAATATTTTACATATGAAAAAAAGCAATAATAAGTGACAATATATATATATATATATATATATGTATATTAATAATCCTCTCTTCCCCATACCATTATTGTGATAAGTTATCTAATAATTTTATCCTTAGTCTTGGTCTGTAGTTACTTATTTGTAACAGATATGCTGAGATGGGTTTTTTTGCACTTACCGTATTTTGCATAGTTTTTGATTAAAAAATTTCAATTATATATATATATATATTGCATTTTTGAAATAGAAGAATTTAAGAATTTTGAAGGCGTAACAGATATATTTGCGCGGAGGAATGGAATTTATACAAATAATCACCGAAGGAGAGATACTCGTTTCGTGTAGTCTAATCTAAAACGGTAAAAATTAGTTTAGAAAAATTCCTTAAAGAAGAAATATATGTGCTCTCGAAAAGTTATACATTCTATTTTATCTACAACAAATATTTTTTTTTTCATATATTGAAAACATTGGTAAAAGGGAATAGCACGAGAAATTTAAAATTCTTAAATCTATTCAGAATTATAAATGATTTACTGTTTATCATAGGTATAAAAGCAAATTTTTAAATACAATGTTATTAGAAAATATTAAAAACTGCTTATAATGGAAAAATAATGCATTAATTAAAAAAAAATTCTTACTGCTAATAAAGGAAACCATTCTACCACTTTTCTGAAAAATTAATAAATAAAAAGAGAAAAGAAATTATTTAGCATGTTAAATGTATAAAAAATGAATTATTAAATATATAAAAATATTAGAACATAAAAACAAATTAAACAAGAAAGATCAATCATGCACATATAGCATTGATAATGAAACACTTTCCAACTGCAATGCAATGTTATTTAAACATCTCTAAAATGAGATACATTCAGCTGTGATATTTTTAAAATTATCACAATACTACAATTTATTATATTTGAAAACTTCATCAAAAATAAATGAGCTTTATTCAAATAACGTCATCGAAATATAAATCGCCTGGCTATCTGTATAAAAGCAGGGAAATTTTCATTCATAAACCTTTTTCCATTCCTTTCATTCAGCGGCTATATTTTTAAAATTATCACAATACTACAATAATTTATTTTACTTAAAAACTTAAAATCATGGAGGTAAAAGTACTGTATAACTCCATGCTTAAATCTTCACCGAAAAATGAAATAGAATCGTCTGCTCCTCTACATAAAATCAATGAATGTTTCATTCATATCAGCTATATTGCAGACTCCAGAGCTAGATAATTTTGCGTTAAAGAAATTTTGTAATTCTTATACAACTCATCTTACATTTCGATCTGTTTACATTCTCCATACGTGAAAAGCAGGCTTCGTTGTGGAAATAATTAAAGTTTGATGATCATTTAAACTCATAAATATTGTAATTGTGTTGTCGCAGTATATAGATGCACAGAAAAAAAAAGAATAAATAAAGCGGTTTTAGGACGGATGCAACACTAAATATAAATTAAAAGGATTAAAAATCCCGATTATGACACAAGATGGATGCCTGGGGCGCGGTAGCCCATTGGTTACCGCGCTGGAGTTGCACTCGGTAGTCCCGGGTTCGATTCCAGCCACTGCCAAAACTGCCGCCGTGTTCACGCGGAGTACGATCACGTTAAACATGTGGGTCCGTAAGTCCTTCCGAGAGGTTGGTGGTAGGGGAAGGAGGGTACGGTCCCTGTGGATGCCTCTCCCACTGGGTTCCGGTCTAAATTGGGTGGCACTTCCCGGCCGTCCTAACAGTTGCCTTACACCTTTCAGGTAGGTGAGACGGTCTGGGTCTCAACAACAAGATGGATGCCTTATTTTATTTTAAAGTAGGTCACGTGATCTCTTCATATGATATGGGTGTAATTATTATTTTAATTTTATTTAAAAAACTACCGAATATATTTTGCTGAATTTTTTTTTATTATTTTTATGGGATAATTTGTATATTTCCTAAAAATTTCGAAGCAATTTGGGAATTTTGAATTCGCTTAAAAATTGTTTGAAAAATTAGGTCCCATAGGGTTGAATGTATTTCATTTTTTCAACCCGGGTTCAATCCAAAACTAATTGGGTGATATTATTCATTTATTCCCATAGGTCCCACAGACCGTCTCAACAACATACTAAAATTTCATTTTGATAAAGTCATTTTTACGGCAGTTATCGTGCTAACGGATAGACAGGCGGACAGACAGAATGAACAATGAATATAAACACTTTTCAACTCTTTTGTGAAGTGTTAAAAAATGCTTATAATAAAACCCCTTTTAAAAACATTATTATGCATATTAAAAATTGTTTTAAAATATCTGCTTGAAATTGAACGGGTAAGTATCATAATATAGAAGAGACAATTTATTGGAAGATGAGTTAAGCATATATTTAATGCTATTAAAGCATTTTCCTTCAGCAGAAGAACTTGCGGAAATATTCCATATTTTTAATATTTTTATAAATTTTACAGGACTTAACACTGAAAGAATAGGTTTCTTAAAACTTGGATCCTTTTTGTTCTAAGAATAAGTAAAATGTCGTTCTAAGAATGAGTAAAATGTCACTTAAAACCTTCTAGTTCTCCTCCCCCCCCCCCCCCCCAAAAAAAAGAAAAAAAAATAGAGCACACACACACACGCATTATGCTCCCCCTCCTTTTATCTCCCCAAAATCAGAAAACTCTATGATCAAAGACTACTTCTTATAAAGCTACTTACTTGGAAAACACAAAAAAAACAGTTTGGAAAGAGTACTACATTCCATTTTCAAATAAATTAAAAAGAAAAAAGTTGGAACATCTAACAAAAAAAGGTAGCGGAAAACTACATTTGACTCGCATCTTAGCACACATCATAAAATAATTTATACCCCAAAAAATCTTAAATACCTGATAGAAAATTGTGCACCCATACTCTGAACTGGAAATTATCATAAATTTCTTTTCCATCATTTAATTCTCTATACCATTATTTAATGAAATGCATAAAATGCTATAAAATAAAATTTAAATTGATTGCAGTGAAGACCAAACCAAAGATACTCGCTAGAAAACAATTCGTTTCTTGTCTAATTCACGTTTGAAGTGTATTCCTCTGCGGAAAAACGTTGTTTTAAATACCACTGTTACACTAGTGCCTAGAATAGAGCTGTTACAGCGTCTAGAATAGAGCTGTTACAGCGTCTAGAGTAGAGCTGTTACAGCGTCTAGAATAGAGCTGTTACAGCGTCTAGAGTAAAGCTGTTACAGCGTCTAGAGTAGAGCTGTTACAGCGTCTAGAATAGAGCTGTTACAGTGCCTAGAATAGAAATGTTACAGCGTCTAGAATAGAGCTGTTACAGCGTCTAGAATAGAGCTGTTACAGCGTCTAGAGTAGAGCTGTTACAGCGTCTAGAGTAGAGCTGTTACAGCGTCTAGAGTAGAGCTGTTACAGCGTCTAGAGTAGAGCTGTTACAGCGTCTAGAATAGAGCTGTTACAGCGTCTAGAATAGAGCTGTTACAGCGTCTAGAATATAGCTGTTACAGTGCCTAGAATAGAGTTGTAATAGTACCTAGAATTGGGCTGTTACAGTGCTTAAAATATGTCTATTATAGTGCCTAGAATATAGCTGTTACAGTGCCTAGAATGGAGATGTTGCAGTGCCTTATAGGCGCAGTACTGCTGTGTTACAGAATGGGAAGCCTGCACTGCAGTTGTGTTATAGCTCGGTGTCGCTCATCTGTTTTGTCGTGTGAGATTAAACAATGTTTGTTTAAAATGAGATTAGATAACCAACTTATTGCTTTGATTTATGTAAGGCCTGCCTCATCTAATTTTCAGCGTAAGAATCATCTCATAAAGGACCACCTATGGGATGAATATTCCTCTTTTAGTAAATGGAATATGTCCCAAGCTTCGAACGCACCATTTCTTCTCAAAACATAGTAGGCATTAATCGCCACTTCCTCATCACTCGCAATATTGATTCAGAGACTGGGTCAAATCATCGAAAAAAAAATTCGACACGTTGCAGATAGTCCGAAGAAAAATATTTCATTGACATTTGTCTCGAGACGATTTGTCGCTGACAGGTCACGCTAAGAGCTTATGAAGTAAGTCTTCACATTTCTTCAAATCGATACGTTTCAAAAGCAGTGGTAGTAAAATTTAGAATGTTGTAAAAAAAAAAAGATGATAAAATGATCTGTGCTAACATGATATGAAATTTCATGGAACAAAATTGGATGGAGTGGGCTTTTTATCTTTAAAATTGGGCCTTTACATCCTTATGAAAAGCACAGCGATGGAAACAGCACATGCAGCGAATCAACGGAATGCAATATTAAATAGCAGCTACTACTTTGATAGGATTCACGCATTTTCAAAATTTCCCCAAATGGTAACACCATGTATTCGTCAAATACAGCAATCTACTGGTTCTTTCCTGTTTCACTGACTCATCATTACTTTCCTTATATACATAATGTATAAGGAAAGTATTGTGACGGGGTCGAAAATTCGAATTCGAGTTTTTGACGGGAGAGCACGTTTCAAGCATCCCTGATCACGATTCAGACATTTTTGAAGTGTTATCTGTGTGTGTGTATGTGTGTGTGAAAGTATGTGTGTGTGTGTGTGTGTCAGTGAGACTGTGGAGACGATAACTGACGAACGAATGAACCGATTCGAACGAAATTCGGTACAAAAATCACAATCCGTAAACGCTGGAAGCCTATTGTTTTTATACGTAATCGAATGTTCAGAACCCCCCTAAATTTTCGAATGAAATTTTGAAAAAATCGTCAAAAAATCAAAACCGCTAATAAAGTTACGCAAATAGACATTTCTTATGTAATTTTTCATTAGAAAACGATTGACATAAATTTTAGATCGCTAACATGAACCGTTCTCGAGATATTGTACATTTTTCAAAAAAATATCAGAAAGTCATATAAAATAAAATAAAAAATATTTCCTATTGAGAAACATGTTCACTTTTCATATGTAATACCATGCGATAAATTCGGTGACATCATTCTAGTGGATCTATCTCTTTCATCAAAAAAGGTACTTTAAATAATACTTTTGTATTTGAAAGCCAATAGTCATTTATCAGCTGTAAGAATAACTTATTTCTTCGTCCCTAACGCTTGACGAGATTTTGGCGACGAATTTGGCCGAATGTCGCCAACTTGGCGACTTTTTGAAATGTTGCCAAATTAGCGAAAATCTCGCCAAATGGATAAAAATGACGACTAATTGTCGAAAATTCAATATCTTTGAAAGAATATTAGTATCTACTATAAGAAAAACCAATTTTTTTTACTGTAAAAGTAGTAAATTCATTACATTATATAAGGAAAGTCATGTGTTGCCCACATCAGATTTTTTTTTTTTTATGAAGTTGAAAGCATCAACTCTCGTGAAGTCCTGAATAGTATTTCTTCAGTGAAACGGAAGAAGATAATGATGAAGATAATCTTTCGTTTAAAGAGCCAGTAAAAAATATTTCAGTTTCAGAACCTATTACACCCCAGAAGACATTCAAGATTGGATGAATGAGGATAACCAGCAACAGATCACCGATTACGTAATCCTAAATTGAGTGCGTAAAGAAAAACGAGAGAGTGAAGAGGATATTGATACGTGTTCATAAGAAGACTCAAGAATTTCCCATACGGAAGGCCTAAAAAAAGTGATTAACATTGATTGTACTTTGATATATCAAACAATAGGATGAGAGTACATGTACTAAATAAATAAGCACCTAATTACATAGGTAATTTATTGTATAGATTCTTTTAACTACAATACATATTTCCTTAATGGCAGAAATAAGATATGAGCGATCTTAGGAGAGGAGAACATTGTAGCAAATGTCAGCACTAAATTGTACAGTGCAATATAAGACTTTTATCGTGTTAACCAGTTTGACCATCCCCGAGACATTCTCGCACAATATTAGCTCGGGTAATCGGGGCTCATATAGACAAAGATCGTTAAAATATACCTGCGTTTAAAATGCAATTTTGTATAGGGAGAGTCATTATATCTAGAAGGTGAAGAACCACTAGATTCTACTGGGGTTTTTTTTTTTGCTTCAAATTTCTGAGATTTCCAAGAAAAAGTTCAACATTTTATTTCAAAGTATGTACTAGTATTTTAAGATAATTAAATATTAGTTGCATATAATATGTAGGCGCTGAATAGCTTAGCCTTATGGTTGTTTTTACATAAGAAAAATTTGACACGAGACTGTACAATTTGAGCTAGAACATGGTAATGTTTTTATGGTACCATGGTGATTGATACATGAGATTCGGGCCTTTCTGGTAGGTCGGCCGGTCTGGGTCTCAACAACAACAACATGAGATTTGGGGCTATTTGATACATTAAAAAAAAAAAAAAGCATTTCCAATATATTTATATATTGTTTCCTTGAACCTTCCTTACTTTGAAGAGTATAACAATATATTCATTCCTTACTTTGAGGAGTACACATTGAAAACAGTGTGCTAAGGTATATAACAAATACAAAAATAAGTTTCATGAATAAGATTCATGAATAAACATAAGATTCGGGTATGAATCTGTAAGTGGTAAGTCTGCTAACAATAGAAAGTTGAATATTTAAGTTCTTCAAATGAAGACAATGATGAGTTTTTGTCAGACAATTAACTTTTAAAACTTTTACATTTATTTGTAATTTTATTTTTCCATATGGAATTATCCCATTGATTGGAAATTCAAATATGTGTAAGGTGTTTCTTGCTGGGAATAAAATTTGCCATTAAAAAAAAAAAAAAAAATGAAGCATCTTTTTCTCAGGATCTGCTATAGATAGAGCAGATCCTAAAAATCATCAAATTCAGGATAAGGTAGTGGTATTTATAAAGAATTTCAACTTCCATTTCTTTTTCTCTGGAGTTTTGATATGGATTCTGCATCCAATTCAGGATGGGGTTTGGGGGTTCACCAAGAATTTCCCCTTCCGTTTCTAAAGATGTCACTTTCAATTTAAAAAAAATGTATTTTTTCCTTACTACATCTATTTCTCATGATTAGCTATTGATAGAGTTTATTGAATGAATGATATGAATTCAGAGTCGAATTTGAGAGGTTGGGCTTCACTGAGAAAATTCTAACTTCCCGTTTCGAGATGATGTCACTTCTGGTTTCTCAGAAAATTCGTATGTCTGTGCGAAATAAGTGTGAAAAAGACTTCATAAATATAAGAAAGACTTAATTATAAAAGAAGGGCTTAATAAATATTTTCTTCGAATAAAGTGTTCCGGCCATTTGCTACCACACAAAGTCTCCTTCATAAATACCTCATATCATTTGTTTCATTATCAAATTGTCGAAAGCTTTACAAATCGCTGTATACCTCAAAGGATTTCCGGACCTCCCCATTGAAGTCTCCCTGGGCGTATTTTGAGAAACGCCCTTTCTGCTGAAAGTTACCTGCATCCGAAAGTAATAAAACAGCACATGATACCTCTGCGAGGAATTACATTTTTTATAGAATATTTATGACGGCAAGATTCTTCTTAGCTCGCTCTTTAAATACGTAGTTAACCGAGAGTGTGACCTTGAAGAATTGAAAGTTGATGTTCAGCATATGTCAAATGGTGGAAACATTTTTAAACAGTTATAATCGTGCTTTCATTGCAAATACTGACCGGTTTCGCCCCTATTATGAGCTTGAGGACATAAAAGATAGATGATAACTGCGCGTCTAAATTGGATTATTTTTTTAGAATTTTGCTAAAATATTTGCTGCAATTATAGCTAAAAGCAAAAGCTGTTATCCTTACATTCACACACTCACACACACACACATATATATATATATATATGAGTGATTTATAAGTTGTTTGACTAATTAAAATTCTTAAAATATATACATATATATATACAGAGTGTCCCAAAAACATTGACCTCGGCTTTTATTCCTTAAATATTGATCTTAGACATATAATAAATTACAAAGTTGCGTAAAAAAAAAGAACAGAATTTTGTGAAATCGATTAAAATTTTCAAGGGAATTAAATTTTAAGAAATACAAAATTTAAATTTTTATACGGCCCCTGTACAAAAACATTTTCAATGAGTAAAAGGTGCCCCATACACTAATAAGGTTATGTACAAAATGTTAGCATTTTATCATAAAAAGTCCCAGAGATATGAAAAGACAAAAAATCCTGACTTAAACCACTTTTCGATGCATCGACATGGGTTCTCACAGGGGAAAAATCATGTCGGCAGATCACGTTTCAGGGGTCATACACAAATTAAGAAAGAAAACAATGATTACATAAATAAATAATAATTTCGCTATTTATTGGTACAAAAGTATGTAATAACTTCACACAAAGATTACAAAGCTTGTTCAAAATGTTTTCCATCCATGCCAAAGATCCATTAAAGATAAGAGGCAGATATTATTTGCCTATGATGCATTTCTGCGTTGCGTCATTTGCACTCTTGCTGTAAATATTTACATTTTAATTTGTGATTAATCCCTTACCAACTTTGTTTAAACATATCACTGGAACTTTTTATGATAAAACGCTGAAATTTTGTACATCACTTTATTAGTGCATGGGCCACATTTTATTCATTGGAAATATTTTTGTACGGGGGCCGTATAAAAATTTAAATTTTGTATTTCTTCAAATTTAATCCCCTAAAAATTTTTATCCATTTCATAAAATTCTGTACCTTTTTTTACGCAACTTTGTAATTTATTATATATGTCTAAGATCAATATTTAAGGAATAAAAGCCGAGGTCAATGTTTTTGGGTCACTCTGTATATATATATATATATATATATATATAATATATATATAAACAAAGATAAGAATTTTATTTTCCAATATGTTCAATCTAATGGCCGGCCCTTTTGTTGAACTATCATATTACATCTTAATTTCCAAGACAAAAGAGCTTTTCTTAAAATATCAAGGTTGATTTTGTTCAACACCTCCACCACAATCTTCTGGTGTCCATCCAATGTTTTGGGATGCTGCTTATAAAGAGCTTGTTTTAAAAGTTCAAATGCATAGTAATCCATAGGAGACAGGTCGGGGGACTTGGGTGGAATGCATTTAAATGGAATAGCCTCAATTCCGGTTTCATTTCTCATTTTTTCAAAAAATATAGCAGTGGATTTAGAGGTATGGCTGGTAGCCTTATCCTGATGGAACTTAACACAGAGAAGATTGTTTGGGAAAAGTGATGGAATGTATTTTTTGAAAACAGGTGTTAAAATATATTTCTGATAGTAATCCGAGTTAATTTTGACATTTTTTCTTATTTTCCTTATTTTAAATTTTCCGTTATAAGAGAATCTAGCAATAACCATAAATCCTTTAGCAAAACTTTCCTTGTTTTCTCTGAACCAACCTTTGTCGGGTATGCATTTTTTACCTTTTTTCCAGTCAAATGTAAACCTTGACGTTTCTTTCCTTTTTTATTAATTATGTCACTTAATTTACGTGTAGAAATATTAAAACCATGCTTTTCACATCTCTTTTTAATAATCGAATAAGAGTATTATAATAAGAGTATGTCTCTTAGGAAAGCGTAAAAATATAGCCTTCGATCCATTGTTTATTTTCTAGCGACATGCAAAGCAAAGAATATTCTTAATGATGCAGACGATAATTAAATCCTATTCCTACTTGATGCCAGTCAGGTTTTTATTTTTTTTTATTTAAATTTAATTCATGAATAAAGTCAAAGGCGTTACAAAAATGTGTGAACACCCTTTGTACTTTAGATGATTTGGCTACTCTAAAACTATTCAAATTATTCGATACAAGTGATCCTCTTTACTTCATAGTCCGGTATGACAAATGTTTTCTAAAATGTCAGATAGATAGATACGGGCGCGGTAGCCCTGTGGTTATCGCGCGGAGGTTGCACTCGGTAGTCCCGGGTTCGATTCCCGCCGCTGCCCAAACTGCCGCCGTGTTCACGCGGAGTACGATCACGTTAAACATGTGGGTCCGTAAGTCCTTCCGAGAGGTTGGTGGTAGGGGAAGGAGGGTACGGTCCCTGTGGATGCCTCCCCCACTGGGTTCCGGTCTAAATTGGGTGGCACTTCCCGGCCGTCCAAACAGATACCTTACACCTTTCTGGTAGGTCGGACGGTCTGGGTCGAAGAAGATAGATAGATACGTTTTATATATAAAGCATACGCATTCTTGCCTTTTGATGTTGCTCAGCCTCTCTATTCTAAAGAAGGCGGTTGTTTTTTGTCCATGGAATCAACTGATACCTCTAATCAACTTTTTATGCTGTTATTAATAAGTATTTTTATTGCAGATTTACCACAGATATAATTACTGTGGGTTCATGGGCGAAGCGCCGAGGAAGACAAGGTGGATTGTGGACACTATCTGAATAATTTACGACCAAGTAATTTTTACTTAAAATATGTATTATTCGAAATAAATGTATGAAATGTTTTCTTTGTAGACAAACGAAGGACGATGTCAACAGATTTTTGATCTCACTGATGCTTGTTTCATTTTTTCTCACTTGTATTATTGTAGAGCATACTCAAAGTGTCTCTCCGGATCAAAAAATGTTTTATTAGAAATAAAGTTGAAAGAAATGCACACGCAATTTCTACTCAGAGTACAGCAGTTGTCAGATAAACGTGTCTATCTGCTGTTATTATTTACACACAGTTGTCGCATTTCAAATACATTGTGTCACTAACTAATCAGGTTCCGTTATTCATACCGTTGCCCATTCAGCCCGTCCTGGGCTCGCAATACGAAGGAGCATGAGTCTTTGTAAAATCTCGAGAACTGGAGCAGCTAGAACACTGAAATTAGGTATATCGTTCTTTTTCGTGGAATATTTTAATAACATGCATTATGAACATTACAGATCCCCAGTCAGTTCTAGGTCCGCACTAGGAAGATACATGTTTTGGGAGAATAATTCGAGAAGCGGAGCAGTTCGAATGCTCAAATTTGATACTCGTTGTGTTTTCGTGGTATATTTTATTTCTCTGGATTTTGAACCTTACAAGTCAAGGCCGTTCCGGGCCCGTGATAGGAAAACTAATGTTTTGGGGAAATAACTCGAGAACCGGAGCATCTAGACAGATCAAATTAGTCATATCGCTCCCTTTCGTGGATGTTTTAATTCTTTAGATTTTGAACTTTACGGGTCTGGTCTCGCCCATCTAGGACCTGTGCCATAGGAAAGCACATGTTCGGAGGGGACGAGGGAGTTCAAATGAGCGAAAAAAAAGTTTTTGAGATCCACACAAACATTTATTTTAAAAATACTAAAAGGTAGAACACAAAGTAGAAACATTTAATTCGCAAATTTTAGTCCCTATTTTATTTATTCTCAAATTATTTTATCACGCTTCGCTACTGCGTGGGCTCAAATTTGATTTGTTTCAAGTGCTGTTCTTAACAGTCTCTTTCAATGATTGATCGTACAAGCGATGTTACCTCATCAAATTGTTGAGAAAAATCAATTTTGAAGAAACTTTTCGCATTGAAATAAAGAAAGCGTTGGCAATGAAATCAAAAGCAACGAACACGGGAGTAAAAAAAATAATAAAGAATATTGCACTGAAATCCGAAAACGACATCACTCTCCATCATAATACGCGTCACAAAAACAAAAGCTCCATTTCCCCTGTTGCAATTTCATTTCTGAATCCAGAAAACACCCGAATAAAAGTCGTAATCACCTGTATAACCTGTTCTAATCAATGGAACCGCAAGTTAAACACATGGCTTTGAAAAGTAAAAGGGAAACGAAAACCTCTTTTGTTTTGAATATTTTTTTTTCTTCCCGAGCATCGTTCTGTCGAAATTCACACATGGATGCTCTTGAAACAGAGAGTGCTGTTTGTTCTTTTTTCTCTCTTTGAGGAAAAATGGCAAATTGGATGGCACCAAACTGTTCCTGAATCACGTCAACATAGAACTTGTGGGGCTTGCATGCATCCGTGCAATATCCGGCCATTATGGTATCAGGGAAACTCTCTAAAGACAAAAGAGATAACAAAACAAGCTTTGGCTGAAGTCAACTGAGATAAAATGAATTTAGTGGTTTCCATGGAATACTTTACGCGTATAGAGTCTAAAATAATTCCTGGAAATACTTCTGCAAAAAGAAAAAATCTGATGTGGGCAACACATGACTTTCCTTATATAATGTAATGAATTTACTACTTTTACAGTAAAAAAATAGGTTTTTCCTATAGTAGATACTAATATTCTTTCCAAGAAATTGAATTTTCGACAATGAGTCGTCATTTTCATTGATTTAGCGTCATTTTTATCCATTTGGCGAGATTTTCGTTAATTTGGTAACATTTCAAAAAGTCGCCAAGTTCGTCGCCAAAATCTCGCCAAGCATTATGGATGAAGATATAAGTTATTCTACAGCAGACAAATGACTATTGGCGTTCAAATACAAAAGTATTACTCAAAGTGTCTTCTTCCATGAATGGAACGAGCTAGATCCACGAGAATGATGTCATCCAATTTATCGCATGGTATTACATATGAAAAGTGAACATGTTTCTCAATAGGAAATATTTTTTTTTATTTTATATGGGTTTTTGATAATTTTTTTGAAAAATGTGCAATATCTCGAGAACGGTTTGTGTTAGCGTTCTAAAATTTATGCCAATCGTTTTCTAATGAAAAATTACATAATAAATGTCTATTTGCGTAACTTTATTAGTGGTTTTGATTTTTTGACGATTTTTTCAAAATTTTAGGGGGTTCTGAACCGTCGAACATTCGATTGCGTATAAAAACAATAGGCTTCCAGTGTTTATGGATTGTGATTTTTGTACCAAATTTGGTTCGAATCGGTCCGTTCGTTCGTCAGTTATCGTCAGTTATCGTCAAATTAATATCTGCATAACGTAAGACTGATATCTTATTTTCACTTTCAAGCTACTTTAACAACGGCAAAACTATTTTGTAAAATACGTATTTTTAATAATCTCTTTATGTTTCAGATTGACAAGGTACGGAAGAGAAACTAGTCAACACCCTTTCATCCCAAATACATTTTATAATCGGTTCTAATCTCGGACTAAGATAGTCCTTAAGATGAGAGTATTTTCAGCGTTCGTGTAATTCATGTTGTACAGAGACAGCTCCTCGGTCACGGAGTTGTGGGCACACGGATTGCAGACGGAGCGTGTCGGCCAAAGCCTTCCGGTGAATGACTTAGCAGATATAAACATAGCTTAAATAGCTCTGCATGGACTTTCCTTTGTAACTTCTTGTAAGCTATTCTTTTAGAAAATGCAAAAAGAAATACTGTAAACTTTGTTATTTTCTCATACTGTAGAATATAGTATAGAGAAAATATTGTTTTCTCGAATATTTCAATTTCAAGATTTCGATGACAATATATGTATTAAGACCTGCTGTTTGACAATTATTAGAATAATATACGTATGTCTGTCTGTCGTTTACCTGGGGGTCAATCTCTTGTGTACATGCGATAGCTGCTACAAATATTAATGGATTTTCACGAAACTTTTCATCCGATTTTGATGACGAAATATCTAGAACTGGATAAAATTGTTTTTTTGTTTTTTAATTCAAACGACAAGTACTCGAAAATATATTCGAAATTTTACATTTACTTAGCATGGCAGTATAGGGCAAAATTTGGCATAAGGTCGGACGGTCTGGGTCAAAGAAGAAGAAGCCCTTTAAAATGAAGGGTAACATGCTATAGTTTTTAACATGTTTCTTATTAGTACTGACATCTTTTTGATTTTCTGTTATTGCATGGTTGTTATTCTTAACTTTGCTGTGGATTATGGTTATTCTCTGAAAATTCAGTGCTTATAAATATATTACATGTTAAATAAACAAAATTGTGTCCAATTTACTTTCGAATATGAGTGTACAGCTGAGAGGCTCAAAATTAATATATATATATATATATATATATATATATATATATATATATATATATATATATATATATATATATATATATATATATATATATATATATATATTTAAGAGACGAAGACACCTTCAATCTTTATGCACTTTATTGTTACTAAATGTTGGTAAATTTTAATATTTTGGATTTTTAACCTTACAGGTCCAGTCAGTTCTGGAACCGCAATGGGAAGATACATGTTTTTAGGGAATAACTCGAGATCCGGAGCAGCAAGCAAGCTCAATTCTGGTACTGGCTGTCTTTCATTGTATATATTATTTCTTTGAATTTAAAGCAGGGATGCACAGACCGCGGCCCTCCGTTGATTTGCTGGCGGCCCGCCTCACCATGTATTAGTTTAACTTTAACAAGTCACACGATAGGTAATTTTTAAAAATTGCGCAAGTAGGGGAATAGGGAGAGTTCTGCGGCACTTCAGAGGCGGTGGAACCCTATACTTTAACATGGGGAACCCTCCGAGGCCAGAAAATGAGTGCATCAACAGAGGCGGTGGTAAAGTCCCATGCTTTAACATAGGGGTTCTCAGAAGTCTGTGTGGGGCGGCACAGTTCCATAAGATGACGTCACAGAAGAGAGTCTAGTTTAGAACGTATAAAGTATTGCTGTTGCTATTTATTTATTTTTTGTATTTTCACACCTTTGGATTTTTTTGAAATATAAGAAATTAGTTATTATTTCATCGCCAGTTTCTTAAAATACATTACTTAGTACAGAATTGTTCAAAATAAACTTATTAAAGTGAAATAACACTCGCTTAACTTTTTATTTTCCTTATATACAATAATGTATAAGGAAAGTATTGTTGTTGTTGAAACCCAGACCGTCCGACCTACCAGAAAGGTGTAAGGTAACCGTTTGGACGGTCGGGAAGTGCCACCCAATCTAGACTGGAACCCAGTGGGGGAGGCATCCACAGGGACCGTACCCTCCTTCCCCTACCACCAACCTCTCGGAAGGACTTTCGGACCCACATGTTTAACGTGATCGTACTCCGCATGAACACGGCGGCAGTTATGGCAGCGGCTGGAATCGAACCCGGGTCTACCGAGTGCAACTCCAGCGCGCTAGCCAATGGGCTACCGCGCCCCAAGGAAAGTATTGTGACGGCGTGGAAAATTCGAATTCGAGTTTTCGACGGGAGAACACATTTGAAGCATCCCTGATCACGAATCGAACATTTTTGAAGTGATGTCTGTGTGTGTGTGTGTGTGTCAGTGAGTCTGTGGAGACGATAACTGACGAACGAATGGACCGATTCGAACGAAATTTGGTACAAAAATTACAATCCGTAAACACTGGAAGCCTATTGTTTTATACGCATTCGAATGCTCAGAACCCTCTTAAATTTTCGAGTGAAATTTTTAAAAAATCGTCAAAAAATCAAAACATCTAATAAAGTTTCAAAAATAGACATTTGTTATGTAATGTTTCATTAGAAAACGATAGAAATAAATTTTAGAACGCTAACATGAACCGTTCCCGAGATATTGCACATTTTTCAAAATATTTATCAAAAAGTCATATAAAAAAAAAATATTTCCTATTGAGAAACATGTTCACTTTTCATATGTAATACCATGCGATAAATTGGGTGACATCATTCTCGTGGATCTAGCTCGTTCCATTCATGAAAAAATATACTTTGAGTAATACTTTTTTATTTGAACGCCAATAGTCATTTATCTGCTGTAAGAATAACTTATTTCTACGTCCATAACGCTTGGCGAGATTTTGGCGACGAATTTGATGGAATGTCGCCAACTTGGCGACTTTTTTAAATGTTGCTAAATTAACGAAAAACTCGCCAAATGGATAAAAATGACGCTAAATCACTGAAAATGACGACTCATTGACGAAAATTCAATATCTTGGAAAGAATATAAATATCTACTATAAAGATAATCTATTTTTTTTTACTGCAAAAGTAGTAAATTCATTGCATTATATAAGTAAAGCCATGTGCTGCCCACATCTGATTTTTTAAAATTATTATCTGAATGGGAAGAGCTCAGTGCGTGATCAGTTCACACTTTTGAACCAAATTTCTAGTCCTTAGCTCTATAAACCTGGAGTTCCACTTTTACATGACAATTCGAATATTTTCGCTTATCACACTTCCTAAAATAATAAATATTTGAAAACACCACTTATACACGCTGATTTTATTGCACCATTTATTTTTGTACTAAATTTCAAGTCTATAACATCAATATAGTTTCGCGCTCATTCAACAACTTGAACACTTATATTTTCCTTATGGAAATGTATAGAGAAAGTATAGGAATCGTGTCGAAAATCGCAACCCGAGTTTTCGATGGATCTACACGTTTTGGGACCTACAGAACACGAAAAATCTTTATAGGTAACTACATGTGAGTTACCCTGGTGCTGATTAGATTTTAGTACGACGATAAAGAATCTGCCTTTTCTGCAAAATTGCCCTTAAAAATCGCCAAAATCCAAAATAAAAGACGACATATGCTCAAATGTATTGATTAAATGCTGGATTTATTTTTTACGATTAAAATAATGAGACCCGCCCTATTACTCTAGAACTGATCGCTCTCGAGATATTGTAGTTTCTTCACATTTTTGCTACGCCGCTTTTGAAAATACGCCCAGTTACCAAATGAGAACAAAAATTGAATTAAAATTCCAAATTCAATGTCCTTACAAATAATTATGAGTGTTATTTTGTGCAATTAATCTTAATTTAAAGATTTATTTAAAAAAATAAAGATGAAATGAATTTGAGTCTGTAGAGAAAGTCATGTGCTGCCCACATCAGATTATTATTCATGATACCCTTCCCCATAAAATAATAAATATTTTAAAACAACAATGTTAGTTTTATCTAAACCTTGGAGCGATCCCGTTGTATGTCGGTACGTCATTGGAGATGAAGGCTCCAAAGGAGCAGCGCATCCTTGTCACCAAGGAATAGAATTTTTGTGTTTTCGACCGGATATCTCTTGGGCAATTCGTTGCCTTCATTTGACCAGTAGCGTCGCCAAAGGGAAGGGGGGGATTTGGAGGTCATACTCCCCCCCAGGTCAGGCCGCCAATGTAAATTGTGGGTTCCTTTACAAATATTTATCACACGCCCCCTCCCCTCTGCCTTCATATTTGTGGCCCTTCCAACTTGAATAGTGGTTGTCAGAGCCCCCCTTCCCACCAGAACGCATTAAAGTTCGTAGAAATTATATTGAGAAACAGGAAACAAGATATTTTGTTATACTTACACCCCCCCCCCCTCACACATACACAAATTCTGGTGAAGCTACTGCATTCGACTAGAGCTTTCCTTAAGTGTCTATATTATTCATTGTACAACAGCCAGTTTCACCGGTGACAATTCGCATCTTGTTTAGTCTGATTAACCTATAACTTTAGACTAGGTACCTACTTGAGAGGTATTCTGTTCATGCTTAAAAGTATACTAAAAAGGTTACAGTTTGGCATATTGCTGTGCTAACTTTATACGCACGTTCTAGCTACTATAGGTACTCTATATAAATACGGTCTGAAAGGTTACGATTTTTTTTTCTTTTTCTTTTGCTGCAAGGTATTTCCGTATTTACAAAAGTTATTCCTCGAACATTGAATCTTTACACCGGAAATACAAAAGGAAGATATGCGACCTGAAAAAAAAACCCAATGCTGATCTTGACTTGTTCACTCAGGCCGTGAAACGATAGGTAAAGGGTCACTTGTGTTCGATGCTCTTTACAGTTCATGATTATATCCCATTTCTGATCAAACAATGCTGTTGATAACAATCGACTATTTCCAATGTAAAATGCGTAACATCGCAGAGTTATAATCTGAACTAGTACTATAAGAGTTTAAAGTTTCATCCCTATAGGTTGCCGGGGAAGGGTCAGAAGGACCTGGAAGTATTTTTACCCCCCCCCCTCCCCTCAGGAGTTATCTCTGGATAAAATTCGGCCCCGTTAGATTCTATTCCGTGGACGATACTATAAGAATAGCATCGACCACGGAATAAAACAAAAATAGACCAAGGTGCAGCCTAGCTCTCCAAGGGTACTTCAACATGGAGAGTCTTTTCAAAACAAAAAATCAAATTTTCTTCACCCGGGGTGAAGAAACCCGGCTCCGTTAAATTTTGTCACATGGTCACACTGTAAGTGAACAAATATTAAGTTTCCTATGTCACCGGGTGGCTTCTGGAAGGTCTGGAAAACTTTTCGACATTCCCTTTTTGCTCCCAGGAGAGAATCAAAAGTCCTTCTGTAGATTCTGTTTCATGGTCGATACTTGTGCAAATATTCTGTTTTCCAGGCTAGGTCACCGAGGGTCTTCTGGAGGGGTTGGGAAAAGTTTTCGACATCCCCTTTTTCACACCAGGGAGGGAGTCAGAAATTCTGCTCCATTAGCTTCTGTCTTTTGGTCAATACTATAAACTATAAATGTGCAAATATTCAATCTTTTAGACTAGGTCGTCGAAGGGTTGCCCTTGGAGGAGCTGGAAAGACATCAAAGACGTTATGGTGATATTACACAGGACAATTTTTATTTCCGAACGTCTGCAATTCCGCCCATCAATCATACTTCAGTCCGCTCCTCTCTAATGCCACCGATTTCACTCCAGAAAGTGTTCTTTAGTGTTTCTCCCCTCCCCCCGTAAAATTTGGATCTTTTATATCCCACAGGTGTCTGTAATTTGGTAGAAATTCTAATATTATTTCTTTCCATCTCCAGATTACAACGTAGTTGAATTGCTTGAGATATGCTTACATCGCCATCTTTAATGCAAATGGGAAGAGGAAGAAAGGCGGAGCGGAATGACGTCCAATCTTACCGTCTTCTGATTGGTTCGCATTCAGAAACTGAACCATTTTCATTGCTGGGTTCGAAAAAATTGCGGCAAGATTTCTTCCCAAACTCATCCTTCAAAAACTTTGAGCTCTTCGCTGCCACTCTGAAAGAATTGTTCATTTCAGATATAGTAGAAAAACAATTTCGAATATTTGCTGATTTTGTAGCATCACTAATATAAAGATTTAAACCAAAAACCCGCAACCTGCTGCACGCGATTTGGAATTTAGTTCTCTTCAGAAGACAGTAAAATAATGCCCAAAAACACTCACGTAAAAAAAAAAAAATTCTGAAATTTTCTTTTTTAGTGCATTAGAATCTACTCTTTTGATAAGTCGTAACATTTTCCATAGCAGCACTCAAAATGCTCGAGCCCGAAAAAACTTTTATTCCAAAGTTTTATTCCCATCAAAATGTCTGGTGTTGGTGGAAGATTACTGGAAAGAATTGCTATATGTAATAAGACCTGTATTTGTTCGATAGCAAATTAATGCCCCAAAGATGCCATCAATGTGGATGAGAACCCTGATAAAAGACCTCAGTCCTCAAGACCACGTAAGGGTATTTCGTGTCTTCCACAGAATATCAAAGTTTCTGCAATGGCAGATATAATTTTTCTATTTCATTCAACATCTAGTTCTGTTTTACTAAAAAATTTTGTAGCACATATTCTTGCTTTCCGCCAAAATATTTAAGAATTCGTTTGTAGCCGCACATGACTTCTTCCTTGATATTTTGTCCTTGAATGTTTTTAAACAATTCAATTACATTCTTCTAATTATTGAAAGGTTTCTTGACTAAGCTCTCTGGTGATTCATGTGACCTTCTTAGTCTGGATTGATAAAACCAAACACAATGTTTACAGAAAGCACTAATAAGTGTATAGGAGTATGCCAAGCATGAAACCCATTGAAGCCATTTGGCTTAAAATGACCTTTTCTTAGAACTTATACGTAGCACGTTGCTATAAAAATTTGTTAGCATAACCTGCATTAACAAAAAAGGACCGAGGTGAAGTTATTTCTTTTCCTCTCTCTAAAACTCTTTATTTATTTAACGAATGTTAGAGATTTTTCTGCTTTAGTCAGAGGTCAGAAAAATTAAGAGTGTGGCTTTACTCCACTTTCTCATAACAGAATCCATTTCTAAGTAGCTTGTGTGTGTGTATTTTTTAATTTCACTGGAAAATATTTGAGAAATCTGTATCGTTGGTCAAATTGGTCACAAATATAGCATGTTACCCTTCATTTTAAAGGGCTCGAAAAAATCTTTTGATAGATACCAGGTTTGACAATGTTTCCCCAGAGAGGGGGAACATTGTGTCAAATCTATACCAAATTCGGTAAACCTATTCGAAGGTCTGGGCTACTTTACCTTGGGGACAAATTAGATAAACTTGATGAAGAATTTGGCGAAATGTCCCCCCAACTTGGCGACTTTAGACCAGTTCTGGAAACTATTTTGTAGGAAGGTAGTCAATCTACAAAATAGTTTCCAGAACTGGCCCAAAGTCGCCAAGTTTGGAACATTTCGCCAAATTCTTCACCAATGTTAACGAATTTGTCCCCAAGGTAAAGTGGCCCAGATCAAATTATAACTATGGTTTTCTGTTAGGTATTCGTAACAATATAATGTCCCTTTCGTTACATACGTTTGTTTCATTCTTGATTTACCCCACAATTTTTGACATTTAAAAGCCAGAACTTGTAGCAAAAACTTATAGGCAGACAAACACCGTCGAGTTAAGTTTGCTCCGATCTACGTCCTACCGATGGAAATATAAGGTAGAAAGTAGTAAAAAATTACTTATAAGAAAAACAAATAAAAATGTTCGCATATTTGTCACTGCTCCTCCCCCACGGTGCTACGCCAATGGCTCAGACCAATATATAATAATTCTCAGTTTCACTTCCACTTCAAACAGTTTCGTAATTGGTTCAGGCTTCCTGCTTTCATTTAAGTCACCCACAGTGCCACTAATAACACTGCCTATTCAATTCATCAAGGAATTGGAAGGTGAAGAAACGTTTCTGATTGAATTTTCTTGAGTCCTTTCCCCATCTGGAAAAAGTAAGGGTCATGGAGTCAGAAAGAAGGAGATAAAACTCCTATGGATGAAACGCTTGAAAATGTCATAATGCTTTGACAATTATATCTAGGTGTCGTTAGTGTTAGTAAAGAGTAATTGCTAGAGGTAGCTGACACAACAGGAAGACGTAGTATTGAGTATATGTATTTTTGATTATTTTTGAACAAAGAGTTCCCGAATGATGAGTATAATTAACCAGTATTTTTTCATAGTTGTAGGATAAAGAATATAGGGAGATGAAAAAAATTGAAATGTAAAATAATTGTGAATACGTAGGAATATTCTTTATTGTTTTAATTCTATTTTGCATTGCTCTACTAATTTATTTTTACAAAATGAACAATTTAATTCAATATTTTAGGACTTTCGTCATAGAAAGGCATACAATGTAGGACTACTTACCTTATCCCAACGCCACCTGAGTGGATTGTCTCAAACGAATGGCGTTTTCTTAATGTGAAGTTTTAATTTCTTACTTTTATCTCCGTGGTAAGTGCATCTATTTTAATTAAATAGAGCTAAAATTTACTAGAGTGATTCTTAAAACGGTGTCAGTGAGCAGTGGCGCCGTCAAAGAAGGGACGGGGGGGGGGGGGGGAGTCATACGTAACAGATTTTTCAAAAATAGCAATTTCTTGCAAAATTTGAAAAAAATGAATAAAATTAAATAAATTTAAGAAACATAAATTATTTAAAAATGGATTCTGGTATAAGAAAGTCGTGTTGAACCACATTCTAATTAATTAAATTTGTATTCATGTGATGTGGTACTATATATTATCTCCAAATAATGTATTCAATTATACTGAATTAATTTTTTGTTGAGAAATAAGAGTTTTTCTACGCATGCAAATACAATTTTGGACACTAGTGTATAATAATTAAAAAACTGTTTTAAAATGACACCCTAAATAATTAATCACTATTACTATCTTACGCGCGCGAGCATTCTTTCTCTACACTCTCTTACCCAACGATATATCGAACTTGTATAATGAGTGTAAACAAACCGTGTACTTCTAGATGATGAACAAATCGTTTCCATCAATTTGTTTTGGAATCGTATAATCTCTATAAATGCATTTAGAAGTTTGGCCTTTATTAAACAATATTTTAGGAAAACTGACATTAAAAACGCCCACAATATTATAGTTTGGCGACTAAACAAACATTTTCTGATTTCACGCCATGCATAGACTGAAGCAGTAAATATTTTCTGAGGTGATCAACCAAGAGAAAGACCAACTTTTAAATTAGATACAAGCCTGCAATCTACTAACTAGCTGGCTATAAAGCCGCAGTAGCAAAAAGTGATATCTAATTTTGGAAGACATAAAAAACCAGGGACCAAAATTGGCAAATAAAAAGTTTCATTCTGTATATTTTAACAAGGTTGCAAATAAAACAAAATGCAATAACTGAATTGCAATGAAAATAAATTGATGACATTGCATAATTTTACTACAGTGGAATACAGTTTTGCGTTTCTCCAAGGAATCATACATGAGTGTTTTTTCAGTCACCGGCGTTACACTGGGTGCTCTGACATACTGATACTGCGCTTTTATACAGAGGTGATCTAGGTCCATGTGTCTGAAGCAATTCTTCAGCAAAATTAAAATCTAGACATTTCAAAGGTTGCTGATATCTAAAAATCCACTTTTAGTATTCCGTCCATCGAAATGGGGGAAAGAGGGGATATATAATGGGAGAAGGGATGAGAAGAAGATAATTCTTTTTTTTTTTGGTGGTGTTGTGGGGGGGGGGGGGGAGGTACATTCAAGTGAACACTCCATTGCATCATATACTTACCCCAAAATTTCACAAAAATAAATTCAAATTATACATTTCATAAGTTAAACATTTATTTAATAGTAAATTGCCCTCAGTGCCAATTACAAAATATTTATAATTCACTAGCAGATATACCCCACCCCCCGGCCTTGCTGGTGATTTAAAATGTGAAATTCAAGAAGCATTCTAAATGATATTCAAAAAATTCTATTAAAATAGTTGATTTAATTCCTCTAAAAAATTGTACACGAATCCTTGTTCTTGCCAAGCAAAATTTTTTGTTCAGGCAAGAATAAAACATCCTGGTCTTTTTTGTAAACAAATTTATAAAAGCGTGGAAATTTGGTGAGCATTCACTAAAATGAAAAATGGTAGCAAAAGTTATACCCATGCCATTTTTATCCTGTTGTAACAGCCGGTTCAACATAATAGAAACTGTATGAATTTGAGTCAATTCATTTATTATTTAAATTTGAATGTTTGAACGAAAATCGTCTATTGTATAAATACATTTAAATTCATTCAGTTGCTAAGAAACACGATATCATTTTCCTCAAAAACAGTTTCGTGGGAAAAAAATTGTTTGCACAGTGTTATTTCTATAAAAGATGTTTTTATGTTAGTGACGTAATTAGTCCCCTTGGGGGCAAATTACCCGAGTGTGCACATTGCCAAGTAAGATATCGATTGAAAGATTTTTTCAAGTCCTTTAAAGTAAAGGATAACACGCTGTAGTTGTAGTCATTTGGATCCACGATACTGATATTTTAAATTTTTTCTTTTAAAATCTGAAATAAAGACAAAAAAATAAACAGCTACATAAAAATTAATTCTGGAGTTGAGCCACACTTCAGTTAATTTTTTGAACTGAGCCACACTCTGATTAATTTTTCAAGTTGAGCTATACTTTAGTTAATTTTTTTTTATCACAATATTATTGTATTTTAGTTAGGTGCTAACAGCAGAAAAGTTTTAAAAAGGAAGACAATCTGGAAATTATTTAAATAACGTTGCATTGATATACATTATTTGGTAATTCAGGATATAGGAAACACATTAATTCATGTTAGAAAGGTATATTTTAAATACAATACATAATTCAAAATAACTTCAATGAAAAAACATTTCTAATTCATTATAATGTTCTATTTAATATGCAAGTTTATAAAAATATGTATATCATGTTATTTTGCATTTTATTAGTATCAAAAAACTTTGACGTTTGATAACGAACAATACTTACATTTGTTTTTAAGTACGTTATATCGTAACTTGAAACTGGCAAACAAAATGTATGTTTTGATGTCGCAATAGGGAGAAATATGCAAAACTTGAATTTATTAACAATAATATACCAACGAAATATCTTTAACAAAACTAATAGTAATTTACGTAGAAGTAGCGAAATTATTCTTAGAATAGAATCTTTAATTCTTTGCAATAATCACAGCACTTTACAGTAGTTTTATAGTAGTTTTTACTTTAAAGTAGTTATTACTTTAAAGCAACTTTTTCTATAATTGAAGAAAATACAGAATAATTTAATTTAAGAAACTTTCTATGATTGAATATAGAATGTAGGATTAAATGACCATAAGTAAAGCAAGACTAGAACCATAAACTTAATACTTTATAATCGAACTATGGATTATGTATACAAGCCATTAAAATGCCAGTATGGAAAATAGCTGAACCACTTTTAAATATGACATTTGCAAAACCTTGTAATTTTGTTTTTGCATATATACGTAAAGAACCCGCACGACACAATGACTTCAACCTTAGATTTGTACTGCAGAATCACTAAGAAATGGAATCACTGCTATCGGTGGAAAATCGTTCTAGCAATAGCTATAAAATATCTTGAAGATTAGAATTTTTTTCATTTCTGGAGATAAAATAATTGTCAATAATGTAATGTAGAACTAAAGTCATAGAGTTTGTAAAAATACTTCATCGGAATTTTTGTTTCACTATTTGTCAACAGTAGAATGTATAATATTTGACATTAACATAAGACTGGAGCCATGGAGTTCCTAAAATATTCACCAGAATTTTTGTTTTATTATTTGACAACTGTAAAATGTATGATATTCGACCTTAATGCATGCAATACTTGAACCATGAAGTTACCAAAAAATTCATCAAAATATTTGTTTCACTATTTGACAACTGCAGAACGTATAATATTTGACCTTAATGCAACACTTGAGCCATGGAGTTATTAAAAAAAATTTCACCTGAACTTATGTTTTACAGTTTGACGACAGTAGAACATATGATATTTGACCTTAATGTAAGACTTAAACCATGGAGTTTTTAATAAAAATTTCACCATCACTTTCATTTGACTACTCAATAACTGAAAAATGTATGATTTTTTTCCCTTTAATGCAAGATTTGAGCTATAGCATTTCACTAAAACTTCATCAGAATTTTTGTTTCACGACATACCTGACGAAAGTGTGATTGCTGATCTGAATGTCAGACTTGAACCAAATAATTTTCATCACAACTATGGCAGCAGAAAGTCGTACAAATCATTGTCTGCAAATATAGAGATAAGGCATATTTTAATCATTCTTTTCTTCTGGCATTTGGAGACGTTCGATATAATTAGTCATTTCTGACTTTTCAGACTCACTGATGTCCGACCTCTGGTTGACCCATTCCCTCATTTGTTCCTTAAAGCTGTCCCAAGCTTCTTGCGTAAAGCTTGAAAAATCAGCCGTTCTGGCTTTGATCTCCTGTCTAAATTCCCGCCAAAGGTCTCTGATGGAATCTACAAAGTTCTGAAAACTTTCACGTATTCTTGACCAAAATCCTCCATCCAGAAAACCGTCTTGGCAACTGACGGTGCTCGCCAGGAAGCAGATCAAGATAGTACTCGAGCACAGCAAGATGTTCATTTCGGAATTCGAACAAATCGGTTGACACAGAAAACTAGAACACTCGCTTTTGAAATGACTTCTTCAAAAACTGGTACCTCGGGTTGCAATGGTTCGCTTTTTAAAGAGACTATTGAGCAACAGTGAAAAAAAGTCATCACTTTCCCCGTCAATTCATATCTTCAGGAAACTAAGCCAACTAAATAGAGACTATAACAAAGTGTGGACAGGGGGAGAAAGAAAAATTGACCTTGACTTTCCCATAGGTAAAGATGAGCTTTTGTTCATTTATCAAAACCATGGAATTGAACTGACACGTTTTTCCTTTTACATAAGAAGATAATCAGAAATTTGCACGATATTGTCCGGCATAATGAGAAAATACGCTTAATTAATGGAAATTTATTCTGAATAAAAAAGCAATGCAAATCTCATTTACCACTAAAAGAGAAATGAATTAACTTTAAATAGTACTTAATTTTCCGTGTATTCAAATTTCAAGAGTTAAAAAACACTTGTAGTCGGTGTTTATAATAAGAATTTCACTTTTCCTATAATTTAGTGGTTATTTTGCAATTTTTAAACAATCGGTTTCCAATTTTTTCATAACCGACTCTGCATTAAGCGACTATGCATGGTTTTAAGAGGATATTCTACCGCTTGTTTCTTTTCTCCCACTTTAACCTATGGGAAAAAAAAGTCCCTAATCCCTAGCTCGTTTAGATTTTAAGATTTTTCCTGTTGTTTTTTTCCAAGCACAGATTCTGAAAAGAAGATGGTTTACTCTTCTTTTAAAATTCGATAAACAAGTTAGAAGTATTTTAATATATGTATCAAAAAATAATGCATTCAATTTACAAGAATATTAGAAATACTTAAAATTATTTCACCAATTTTTTAAAAAACACAAACATTCCTATTCTCAGTATCTATGCTCGACACAAATAAAAAAAGAAAAGACATTATATATATACAGGGTGTCACCAAAAACATTGACTTCGGCTTTTATTCCTTAAATATTGACCTTAGACATATATAATAAATTACAAAGCTGCGTAAAGGAAGGTACAGAATTTAATGAAATCGATAAAAATTTTCAGGAAATTAAATTTGAAGAAATACAAAATTTATATTTTTATACGGCCCCCGTACAGAAACCTTTCCAATGAGTAAAATGTGCCCCATACACTATAATAAGATGATGTACAGAATTTCAGCATTTTATCATAAAAACTTCCAGAGATATGTTTAAACAAAGTTGGTAAGGGATTAATGACAAATTAAAATGTAAATATTTACAGCAAGAGTGCAAATGACACAACGCAGAAATGCGTCATAGGCAAATAATATCTGCCTCTTATCTTTAATGGATCTTTGGCATGGATGGAAAACATTTTGAACAAGCTTTGTAATCTTTGTGTAAAGTTATTATTTTTACACAGTGAAAATACTTTTGTACCAATAAATAGCAAAATTATTATTTATTTATGTGATCATTGTTTCTTTCGTAATTTGTGTATGACCCCTGAAACGCGATATGCCTACATGATTTTTCCCCTCTGAGAACTTATGTCGATGCATCGAAAAGTGGTTTAAGTCAGGATTTTTGCCTTTTTATATCTCTGGGACTTTTTATGATAAAATGCTGACATTTTGTACATCACCTTATTAGTGTATGGGGCACATTTTACTCATTGGAAATGTTTTTGTACGGGGGCCGTATAAAAATTTAAATTTTGTATTTCTTAAAATTTAATTCCCTTAAAAATTTTAATTGATTTCATAAAATTCTGTATTTTTTTTTGCGCAACTTTGTAATTTATTGTATATGTCTAAGATCAATATTTAAGGAATAAAAGCCGAGATCCATGTTTTTGGGACACCCTTGTTATATATATATGTGTATGTGTGTGTTGTTACGAACATGCAAAAAGTTTTAGTGTGCTTTGTCTTTATTTAAATATTACATAGCGGCCCTTGCTTCTATTTAAGGCCTTTACTCTATTCAAGAAGAGAACACCTTTACAGGCAGCCTTTCCTATTATATTGCTATATTTTAACTCTCGAGGCAGAGTTATCAAAACATGGCGATTTATCTCCAACTTGGAGACTTCTGGCGAGATGCCGAATATACTATAACTTTCTCGAAATATTGAATATTCTTGGAGATACGAGCCCCTTACTCGAAATTTCTACTGAGAGTATATAAAATGAGTCATCGCTCCGTGGAGATGGCGTCATACGAGCTAAATTGAATTGTGAGATACGTCAGTGTTTCGGGAATAGGATCGGCCATCTTGTGAATTAACTGAGCATTTAATTGCTTCTTTATTGTATTTGGCAGTTGTTTAGTGATCTTGTATATTATTCACTGTATATTATTCCTGTTTACACTTATTAGTGCTTTTATATAAAAGTGCTAATTATCCAGAAATTTACACTCGTTCTGAAAGTACACCCACGATTCCAGGGGATACGTCGTAACCATAGGCGGCGCCATGGGGGGTGCTAGAGGTGCTTCAGCACCTCCATTACAAATTGCGCAAACACTCCTTTTACTGAACGATTGTCCTCTCTCTCTCTCTCTCTCTTTAAAGTTATTATTACTTTCCTTATATACATAGTCTAATGTATAAGGAAAGTATTGTGACGGGGTTGAAAATTCGAATTCGAGTTTTCGACGGGAGAGCAAGTTTCAAGCATCCCTGATCACGAATTGAACATTTTTTAGGTGATATCTGTGTGTGTGTGTGTGTGTGTCAGTGAGTCTGTGGAGACGATATCTCACGAACGAATGGAGCGATTCGAATGAAATTGGGTACAAAAATTACAATCCGTGAATACTAGAAGCCGATTGCTTTTAAACACAATCGAATGGTCAGAACCCCTTAAATTTTCGAGTGAAATTTTGGAAAAATCGTCAAAAAATTAAAACGTTTAATAAAGTTACGCAAATAGACATCTTATGTAATTTTTCTTAGAAAACGATTGACACAAACTGCTAGCATGAACCGTTCAAATATCCCATAAATTAAGAAAAAATATTAATTGTTGAGAAACATGTTCACTTTTCATATGTAATATCATGCGATAAATTGGGTGACTTTATTCTCGTGGATCTAGCTCGTTCCATTCATGAGAAAAAATACTTTGAGTAATACTTTTGTATTTGACCGCCAATAGTCATTTATCTGCTATAAGAATAACTTATTTCTTCGTCCATAACGCTAGGCGAGATTTTGGCGACGAATTTGGCGAAATGTCGCCAACTTGGCGACTTTTTAAAATGTTGCCAAATAAACGAAAATCTCGCCAAATTGATAAAAATGACGTTAAATCAATGAAAACGCCAAAAATTCAATATTTTGGAAAGAATATAAATATCTACTATAAGAATAACCTATTTTTTTTTCCACTGTAAAAGTAGTAAATTCATTGCATTATATAAGGAAAGTCATGTGCTGCCCACATAAGATTTTTTTGTTTATTTTTTTACCAATTTATAAGTCTGAGATCAGATATTTTTAGGGTTTCTGGTTAGACCCAGTTCCAAATGACTGCAAATGCTCAAGGCTTCAAGAAAGAAATCTGTTGTGAACTTGCGCCTATCGCGGAAGGATGATACAGAGACGGTTAGTTTAGTACAGAGTTTGACAGAACTTTGTCAATATTTCATTGGCGCCTGTGCTAAAGTGTTCATAGTTTTCAAATTTATTTTTCTTTAGTATTTTTTTACGAATTAAGACCATGGCTATGTCATGCAGAAATCGGTTGACAAAATCTAATGAAGTAAAGTTCCACAAGTAAACTATTTGTTATTTTTGAACTATACATGCTTAGCATAAGCACCCCCAATTGTGAGCCCCCCAATGCATAACACTCCCAATTGTGAAAGTCTGGCACCGCCTATGGTCGTAGCGAATTAGCGTCAGAAGTGAGATTTTCTGGAAACTAGACAAGCGGTTATGGCTCCCTCAATTAGGAAAACTATGGAGGGGCACAGTTAAGTGAGGTGATGGAATTAATGAGAACCGGATAAAAATCTATGAAAGAAGAAATGAAACAAGAGATCAGAGACACAAGAAGCGATGAGAGATAAAATGAAACTGGAGATGAAACAAATGAAAATGGGACAAAAAACAATAAAAGACGAGATGAAACAAAAGATGAACAAGCAATGAAAGAAGAGATTAAAGCCTTAAAAGAATATTTAAAAAAAGAGATAAAAGTGAGACAAGCGGAGATGAAAGAAGAAATTAAATCCGAGATGAAAAAAGAAATCATAATTATACTAACCGAGATGAAAGCAGGACAGGAAGATATGAAAGAAGAAATTAAATCCACACAAGTTGATATGAAAGTTGGAAGAGAGGGTGTTCAGCAAAAATTCGGCGACGTTAAAGAAACTGTGAAGAAGCTTAGAAAGAGATTAAAGGTTGTGGAGGGAAAATCGTTAGTCGCCCTCGCCAATACGGATTTTTGCATGCCATATATATAAGAAATAAAATTTCCTACACATAGCGGACAAAACATTTGGACAAATTGTTGAGCACAATTCGATATTATTTTCGATATTGTCAATACTCTGCTTCCCTTCAAGGTCTGAGGCGGATGTTTTACAGACAATCCCAACAGAAAAATGTCTGGACTTCGAAGCTTTAGCGAATGCCCTGGAACTGCGCTATGGGGGAGAATAACTTAGAAGAAAGGGCATGATTCAATTAAAATCTCGCAGTCCGGAAAGAGTCTATAGGAGCTGGTAACCGATGTTGAAAGACTCTCGAAATTATCCTTTGCAAACGATGGATGTTCGCGAAAACCTTGCAGTCCAATATTTTATAGATGGCATTCGTGACCCAAAACTTCAGCATGTCGTTCTTATGGCCGAATGCAATTATCTGAAAGCTGTACTGGGACTAGCCAGCAAATTTGAAGTATCACGGCCGGCATATTGCGGAATTCATCGTCTGACTGCATAGTCGATTTATTTCATCGTTTCGCGTACGTGGCTGACAGCCCTTCAGAATCTGAGATGTTGCGCACTATGAAGGAAATAAAAGACATGCTGCAGAGGCAAAGTAACGACACATTCAAGCGGTCATCTGGCTCGTTTGCGAAAGAATTGCTGTGCTGGACCTGCGGTAAAAGAGGACATATGAGGAAAAATTGCCCATTCTTTAAGCAAATGAATAAATGGACTTTCCATTAAGAAAATGTGTTATTTAAGACCTTTCAGATTTCATCGTTATACGGAGATAATCGACTTTACGTCATGAGTCGTATAAACAACATAGCATATCAAATGCTTCTTAGACAGGGGTTCAAATGAGACCATCATTTCAACTGACGTGGTTCGCCGAATAAACGGCCAACTTCTTTATACGGCACCCTCCATCTCTCTTCACACAGTTACTAGAGGAACAGGCAATGCGCATGGAAAAATTGAAATTGCTATTTTTGTCGGGTGAGCCTTTACCATCCCGTTAGTTATGTTCGGACATTTATGACCCAGGCATTCTCTGACTGGATTCATAGTCCACTTTTAAATCCATTAGCCCATGAAACTTCGGCAAATTTTGATTTTGCCATTGAAAGCATTTGATATCATAACATGCGGATTTGGGATTCATCCGGAAGTGAAAAGAAGTGTTGCTACCGATTGAACATAATCGCTTTTTGGCGCAAAGTCGGATCTCTCCAAACCTGCGATATTCAGAGCATATCTGTCAACAAAAGATGACTTTTTGGATCGGTATAACTCCACCTTAAGAAAACACGGATTTGAAATGGACTTCAAAAACGACGAATTACGAACAGCCACCGAAGAGATTCGTTTGTTTGGTACAGAAGCGGGAGACATCCTAGATTGTAACATAGACATTGCCCGAAGATGTTTCATTGCCTGCGTGCTTGATGAAAGAAATTCGGGAAGGCCCATGATCATGAAGAATGGCAGTAACAGATTTTCCATCTTCGGAGTATAAAGGAAAAGGAATTCTTGTGGCTGCGGCATTCGTGGATGTTTTAAAAGACTACGTGTCTTTCCGAATCGCAAACATCAGCGACAGCCCCAAAATAATCCATAAAGGGGGGTAGTTAGCTTCATGCTCTGTGGTAACCAGAGTAATGCGGGGTTGTCTAAATGATAGAAATAACAGTCCCGTACATCTAAGCACACCATCTTAAGCAATCTCGGTGGACTAAATGGTGCAGAACAGGAGGCGAGTAAAAGCCCCATTCAAAGAACTAACTAAACATAGAATAGAAGAAGAAAGATGGTTTTGCGAGATCCTGCGTTGACAATAGAAGACTCAACTCAGTGACAAAGAAAGCCAGCTATCCACTGACAAGAATTGAAGAAACTTTAGATACCCTCTTTGGGAGCAAATGGTTTTCGACTCTAAATCTTAAGAACGACTACTGGCAGTAATGTCCCGAGGTTCCTTGGGGCCCCAAGTGAACTTTCATGGGAGGCCCCATCTGAATAATAAATGCAGTAAAACGTCACAAATCCGAAAATAAATTATCCGAAAAATTGATTATACGATAATTTATTTACGTTGTTTTTACAAGTTCAAAAATAAATACGGATACATTATATTAGTCTTTTTATTTTAGGTTCTGGCATAGAATTTTGCGCCCCCTGAGGTGAACAATATTTGGGGGGGGGGGGGGCTTTGTTTATGATATAAAATATTCCTGTGTCCGAAATAATTCCAATATATAATTCAACCCTGGTTATATAACTATAGTTCTTTTATCTAATACCCAAAGATCCTCTAATACCTCAATCATTAAGAAGGAATAATGATTATGCAAATTATTTTAAGCAAAGGTCCAATAATATGTCCTGAAATTATAAAATACCGAAATTCTTAGAAATTAAAGCAAATACGAAATGTTATAGAGCCTACATTAAAACCTCCAAATCACAAAGGGAGTACGCACCGTGGTATCATGATCTGAAGACAGCTACAAACTGATATGCAAATGACTGATGATAAAATGCAGAATTATATAAAATATAAGAAAACGTTGGATTAGCTATAATTCACTAGTCGTTCTTTAAAAAAAAATGCAAGAAAAGTCCAATAAAAATAATGTACAAAATTTTGAGGCCCCCTGAAAACATGAAACCCCAAGCGGTCACTTAGACACCTCTGGCTACTGGTAAGTACAGATCCATCCTGATGATAGAGAAAAGTCAGCTATTACCACAGCACAAGGACGATGACAATTTAAAGTGATGCATTTTGGACTTTGCAATGCACCCGCAACTTTCGAACGTCTGATGGAGACCGTGCTGAAAGGACTCTCTTGTGAATCCTGCCTCGTCTATATGGACGACATAAATATTGTTGGAAGGTCATTTGACGAACATCTACAAAACATTAGGCAGGTATTTGAAAATTTCGTGACAATTCCCTTCGTAGAATTTCGAAGGGAATAAATTACTATTTGTGGCAGATATTGCGTACACAAAAAATCGGCCAGACAGACAGACGGACATCACTCTAAAAATAGTCAAAACATGTTCAGGAAGTCTTAAAACATATATCGGCATCAAAATCTCGAAATCGAAAATTTTCGTGAAAACAAAACTTTCTCAATACCACATATGAGAAAGTAAAATTATATCTCAAGGTTAAATTATCAGATATATCGAATCATTTTAATCTCGATTTACACTATGTTAATGTGTCCATTACTTTTTCCAAAGTCAATATAGAGTGTAAGTTATGGGTTACCTGTAGTTGCAATACTCTAAATCTAAGTGGTTTGATATATGAATATGATAAATAAAATTCGGTAAAGACCTTACAGGGCCAGTAACCTTGCACTTTTTGAACAAACATTTTGTGGGCTGCATGGTGATCGGAGAGTTAATTACTATTTTGAATCATTGCGACTTAATATCACAAACTGAACAATGTCAATTATAAATGTATAATAAGCACAGGATGCACGTCTCACGCCTGGAAATTTTCAATTTAAAGTAATTGAAAATAGGACTATTTTAGGAACGCGACAACGTTTCGTCCCCAGCAAGTCGTCTTATCCGAATCTGTAGCTTGCAAGCGTAAATTATACTTGACGTCTCAAACCCGTTTATCAGGAGTGTATAGCTAGCTCATCCGCCAAGAAAGCTAAAGACTTTATTTTTACTTTCTCGAAGGCAGTATTAAGAAGGTATTGTTTTCACGAAAATTTTCGATTTCCGGATTTTAATGCCGATATATGTTTTAAGACTTCCTAAATACGTTTGGATTATTTTTGGAGTGAAGTCTGTCTGTCTGTATGTATGTCTGTCTGTGGTCGATTTCTTGTGTATACAATAGCGACCACACATATTAATGGATATTTGATTTTTTTTTTCTCTGCAAAGCCATCTAAAAGATGAGAAAAATAAAACAAAGCAAAAATTACAATCAGTGAGGTAGCACTCGTGATGAAAGAATTTTTAAATTGAGCTTATTATACGATTGACGTTCTGGTCTTTTTTTTTCTCTTTTTCAATGTTGAGGGACCTATGTTGGGTTGCTTTTGCTATTTAGTGAATTTTAGATATATTGTTTATTAGTTAAAACGGGTTCAGGAGACTTTACGTATTATTATTCTGTTTTATTAATTTAGTTATCAATTTTCCATTTGTTTATGTTTTTTATATTTTTCTGTTCCAAATGCATTCTATTTCATATGTTTGTGTTCAAAATGGCGAAAGTTCGTTCTTTTTAAGTTTTAACAATTTAAATTTATTTAAATTGGCTAATTTGTGGTTCCATTAATTACCTTTTTTATTCCTTTTGATTTGATTCTAAATCTGTTATTCTCCGTTAAGAGTTCGTTGCTTTATTGCGAATTTTCATTTTTATTCTATTTTCAACTTCTTAAATTTTTCAGAATCGTCCATTATTAAATTATTGCCGAATTCGTATATTCCAAATCGTTTCACTTCATTTCTGTTTAGTTTTCGGCTACTTTGAAATGTCTGTTCTCTTTAAAATTTTGAGTTTTTGATTGGCTGACCGTAATAATCGTCTGTCATTAATTATTTTATCGTTCATCGATAGTTTTGTTTACGATGTGTGGCAGCGATTTTTGACAGCATATAAATAGATTCGCGCGTTTTTTCATTGATTAGAGCTAAAAATGCAGTTTTATTAAGTTGTTATTTTTAACAACTTAATACAACCTTAACTACTCTGAACCGATAGTACTCAATGATAGTTCACTTTGTGTGTTCTGGTGGGAGGTACATATTTTTCTGATAAAAATTGAGGATAAATTGGATTTGGAATTTAAAAAATTGAAACAAAAACATAAAGAATAAATGATGCTTGGCGATAAAGTACGATTTGCAATGTCTTCTACATCCTTGTTACATAATCCTGTTGATATATATTTCTATAAACAGCATTAAAATACATTACTTCAAGGTAAAAATTCTTCTAAGCAGAGAAAAAGAACCTCTTTCCAAAACATGATGAAATATCAAAATGGCATTCGTCAAGCCTCGCAGGACTGAAGCTGTACTTTCAGATCTCCAATATCCTGTTGAAGGATCTTAACCCTGGTTTGTAAAAAGGTAAGATCCTTCAACAGGGTATTCAAGAACTGAAAGTATACACACTTTCGGTCCTCCCGGCCGTCCAAATAGTTGCTCTTAGTCCTCTGGACGAGTCGGACGGTCTGGGTCTTCAACACTTTCGGTCCTGCGCGGATTTTTGCACCAACTATTTTGAGATTTCATAATTTTTTTGGAAAGAGATTTTTGTTTCTTTTACTTTGCGAGAAATTTATATACCATGAAGTGGTGTTTTTTTAGAGATATTTTATTTACACAATAAAAACATTTTCAGTGTATTATCAGTGGTATTTTGTATTAAAACAACGAAACCATTTTTCAACCAATAAACGGTTAACTATCTATCTCTATAGATATATATCTTTCCAGCCTGATTCTGCCAGAGAAAAAAATCACAGAGAAATTAAAGACAATGGCGAATTTAAAATCTATTGAACATATATATATATGTCATTTTATGAGTATTTGCTGGTGGTAATGAAGCAGGTTGCGTGATATATTTTCAAAATAAGCGAAAAATTTGCAAAATGAAAAAATGAAAAATCCGTTGCAGATTAATTCTCTAGAAACGGATATTTCGATTCGTAAGCGCTGCTCTATCAATCAGATTAATTTATCAAGTATTACACAGATAATTGGCAGGGGCGCGGTAGCCGAGTGCGCTGGAGTTGCACTCGGTAGGCCCGGGTTCGATTCCAGCCACTGCCAAAACTGCCGCTGTGTTCACGCGGAGTACGATCACGTTAAACATGTGGGTCCGTAAGTCCTTCCGAGAGGTTGGTGGTAGGGGAAGGAGGGTACGGTCCCTGTGGATGCCTCCCCCACTGGGTTCCGGTCTAAATTGGGTGGCACTTCCCGGCCGTCCAAACAGTTACCTTACACCTTTCTGGTAGGTCGGACGGTCTGGGTAACAACAACAACAACAGATAATTGGCAAAAATGTATGTGATGGTTTACAAGAAAAGCATTAAGTTGTCGAAATTTCAAAATTGAGTTTAGAGCCTTGTTAAGTACAGCTTTTCAGGTTGATTCTGAGAAACAAAACCGCATGCCTTTATGATAGTAACAACTCATCGTACAAATTCTGCATTGTTAATCAAACTAGAACATTATTAAACAGAGGAAAACAGTTTAAAAGAGTTTGGGTTGATAGCAGAGTTGGCTGGTTTAAACTCCATTTATTTAAACCTGGGTGTAAGCCATGTTTTTTTCGTTTAAACATTTTCCCCCCTATTTTAACCACGATTTAAATCAAAGTTTAAACCAAGGTTATTTGTCCCGGTTTTTTTCTAAACCTAGTTATGGAAAAAAAATAATTTCTCGTAATTGACAACATGCAGATTATAATGAGAACGTTTCCCGTATTCGAGAAGCATACCGAAACCTAAATCCATTGAAAACTAAAAAGGCTATATTTGTCCGTACAATGGCTATGTACCCCGTTCTCTCAGAAGTAAAATGATCGACAACTGGGACATTTTATTGTAAATGATCACATGTAAAAGATGATTTCAATATGAAATGAAAATAAATTTTTCCTACATTTGATTAAAAGTTTCATATGCATATTGTCGGAAAATCGATAAAATACAAAGAAAATTAATAAATCAATAGTATATTTAATGAATATAAATTTTATTATAAAATTAGTAATTTAGTATACTTTTTAGCAAGTTTTCCTTGGTAGTTCTACATTTGATTAAAGTTTCATATGTATATTGTAGAAAAATCTATGAATTACAAAGAAAATTAATAATTCAATAGTATATTTAATGAACATAAAATTTATTATAAAATTGGTAATGAAGTATATTTTTTTAGCAAGTTTCCATTTTAAAAATAAAAAGAACATCTTAGATCATTTTCTTTAATTTTCACCAAACAGCAGCGATTGTATTTTTATCATATTAATAAATGCTTAATAATAATGATATATACTATTATGTCTTAAACCGAAAGATTTACATAGTAAGATTTATAATCATATATACAATCGTAAAATATAATAAAAGGCTCGAGAAAGCTGATCAAAGTTCAATATTACACCAAGGTCCGTCTTAAAACGTCTGGGAATATCTGTTTAAAATTAATTTGAAATATATAAATTTCATCATTTGAAATTTTTTCAGATTGCGCAATATCTTTTACTATGTCTCAATTGTTTTGCGTAATTGAAGCATAACTGAAATGTATCATTGTTATTGCAGCATAATTGAAAAACAATTGAACTGTAAAATTGTCATTGTAGCAAAATTGAAGAAGATGACATGAATGATTCAGTTTAAATGAAAACGTTTACACTCGGAGGTCTAAAACCTACCTACCAATTTCAGTAAGTAACATCTTATATAACATTTACTGTTGCAAAACTGACATGATGACAGCATCTAGAGGTTAGTTTCTGGTCAATGAGTCGTAACACCAAATGGGGAAAAAAAACGCATTGAAGTTATCAGAAAAGCACAGATGTCGTGTTGAAGTTGCATCAAATCCAACAAGTCAAAGGGAGATAAACGTCGAACTTATGCTGTAATTGATTGGTTTCATTCTTCAAAGAAAATCTATGTGGATGTTGGATGCATAAATCTGTTCTTTTTCATTTTCTAATATTTTAAACTTGGTAGGTCGCTTCTGGACCCCCCTTTAAATCGAAAAGGATGGATTAGCTTCTATTCATGAAGTTCCTGAAGCTTGTCCAAATACTGATTTATTTCAGTTTCTTTTTCTGATTCAGACAGATCAGAATTTTCGTCGAGATAGTCCTTCAGTTTCTTTCTTAAATCCTCCATCGTCTTCGCGGTGTAATTTCCTATTTCATCTGCTATATTTTGCATATGTTTTTTACATTCCTCCCAAGCTTTACTACCCATTTCTTTCATTGTACTGCAAAATTCGTTAAAACTGTTGCACACGTTTGCCCACCATCCGCCTTCACTTTCATCCTCACAATTAACGGTGACTGCGAAAAAGCAGAGCAAAATGGCCGAGCACAACAAGGCGTTCATTTTAGAATCGAAGCAAATCAACTGTACCACTAATCTCAAATGCCCTTCCTTGAGGTAGGTTTTTGATATCAACTAACACCAACTGGGTAGAATTGCTCCTTTTTTAAAAGGACTGTTCAACAATGTCTAATAACACAGTTTCCTCATCAATTCATATCTTTGAGGAACTGCGGGCAGGTTAAAAAAAAAATTGTAACAAAATGTGAATGAAAATATGTGCAAGTAGTGAACAGACTCAATGTTCAAATAGTGATCAGCGGACATTTTTTCCTAGTTATGAAAAATAACAATTCAAAGTTTGCACGATATCACCCAGTTTAATAACCGAACACGCAAAATCGATGGAAATGTTTGGTTGCCTTCCCAGAAAACCTCAATAATGCCGTGGTTTAAAACGCTATTTCCTTTTCATCTGACTATTTCTCTTTCATCGGTATGAATAAAATAAATTTTCTGTCGCTGAACAAATATTCGTGTTTTATATTCAAGGTCTCGTAGAATACAAAAATAGTTGTTTTGGAACTGGTTTAGAACTTCTATATTACCATGCCGTTAACTTGAAATTTTGAATGATTATAACGTCATAATAGAAACTGGTAATAGAATCAGTCTTTGGAATAGAATGAATTGAATAATTTTCAGAACACTGAGAAGGAAAATTTTCGCATTAAATTAGGGCAGCACATCTGTTTAACAATGGGGGATAGTGTCACAATAAACCATTATATGGATCTTGCTTCTGTATTATATTATCATGCGAAAGACTCAATAAAATGAAACTAATTTCAAGAAGATGTTTCACAGGCGTATTTAATGCTGCATAAACCAAAGTTTGAAGCTCCATTGACATTCTCATGCATCTTTAACAACATAAACGCCATTTCATGGTAAAAAAAACCTCCCAATTACTAAAATACCCCTCTTAATAATATATATATATATATATATATATATATATATATATATATATATATATATAATTATAATTTCAATTTCAAAATGTTTTGCCCAAAGTTCCCGCAAAATAGAAGCTGCACTTTCAGATTTAGAGCCTAAACCTGCAGCAACTTGGCTTAAACCATTTAAGATAACAAATTTTTCTGGAAAGAGGATTTTGTTTCGTGTACTTTCGGGAGAGTTTCTTTTTTTGTTGTTTTTTAATTATGAGTGGTGTTTTTAAAAGATTGAGATATCAATACTTTTTGTAGTAATATTTATCAATATAATTATGCAGAAATAATATAACAGGCGTTGCACATTTTCCTTCACCACCCAGCACAAAATATACATGTCTTTTTTTTTTTTTCAAAATTTATCTCAAGTCTTTATCGTTAAGTTTTAAAAGAAAAGTATGTCTCCCACCAGAACACATCATTCATTATGATCGTTAATTATGATCATTCGTTAAGATTCGTTATGATGTTAATGAATAAGTCATCATTCATTAACATCGGTTCAGTAATTTTTGTAATTAAGGCTATAGGTCCGCAAAATATTGGAAAGAGAAAAACAAAAGGGGCGGGGGAGAGAAATTCAGGGTGGTAATTATAAAATATGCCATTTTAAATTTATTTTCTCTCGGATGTTACGGCCCCAATTATAAATTTTGTGTTCCGTTTTTCTCAACTTTGTGAGCGGATTACAGAAAAATAAAATCTGATGTGGGCAGCACATGACTTTCTCTGCAGACATTCACGTTTCTGTATTTCTTCAATAATTCCTTAAATTGAGTTTAATTGCACACAATAACACCCATAATTATTTAAAATTGCACCGAATTTGCATTTTTAATCCAATTTTCGTTCTCATTTGATAACTGGACTTATTTTCAAAGGTGGCGTAGCGAAAATGCGAAAAAACTAAAATATCTCGAGAACGACTAGTCCTAGTGTAATGGGATTGGTCTCATTCTTTTTATCTTTAAAAATTACGTATAAAACAAACATTTATTGATATATTTGTGAATATGTAATTTTTATTTTGGATTTTGACGATTTTTGCGGACCATTTTGCTAAAAATGGCAGATTATTATTATTTTTTTTAATCGTACCAAAATCTAATCAGCACCAGAATAACCCACACGTGACTTATCTACCAAATTTTGTAAAATTTGATCTATTAGATTTTCAGCTAGAGCGGATACAGGCAAGTTTGAGTGCCATTTCGCATAAAAAAGAGGGTTGTTTTATCCCGAATCGTACCCAAAACTAATCAGCACCTGGGTCACCCACGAGTAACTTACTTACCAAATTTTATGTAATTCGGGACATTAGTTTTTGAGTTAGAGTGGATACTAACATTGCACAGACAGACAGACACACAGACGTCACGCTAAAAATCGTTTTTTCGTATTCTAGAGGTCCCAAAACGTGTAGATCCGTCGAAAACTCGAGTTGCGATTTTCGGCATGATTCCAATACTTTCCTTATACATGACCATGCATTGCAGGGAAAGTAAAAAATTAAGTGTTAGCTATTTTGGGCACAGACCCGTGAAAAACAAAGTTTATTTCGTCAAGTATAATATACACTTACTATAACTACGGACTGAGGTTAGATGACTTGGCTGAAGCGGAGTGCTGCTGCGTTCCTAAAATATTCTATTTAAAAAAAAATGCCTCTCTCGCAAACAAAAGAAAAGCCCAACAGTTGGCATATTTTCTTGCATCAAAAAGACGTAAGAAAAAAAAATATATACAGACAATATAAAGTGATTACTGGCAGGTGGCTTTCATTTGGTGCGATATCTTGCCATCGAGTTGATTGTATAAAAGATGAATTTTTACTCTATAAGTAGCAAAATTACTCTATTTAAAACCTCCTGAACACGTTTTGGGTATTTTTGGAGTGATGTCAGTCTGTCTGTGGTCGATTTCTTGTGTACACTATAGCAGCCACAAATATTAATGGAAACTACGCGAAACTTTATATCCTCCTTTGTTATCAAAAAATCTAGAACTAGATAGAATTTTTTTAAATTCAAGCGGAAACTTCGGAATGGATTCGAAATTTTATATTTTTTTTAACATAGCAGCATAGGACACAATTGAACAGAATCCTGCATAAAAAGGGTTATTTATAGCTCAATGATCGCCCAGACTTAATAGTTTCAATCATTGCGAAAAATAGCCGCGATGAAATTCTTTTTATTCGTGACGCCATTAGCCCCTCTTCCCCCTGGGGGTACATTGTCAAGTATGGAATCAATTGAAAGATTTTTTTTAAGCCCTCTAAAGTTAAGTGTAACACGCTATACGATTTTTCAAAAAATTTTCTTGTAAAATTTAATTTAAAAAAAAATAATAATAATAATAATAATAATAATTCTGGTATGAGAAGGTCGAGTTGAGCCACACTCTCGTTAATTCATCCGTGTCATTAAGTGCAAGCATAAGATCTGAATAAAAATCCAGGTTTGAAATGAATGAAATAAGTTTTCCAGACTAGAGTCCCATTGTTAACTTTTGAACAACTTGAAAACATGTTATTTTTACTTTCCCTATAACGAATGGTAATGTATAGAGAAAGAACTGGAATCGTGTCGAAAATCACAACTCGAGTTTTCAACGGATCTACACGGTTCGAGCACTCAAGAATTCGGAAAAACTATTTTTAGCGTGATGTCTGTGTGTGTGTGTGTGGATGTCTTTAGCCCGGACAAAATATTACGAAATAAGTTTCTATTGAATTTAATACTTGGTTACATCACCATGTGCCCTGATCAGAATTTGGGATCTTACGGGGCATGCTGTCCAAATGGGGCCGGATAGCGTCTGCAGTGATGTTGGCCCACTCGTCCATCAATCTGGCCGTCCATTCCGCTAGTGACTGCGGGCGTGCAACACTCCTCTTGACAGCTATTTCCAAAGTGTCCCGCCGCGCATTTTCTCGATGACGTTAAGGTCAAGTGAATTGGCGGGCCAAATAAGGTGTGGGAAATCAACTTCATGTTCTGCGAATCAGTCCTGAACACATATGGCGCGATGCACGGTACAATTGTTGTCTTGGTAGACAGGTTCGGTGACAAGGCCCTTTCCTCGCAGAAAGTCCACATAAGGGACGACGTGATCATCCAAGATGGGGATATAATCCTCAACCTTCATCCGATTGTTGATTTTCACCAGTGGTCCAACGCCAGTCGCCGAAATACACCCCCAAAACATCACACTCCCACCTCCGAGCTGCACCGATCTCTGGAGACAGTCCGGATGATCTCCGGATCTCCTGGTGACGCTGAAACGTGCGTCATTGGCATACAAGCAGAAGCGTGATTTGTCTAGTCATACTACACGTCGCCAGTCATCCACAGTCTAGTGTCGGTGTTCTTGAGTCCATTGGAGTCTTCTGTATTTGGGCTGCTGTGATCCAAGGACGTCGCCGGGGTATGCGGCTGAATAATTCCATGTGATGCAGCTCCCGCAGCAGAGTGCACTAGGAAATAGACAGACCCGGTCCAGCATTAACCTGTGCCACCAATTGGTCCCTAGTTTGGAAGCGATTAGCGGTAGCCATGCGCCTCACATGCCGAGGATCTCTCGGGGTTAGTATCGTCTTGCGGCCGGCATTGCATCGCCGGGAACTATTTGTTCCGGGCAAACGCCATTGCTTATGCACTGTACTTATTGTAGATACTGTCGCACTCAAGAACACTACAATCTCTGCAACTTTGTGGCCGTGTTCCCGGCCAAACACTATGGCCCCCTTTTGCCAGTCGGTTATGTCTCGTTTGCGGACCATTTCCAACTTTACAAACGAACGAAGCACACTGATCTTTAGGTTTCGCAACACGTTCAACCTTCTTCTACGACTTCGACCTCTGTTCTGTTCGCATACGCGAGGTGCGCTGCAGACAAGTGCTCTTACAGTGTAGGCTCGCGGTAAATGCTGATTTCGTAATATTTTGTCCGGGGTGTTTATGTATCCACTCTAGATAAGAAACTAATCTAGCTAAATTTCATAATATTTGGTAGATAAGTCACTTATGGGTGACCTTGGTTCTGATTAGATTTTGATACGATAAGTAAAAAAATGGACCTGCCTTTTTTTGCGAAATGGCCCGCGAAAATCATATGTATCCACTCTAATTGGAAAAATAATTGACCCAATTTCACAAAATTTGGTGGATAAGTCACTTGTAGTTATGGGATACCTCGGTGCTGATTAGATTTTGGTACATTTCGGGAAAATAGAACCTGCATGCATGTTGTTGTTGTTGAAACCCAGACCGTCCGACCTACCAGAAAGGTGTAAGGTAACTGTTTGGACGGTCGGGAAGTGCCACCCAATTTAGACCGGAACCCAGTGGGGGAGGCATCCACAGGGACCGTACCCTCCTTCCCCTACCACCAACCTCTCGGAAGGACTTTCGGACCCACATGTTTAACGTGATCGTACTCCGCATGAACACGGCGGCAGTTTTGGCAGTGGCTGGAATCGAACCGGGCCTACCGAGTGCAACTCCAGCGCGCCGAGTGCAACTCCAGCGCTGCATGCATGTTGTGAAATAACCCGCAAAAATCGCCAAATTCTAAAATAAAAGACTACGTATGCTAAAATGTAGCCATTAAATACTTGTCTTATACGTGCTTTTTAACAACGACAAGAAGAAGACCAACCCCATCACTTTAGGACTCACTGTTCTCGAGATATTTTAGTTTTCTTCGCATTTTTGTCATGTCGCCTTTAGAAACACGTTCAGTCGCCCAATGAAAGCGGAAATTGAATTAAAACTGCAAATTCAGCGTAATTTCAAGTAATGATTCCTGTTATTTTGTGCAATGAAAACTCAATTTAATGAGTTAAGAAAGAAAGGAGGAGAAAATAAATTTGAGTCTGTAGGGAAGTTATGTGCTGCTCACATCAGCTTTTTTAAATTGTTATACACATACGTAAAAAAGCCAATATCTTTATCTATCACGCTTGACGATACATTTGATGAAATATTGTTTAACACTGAAAACGAATTGCTGCTTGTAAGACAAGAGCTTACTCAACTTCTTTGTAAAAACGTGTCATGTCAGTTATGTGACTGGAATTGTTCGAATGCATTATAAGTCCCCCTTCTTCAGGTCCAAACAGCAAAGTTAGAACAGTATCCACTCTTAGTAAAAGTTGAGAGTGAACTGTCGAACTGGAGTAAGTGTTTACACCATGAAGGTAAAATTCAGGAGTTAAAACTTCAGGTGGCGCTGGGATAAGACAAGTCATCCAGCATTGTATGCATTTCTATGGCGAAAGGCTTAAAATATTTATCTAAACTGTCCATTTTGTAAACAAATTATTAGCTCAATTTAAAGTAGAACTGAAACAATAAAGAATATTCCTGCGCATTCAAAATTATTTTACATTTCGATTTATTTTTATCTCCCTACATTCTGTACTCTATCCTACAACTATGAAAAAATACTGGTTAATCATACTCATCATTAGGGAACCCTTAATTTAAAAATAATCAAAACACATTCTAAATACTACGCCTTTCTGTTATGTAAACTAACAATAGCCGCTACTTTACTAACACTAGCGACACCTAGATATAATTCTCCAAGTGCTATGGCGATTTTAGCGTATCATCCATAGAAGTTTTATCTCCTTCTTGCTAACTCCGTGATTTGCCCTTTGTAACATATTTCTCCTGTCATAGATCACTGTTGGCAATTTGTAGAACTAATGAAATTTTTATGTAAACCGCTGTTTCATTTGCAAGTATTCGTGTGACAAGACATATTCTACGTTGCTGACGTACCTTTCATACAGCCCCTCAGGTTTTCTTCATTATTTATTTTTATACTAGAAGGTATGCCCTTTATATGACGAAATTAAAGCGTCAATTTTAGCGTCATTTTTATCAATTTGGCGACATTTCCGTCAATTTAGCAATATTTAAAAAAGTCGCCAAGTTTGTAACATTCCGCCAAATTTTTCGCCAAGCATTCCGTACGGACGGAGAAATGGGTTATTCGTATGGTCGTTTATTATGTTCTTTCCAAGATATTGAATTTTCATAAAGCAGTCGCCATTTCCATTGATTTATAGTCATTTTTATCAATTTGGCGACATTTTGATCAATTTGGCAACATTTAAAAACTCGCCAAGTTGGCGATATGCTGCAAAAATTTGTCGCCAGAGTTTTACCAAACGTTACGGGCGGAGAAATAGGTATTTTTTTACAGTAGATTCTTATATCATTTCCAAGATATTGAATTTTCATCAATTTGTCGTCATTTTTATTGTATTAGCGTCATTTCTATCAATTTGGCGATATTTTTGTCTAGTCAGACCCGCGGGCATTCTGCCATAAAAGTAATAAACTAAAAACAATCAAGAATAATATTTCCTACTTTTGTTAGAAGAAGCTTGAACTATTTTAAATGTTAAACCTATTGTTAAACCAAGGCTTAACTGTATCCGGCGTTCCGTTGATAAGCGAGCACGGGAAGCGGGATACAGTTAAGCCTTGGTTAAACATGTTAACGAAATGAGCGTGATACTCTGAGTTGCGTGGTATCTCAAATAAAAATGATAAGAAGTAAAATAACATCAGGGTCCCTCTTTCAGTATCTGAAGTCACACGCTACGTAAAGCTTCATGATTATATCATAATTTCGCTGTGAAAGAAGTATAGTCATTGCATTATATAGGGAACGGGTTGCCCATATCATGGCCTCACTTTCAGTATCTGATGTCATACGCTAATCAAAGCTCCATGGTTACATCGTAATTTCGCTGTGAAAGCAGTATAGTGACTGCATTACGTAAGAAACAGGTCGTCCATATCATGGCCTCACTTTCAGTATATGATATCATACACTACGTAAAGCTCCATGGTTACATCATAAAATTTAAAATGTTTATCCGTGATTGAAACACGTTTGGCAACATTTTGTAGCAGAGTTACCCAGAGATAGATAGATAGACAGATAGATAAATCAGGATGCTTATATTATTAACTAGCCGCCTTCGGCGACCAACCTGTTCGCTTCCTTTGAAAATTCTGACAGTGGCAAACTCGCTGGCGCCATAATCCCGTGGAGTTAACAAAGTTTGTTTTAGTTTAATGACGTTAAAACCATAATTCAATCATTTAAATTTTTTAATGACCATATGCTAAGCTCTTAATTCCATCATTTAAATTATAACGTAATTTTCTAATAAATATAATAATTTCATATAAATATAATAATTTCACTCTGTATACTGTTACCACCACCCGATGTATACAATACATCACCACAATTCAGTCCAACATAATTCAATCATTTAAATTTTATTATAACGTAATTTTCTAACCCGATCCACAATCTCTATAACGTTCTTTTTATTTATATTTTTCTCCATGGAAACACCGTGCGTCTGCGCGCGCAGTGCGTTGTGGGTGAAAAACTTCAATAGCGGTTTTCGCTGAGAAATTGAAATTCGGAAATTCTTAAAATCCGGATCCTGAAGCTACTTTTTATTATTTATTGATCAGATTAGGCTTGTAAGAAAGCCTGATGTTTGAGCTTTCTAAAAATGTAAATTATTAGTCAAAATTGTCGGTACTTTTCCCGATGCGAGGATTTAAAAACGAAAGTTCGTTTTTTTTAGCCAAAAGTGACTTTTGTTTTAAAATCTTTAAAAAATATTAGAATTTGTCCCTGAAATTAGAAATTGATATATATTTACTCGCAATTGTTTACTCGCAATTGTCTGGCGAAAAAAGGGGGAAAATGGGGGGGAAAACGGTCGAAATTGCATAAAACATTACATAACAAAAACAAATAATTCAAATTTTAAAAATCGGTTTTAACGTGTCACCTTCCCACCCCCTCCCTGTGGATGCCTCCCCAACCGGGTTCCGGTCTAAATTGGGTGGCACTTCCCGGCCGTCCAAACAGTTACCTTACACCTTTCTGGTAGGTCGGACGGTCTGGGTCTCAACAACAACCTTCCCACCCCCTCGGGTCTCCAATTGCCAAATTTCGTATCTCTGCGACGCGCGGTCGCTGAGCATATAGTGTATAAAACAGACAGACATTGCCTTTTATTATATAGATTTTTATTTGTGTTGTTCTGTAGTTCAGTAAATTGTGTTTTGTGTTGAAATTAGGGATTATTAATATAAACTAAATCATTATCACCGAAACAGATAAAAAAAAACAAAGAAGTGGTGCTCTGAAACGAAAAATAAAGCGAGCTTCAGAGGAAACTGTTTCACAGAACAGCACGTTTCAAGAATCCCTGAATACGAATCAATCACTTTTGAGGTGTGTGTGGAGACGATATCTCACGAACAGATGGAGCATTGGGAAAAAAAATTGGGTGCAAAAATTATAATTGAAGAATACTGGAAGCCTCTTGATTTTAAACGCAATCGAATGTTTAGAAGATCTCCCAAATGTTCGAATGAAATGTAGAAAAAATCATCCAAAAATCAGAACCTTCAATAATGTCATGTAAATAATCATTTCCTATGTAATTTTTTCATTAAAAACGATTGATATAAACTTTAGAAGGCTAGCATGAATTGTTCTTGGGATATTTCACATTTTCAAAATAAATTTATCAAAAAAATAGCATAAAATTAAAAATATATTAACTATTGTGAAGTAGGTTCATTTTTCATGTGTAATTTGCATGCGATAAATCTATTAAAATTATTCTCGTGAATCTAGTTCGATCCATTCACGAGAGAAAATAATTCGAGTAATAGTTTTGTATTTTGACGTCTAACAATTAGCCAACAGCCATTAATGTATAAGAAATGCTCTTCTCTCCGTTTGTCTGTAACGCTTGGTGAATTTCTTTTTTCAAACTTGATGCCTCATTTAACGGTATATCGCCAACTTGACGATATTTCGAACCCCAGATTGATGAAAATATCGTCAAATTTGCAAAATTGTCGCTAAGTTAAGGAAAACGACTCCAAATATTGTATATTATTAAAATATTTTAATACATGAACTCGATTGCTTATTGCGGATGCTATCAGTATTGATAATTGCCAATTTAAAGTTGAGCGAAATATAATTTAATAGGATACTTCGAAATAGTTTTGAATGTGGTCATACGAAAAAGCGCCCAATGTACAATTTAACGTTAAAAACATAGTAACCCGGATCTTATACGTAAGAAACAGGTCACCCACATCATGGCCTCACTTTCAGTCTATGATGTCATGCACTACGTAAAACTCCATGGTTATATCATAAAAATTGAAATGTTTATCCTTGATTGAAACACGTTTGGCAACATTTTGTAGTAGCGTCACCCAGAGATAAATAATCATGCCAGCATCAGATTTTTTGGCCGCAGCATCAGTTGTTGGAACTGAATTCGACATTGTATTAAAAAAATTAAATCCAATACGATGATCGAACTTCTATGGATATATTTGTCAGAAAAGTGAGATTCCCCTAGTTTCCTAAGACTATGAATAAAAATATTATTATACACAATCATCGAAACATGATATAAGAACCGGAGGCTGTTTGAATGAAACGCCAACATAGAAAATTTTATTTTTGTCAGAATGAATGCACCATCATCCGTTTTCTAAAGAAAAAATCGACAGTGGCTCCAGTCTGGTGGAGAAATGATTTTGCGTGAATAACATCTTTCTTTGTGGGAGATTTCACTTCAAAGTATCAAAAGTATTTCAGTTCGAAATATCAAAATAAGAACCACCTTTTGAAGAAAGTTAAAAATATTAAATATCCAAATCATAACCACACTATAGTTTGAAAATTAAGAAACTGATCCAAAATCCAGGTATATACATACACTCGTACGGTTTTCACAGGATTATAAATTACTTTTTATAGTTCATAGCTGGTACTTTTAGTTTTCGAGATATAAACATTACAACCTTACAAAACGGAAAATGTTCGATTTTCTTGAACTTGACAAAACGATTTCCCCCCAAACTTTGTAAGAAAAACTATTAATCTAGAAACTGGATTTCCCATTGAACATTTTCGTCGCTTACTGTGTGTATTTATTTTTTTATAGAGTTTTGAAGACATTTCGCGTAAAATTAAGCAAAATGAGGCAAAAACTCGTTCGAACAAAAACGTTTCAGATTTTTCGATAAAAAAAAATATATCAAAATATTAAAATTATTTTTATACATTCATCAGTAGAACCTTATTTTCGGCAAAACAAGTTGTTAAAATTGTTTACATTTTTATCTATTAGCTTCTGAGATATAAACGTCCAAAGTGTTGATTGTTGATATTTTTCGTTCAGCTCCGATTTCAGACATAGATATACCCCTACCATAAATGTTATTCACATCAAAATGTTGACATAAGTCAAACGGTATACTGTTTGAAAACATCATTTCATTAGATTAAAAAAAATAATGATAATAAACGAATTTGAAAATATCATGGATTATCAACAGCTATTTCACAAAAATAGGGTATAATTTGTCAATGTGCACATAATCTGAGACAAATTGCGAAAAAGATGCATTTTGATCGACTACACACAGGGACACAGTTTTGAAGACGCTGAAATAATGCATCTTAAAATGACTATTTTCTTTTTTTATTATCGTGAAATGGATGGTGACCACGCAAACTAAACAAAAGATTTCAAGGACTAAATATGTTTGTATTTCCTACTTCAAATTGATTGGAATGAAATGGACGGAAACACGATTCTGACGCACGCAAAAACGGAAAAGACACAACAAGTTTCAAGTTGTTATTCTGAGTCACAAGCATTGCAATTACTGCTTTTGCGTTAAATCCTTAAAACGTGAAAATGCAAAACTTAAACCAGTTTCTAATTTGCTAAGCTGTGTACCGTAAAGTAATATGATATGAATGCCAATTTTTTCAGAAATGTATTCTTTATTATATTATTTCAAACCATCCAGATAAAAGTGAGGAATTAAAACTTTATACTAAGAAATTGCCAATATCGTTTGAGACGATTTTTCAGGTGACGCAGGGGTAAGACAGAGTCCTGCATTATATGCATTTCTATGACGAAAGGCCTGGAATATTTATTTAAACTGTCCATTTTGTAAAAATAAATTATTAGCGCAGTGCAAATTAGAACTGAAACAACACAGAATATTCCTACATATTCAAAATTATTCTACCTTTCAATTTATTTTTATCTCCCTATATGCTGTACTCTATATCCTACAACTATGAAAAAATATTGGTTAATTATACTCATTATCAGGGAATTCCTAAAAATAATCAAAAATGCATATACTAAATACTACGCTTTTCTAGTGTGTCAACTAACAACAGCGAAGCGACACCTATAGATATAATTCTCAAAGGATTATGGCATTTTCAAGCGTTTCATCCATGGGAGTTTTATCTCCTTCTTTCTAACTCCATGTTTCAATTAATCCTCTCACGGTGGCAACAGCAGAACGTTCGTTCTCGAAACCCGTCTCGGTTCCCGAGGAAGAAATGCCATGCCTAGTAGCAAGCAGTATTGGGCCAATATTGTATATCTTTATGTTTCATTGGAAATAATTCCAATCTAATGCCAATATTATGGAGATACATTGGTCGTCAATATTAACTAGATATGGGTATTACAATATTATGACAATATTGGCGTTACGTTGAAAATATTTCTAATATATTTGAAATATATTGGCAAGAAATACTAGATACTGGTATATATTGGCTATAAATGGCACCATAATATTAGAAAGCAATATTGTCAAAATGTTCACATTTTCATATTGGCCCAACATTGGGTCTATTGACCGTGCAATTGCCAAACTTTCATAGGCTTTTTTTCCATATTCAAGGGTTAATATAAAAAACTGATTTCAGATTTGGATTTAGCATGATTGACTTTAATGTATACATGGCTGTTTTTTTTTTTTTACCCTCGGGGTTGCATTGGGTACTCGGAGATATTGACGCTGCACTTTTAGAGAGGTAATTAACATTGAATTTTGCAGTTTCAGTATAGTTTTCGTATTCATTTGGCAACAAAGTATTTTCAAAGGCGATGTGGCAAAAAACTGAAATATCTCGAGAACGGTTAGTCCTCCTAGAGATATGGGGGTTGTTATTTTTTTTTTTTTTTTTTGTCGTGAAAAATTACGTATGAAACAAGTATTTAATCGATACATTTGAGCATACGTAATTTCTTAGTTTTAAATTTTGATGATTTTTTCGGACCATTTTGCACAAAATGCAGAGTTTTATTTCTTGCAAATCGTACAAAAATCTAAACAGCACCAAGATATCCCACAAGTGACTTGTATACCGATCTACTATTCTTTGTGAAATTTGGTTAATTGGTTTTTCACACAGAGTGGATACATACACTTTTTGCGGGTCACTTCGCGAAAACAGTCAGGTTCTTTTTACCAAAATCGTACCAAAATCTAATCAGCACCAGGAGTCATCTGCAAGAGACTTACCTATAGGTAAGTAAATTTTGTGAAATTCGTATAGAATAGTTTTTGAGCTAGAGTGGATACATACATTTCATAGACGGACAGACAGACACACACACACACAGACGTTACTCTTAAAGATAATTTTTTCGGGTTCTAGAATGCTCGAAACACGTAGATCCGCCGAAAACTAGAGTTGCTGTTTTCGACACGATTCTAATACTTTCTCTATATATTACCATTTAAATGTAGGGAAAGTAAAAAGAGCCTGTAGTATCTGTACTAGGGAGCAAAGTTATGAAAACATTACTATCGTTTTCGTCTACTTATTTATGTGAAGTTGGATTTTCTGAGCCTACTGCTATGAAAAAGTTTTAAAGCCGACTACAACCAGAACGTGACTTGAGATTCAGCCTTTCAAAGATATGACCACGGTGTCTGTAAAACCAAGGACCAAGGTCTACTGAAAGGACCAAGGGTCTCACTCAACAAATGTGGACAGTTATGTTAACATTGTGTTTTAAAATGTAAGTCTTACAATTATTAAATATTATTTGTTTAAATTAAATGCATATGTTTTCTCTAAATGTTTTTTTATTTTATGATAATCCCAACAATTCCTTGTTTATTATAAAATAACATCGCTTGGGAAAATAAATTTTTTATGATACAAATTAAAAGAAAAAATCTAATAATAAACCTGGATAGAAAAGATTACAACACATTTATGATATGTTTTTGTTTTATTTGTTACTACATAATTACGTATGAAACAAGTTTACTGCATGGTAATTTAATGGGTCGGGCTAGGGATTGAGTTTAGGTCATGAGATAAAAAGCTTAAGAACTTCTGACCTGACGTATACACTCATGGACTTTACCCTACAAAGTTATTGGGGTGCTTAAAGAACCCTGTGTGTTGTGCCCTTTCGGAATTAGCGAACGCCTGCATTTAACAAATAAATTAGTTCTTTATAACTAGAGTTGCAAATACGGGGAAAAACCCAATTTATTTCAGGAAATACATCGGTTTTTTTTTAGGGGGGAGGGGGAGAACATTTTGAAAAAACTGGAAATTTTGACAAAGGTTCCCAAAAAGTGTGAATTTTTAGTCTTTATATTGTATAAGAAATGTATATCACCCAAAATTAATATTTGTTTTTTGCATTTGAAGTTGTAAATAGCTGAAACATGGAAAATTAAGAGAGATTTGTTAGATACGAGAAAAAAAAATTAAATTGTGACTCTCTTATTACTCTTATGCGAAAATTAATTTCTACAAATAAATTGTAATTTAATTTGTAAATATTTTAAAAGTTAAAACACTCCGAGCAATGTAATACTTAATTATAAAATGATTATTTCATTCGCATATTCATTCAATATTGAACGATAATAAGAAATCTATATTAATCCCCAACACTATTTTAATAATTTTGTGACTAATCAAAATTGCACATTTTCAATAAAATTTATGTAACTTCAACATTTTTATTTCAATAGACTTTGCCTTTAAACTAATACAAAGATTTAGTAAATTTATCTAAATGGGGATCCATTATTAATGTTCAAACTGCGTAATGTGCGCCGGAAAAGCCAGAGCATATTAGAAACGCGGCAATTAGTTTCTTCCCATCAAAATTTCCCAAATTCACGGTTTATTCCCATCCCCCACCCCCGATTTACCCAGTTTATTCCTCCAAATTCCCGGGTTTATTCCCGCTTCCCAAAATTCTCGGGTTTTCTGCCGACTCCATTTATAACTGCTACTTTTGGTACTCAGGGCTTTTAACAGAGGCTTCTTCAGCCTGTTGGCATACTTCTACAGCCGTGTTTGATACTGGTATCTGCTAGGTGTGCCGTGATCAAAGGCATCTATCTCTTGGCGGTCGTTGATGGGGAAAGCATTCAGAAAAGACTGAGTTAACCGCTTCACCTTTCCAAATGAGCAGAAGAGTGCGGAACTGTAAGTGTCAACATAACAAGTTTCAGCTGTGTATGAATGGAAGAGGTATTGTAAGAGGCACGCAATGTTCTAATGACTGCGTAATCCTTGAAGATAGTTCACAGACACGAAAACAAATCCCACTTTCAAATTAGAAAGTCGCGTGGCAGAGAAATTCAATGCGTTTCGATTTGGTATTGAAAATAAAAATTGCTTGAGTTTCAGTCAGCTGTAACATCACCTTGGGCCTGAGGACAAAAGCTACATGACAATAAAAATTATATTAAAAATAATTCTTTATCTATTCGTATCCTGTACATATGCTTTTTCGGTAACGTTAAAATTTACGCCTGTAATAGTTTCATAGCATTACTTGGGAAAGCTGTGTAATTGTTCAAAAAACATTTCAGGAATTGTTCAAAGAAATACGGAGAGATTTGAAGAATTGTTCAAATGCGTTCACAGATATCTGATGAATTGGTCAAATGCTTTCGAAGATATGTGTTGAATTGCTCAAATGCTTTCAAAGATATTGGATGAATTGTTCAAATGCTTTCAAGGATATTTGAGGAATTGTTCAAATGCTTTCAAAGAAATTTGATGAATTGTTCAAATGCTTTCAAAGAAATTTGATGAATTGTTCAAATGCTTTCAAAGAAATTTGGGGTATTGTTCAAATGCTTTCAAAGAAATTTCAGGAATTGTTGAAATACTTTCAAAGAAATTTCAGGAATTGTTTAAATGCATGTAGAGAGATTTGCGGAATTGTCAAATACTTGCAAAGAAATTTGGTGTTAACTTGACTGTAATAAGAGAACTTCAGGTTGTTTTATAAAGTTTGTGATGGTAAAGAACCGTGGTAATATAATTTTCAATTACTGTTGGGGTTTCTCAAGAGTTTCAATATATTCTCTCATGTCCTCTTTCTCCGATTCACTCATATCAGTTCTACTGTTCACCCTGTTCGTCATCTTCTGTTTAAAATTGTTCCAAGCGTTTTGAGACATACTTGCCATCTGAGATGCTCTGGCTGATATTTCGTCTTTCATACGGGAAAACCAACCTGGAACTGATGCGGCAAAATTTTGAGCTCTTTCCTTCATTTTTGACCACGTGGACGAAAACACATTATCCTGGCAGTTCACACTGTTCACCAAGAAACATAGGAAGACGGTTGTAGTGCACAGTAATATTTTCATATTGAAACTTTCCCCCACCAACAAAAAGGAAATAACGTTCCACGAATTGGATTTCCTAAAAAAGAACTAGTAGTTGGCATAATTTACCAACCTTTAAATAATAGCTGAAATGGCAACTTTCCTTTCTTTTTCCCCATTCACAGTTTGCAAAAGTTTCATGGGCGGTGAATGATGTCGAGTACGCAATGTGAAGCGAGGCTGACCTTGAACTGACATTGGTGTTTCAGCTTTTTTAAAATGCATGCCATGGGGGAAGGATTTTCCTTATTTATTTTTGAACAGTGGTTTTAACGTCGATTTAATATAAGGTTGCTCTTTTGTTACGATAGGTCCAAGAGACAGCTGAAAAATGCTGATATTGCACGAAAGCATTAATGAGAACACGTTAGATCTATTATTTGACTTTTCTAATGACATTTCAATGCTGCTTCTAAACAAGGAAGTCCAGTTTTTTTTTCTTTTTTTTTAAATGCATTGCGAGTTTTTAAATAAGTTACAATTAACTTTTATAAGGAAACATAATACAATAAATGATATTGCCAGTTATATATCCATTTTTTATGTCACCTCCCCGTGCTCCCCAAAAAGTTCATTCTATAACTACATCTGTGACATTATTTGCTTTTTAAAAGATGTTTGAAAAGCGCAAAAAATGATATTCTTAAAACTCCGCCAACTAGTTCTGGTCTTCCCTACGCTGTAAAAAACATTAGCAAGCATGTTACTGTAAGTTTCAGGGGAATCAGCTGTCCGTATATATATATATATATATATATAATCATTATATAAACAAAGAAAAGGTAAAATGATAACAATATGAATTAAATTAAGGTGTGCTTACTGGGTATTAGCAATGTCAAGGGGCATTGTGACCCCTTATCCTGGTTGAAGCATGCTTTAAATCCCGGGAAACACTCCCAGAAACGACTAATTGCCCGAAGCAACAACCATCCGCGTGTATACGGGAAAAGCAGAATCCAGTATGGAATACAAAAGATCGTAAAACTAAAATGAAAGTCGAAAGTCACAAAGAAGCGTATTCCATATTAGACATCCCGTCTAGTGAAAATGCAATCCAATAAAATGAACCTTTTACCTTCTCTTTGTTTAAATAATGATTTTATATAACGGGTTTTTTTAGAGCTGCAACTGCGCCTATACTCATCTCAGCTTATGTATAATCTTCTTAGATTGTGATCTTTTGAATGATATATATATATATATATATATATATATATATATATATATATATATACATACACACACAAAAATAACGCTTTTAGAAGACGATAATTAGCTGAATTTTTCAGAAATGAAGCTGGAAATTTCATGAATGCCTGTAATTATGGCTTTTCTTATCAGTTTGCCGAAATTATTAACAAAGTAGCTGAAAAAATTGAGCAAAGTTTGCAAAATGTTTTAGAGTGTATATTAGAAATTATCACATTTAATGAGTAATGCTAATGTAAACACAGAATGTAAAGATATGAAACCCGAAAAATCCACAAAATGGAAATATTGCTGTCTAAAACAGGTAATAAAAGACAAAATTCGATGCATCACAATATCCAACAAATAAAATTAAAAAAAAAAAAAAAATCTGAATGGGGAATTCAAAGACCAGAAGAGGCCAAAGAAATCATTAAAGAAATAGAAAATGGTGCATTGCAATAATTTCAACCAAAATCCAGACCACCATTGGGAAAATACGAGCATAGAAATAATAACGAAAAACCTAAACTTCGGAAAATGCTATGACCAAAGTGATATCGTTTCAATTCAACGACTTCTAAAACGAAAATAAAAATGCCCTCTGGATCGCAACAGACGAATCAAAAATGGAAAACGACGTTTGGTTTCGGTATCAGTAGCGAAATCAACATTAACAGAAGTATTAAGATCCCAAATTGTTACTCCATTTACACTGCCGAAATCAGTGCGATCTACTACGATTTTGAATATATTGTTATCAAAAACAAAGAAAACATTATAGTCAAAGGGACCCTTGAAACGATGAAAAACGATTACAATAAGGCGGACCGGATGGATAATCTTATTAGAGAAGAAAAACAACACCTCTGCATTAAAAGTCCGAATGATCTGGGTCCCAGGACATACGGGAATCACCTTAACCTTTTGCTTACAGGTGGGACAACGTCCATCCCAAACAAAGAACCTCTTAAAAAGACAGGTAAATTCGAATACCTTATCCCAAACAGTTCGATCCCCCTTTGTAGGCATTGGCGTCCATGAACTCCAATGTTGCAAAAAATAGCGGGTTCTTTGATCCCGAATAGTACCAAAAACTAATCAGCACCAGGGTCATACACAAGCGACTTATCTACGAAATTTTATGAAATTCGGTCCATTAGATTTTCAGCTAGAGTGGATACAAGCTTTTGCGGGCCATTTCGCAAAAAAAAGTCGGGTTCTTTTATCCCGAATCGTACCCAAAACTACTCAGCACCAGATTTGTCCACAAGTGACTCACCTACCAAATTTTATGAAAATCGGTCCATTTGTTTTTGAGTTAGAGTGGATACATACATTGCACAGACAGACATACAGACATACATACATACATACATACATACATACATACATACATACATACATACATACATACATACATACATACAGACGTCACGCTAAAAATAATTTTTTCGTGTTCTAGAGGTCCCAAAACGTGTAGATCCGTCGAAAACTCGAGTTGCGATTTTCGACATGATTCCAGTACTTCCCCATACATTACCGTGTATTGCAGGGAAAGTAAAAAATCTGATGTGGGTAGCACATGACTTTCGCTGCAGACAGATTCATACTTTCTTTATTTCTTTAATAATTCATTAGATTGAGTTTAATTGCACCAAATAACACTAAATTTGCATTTCTAATTCAATTTTTGTTTTCATTTGGTAATTGGACATTTTTCCGATAGCGGCGTAACAAAAATGCAAGAAATCTCAAATATCTTGAAAACTGTTTGTCCTAAAGTATAATGGAGTGTGTTATATTCTTTTCCTCGTCAAAAATTACGTATAAAACAAGAATTTAATTGATACATTTCAGCATACATAGTCTTTTTTTTTTTTTTTTTTTAGATTTTGGCGGTTTTTGCGGGCCATTTCGTAAAAAAAGGCAGGTTGTTATTTTCCGAATCGTACCAAAATGTAATCAGCACCAGAGTGTCCCACAAGTAACTTATCTACCAAATACTGTGAAATTTGGTCAATTAGTATTTTAGTTAGGGTGGATACATGAAATTTTTGCGGGCCATTCCGTAAGAAAAGGCGGGTTCTTCTTTTCCATTAGGTGCTGATTAGAATTTGGTACGAGACGTACCAAATTCTAATCAGCACCAGAGTATCCAGCAAGTAACTTATCTACCAAATTTTGTGAAATTTGGTAAATTAGTATTTTAGCTAGAGCGGTTAAATGAAATTTTTACGGGCCATTTCGCAAAAAAAGGCGGGTTCTATTTTTACGAATCGTACCAAAAACTAATCAGCACCAGGATCACATCCAAGTGACTTACCTACCATATTTTATGAAATTCGGTCCATTAGTTTTTGAATTAGAGTGGACACACACACACACATACACACACACACACACACACACACACACACACACACACACACACACACACACGTCACGCTAAAAATAGTTTTTTCGTATTCTAGAGTCTCGAAACGTGTAGATCCTTCGAAAACTCGAGTTATGATTTTCGACATAATTCCAATATTTTCCCTATACATGACCATGTACTGCAGGGAAAGTAGAAAGGGGTGGGAGGGATTATTTGGAGAATATCACCTCAGGTTAATCTCCATTCTTCTATTTACCGAGAAGGAAAGGAAGAAAGAAAATCAGTGACAACATCTCCCAGTCCAATGCAGCATGCGAGGAACTAACTCTAGGCAAGGAATGCTATTTTCTTCAGAGGGGGCAACTCTAGTGCAGGATTGAACAAACTTTCCCGAAATGCACCCATCTAATTCTACTCTTTAAAAAATGCAGGTAGCGCATGACTGTTTATTCACATCGCAAAAAAATGAGAAAATTTGAAGTCTCTTTTTTGTTTCGTCTTAAATTAATCCACATAGGTATCTTAACCGTTGTAAGCAAATTCAACTTTCTGAACCAATTTAGAAATAGCTTAGCTAGGTTTTCAGAAAGTTCTTTATTCCATTTTAACTTAGTTTTCCGAGTCTCACTTTTGGGATGAGGGTTACGGAAGAAGTAAATCCTATGGCATCAAAGACACTATGACCCAAAGAAAGGAACGCTCGCTCAGTCACTGTAACTTGAAAATCAGTTGAATCTTTTGAAGATCAATTTTACAAGATGGATAATCATTTTCCAGATCCAAAATGAAACCTAGAACGGGCGCAGATTCAGTACAATTAGACTAACAAATCATTTCAACATGAGAATTCGATTGCCACCCTTTTAGATTAAATTTAGCCAATGACGATAACAGATCGGATACAATAATAAATTTCTCAGCTTCTTGCTCATTTTTAAGAGTACAAACACAGTTATTCACGTGAAAAAAAATCTTGCAGTATTTAGACAGTGGAAGAAAATATTTCCGGAGCTTCATATTCTAAATGATAGTTTATTGCAGCAGCCAATAAGAACGGATTGCAATTCACATCGAATACTACTCGTCAATGTCTAAATTTTCAATTTATTTTCTTCGTCTTTATAGCATAAAAATCGTAAGTCGTCCCTATCACTTTGTCTTTTGTCGATTTGAAGAAAAGCTTTCTATCAGCTTATTTTCGATTTTAATAAACCGTTTCTTTGCCAAATTCTTAATAAAAAACAAACGGGCATTGTCTACAGCCCAAGACAACGCAACCTAGTACTTCCATCTCGATTTACATTCAAAGCATTTTGAAAATAAGGCACGGTTTCTTCAAGAATGCAAGTCTTTGTTTTCGACTCGAAGGGGGCCACAAATTTCTATCACATCTAACTTCCATAAATCAGAAATGGAACGTTCTTTTAAAGCAACTGAGTTACAACAAGGGTATTATTACTCGTTCCATAAATTTTCTGGTTAAGAATTTTACTTTACCCATAATAGTCCACCCTAAGCATGTTTCTACATCCATAGGACCACTTTTGAAGGATTTTATATTTCCAATCAATAGACTTCCGGGGACATCAAACCAATCAACAACTTAATTTCAGTTTCAACTACTATCGGGTTTCCCTCTATATCATCTAACATTGATACCCTATTCATGCAATTAACTTATCCAATGCCCATTTGGTACTTCTCTGATACAAGAACATATAAATGGTTGATCCATACAGTATAAATTACATTCGTAACTATTATCAATGCCACACAAATGAACTTCATATTTACGGTGCAACTTTTGTTTCGTTTCTACACCCCTAACATTTCTCAGTTACCTTACACCTTTCTGGTAGGTCGGACGGTCTGGGTTTCAACAACAACAACAACCCCTAACATTTGTGTTAATTTAATTAATGGCTTTGTGTTAATTTAATTTCACCTACGCTTCCACATTTAAGGAATTTTATAACATCTTCAGTCGCATACATCTTTTCAGAACCCGTAGTCATGATAGCCTTCCCAGTTTTTCTTCATTCTTATTTCTCGATTTAACAATTAAAGTTTGTAATAAGACATCAGAAGCAGCCAATTTCCTCGTCAAAATGCTGTCTTTACTTTTCCTTTTAATTGTTTTTAACCCAGACTGGTCGGCGTGAGAATGAAAATTTGGGCATAACAAAGTCAAGAACTTTTATTACAAACGATGATGTACAGTTTCGAGCTATATGATTTTGCCTTAAACACATAAAACAAACCCCATTCTTCAAAATGAAACTTCTCTTAGCATTATAAGTGATTGACAAAGGTTTGAAACAATTATCCGATACATGTGGCTTTTCGCAAAATATAAATGTTTGATCCATCTTTTTCAATACAGTTTTATCTTTAGATGTGTCGCTATTAAACGAATCCTCGGCAGTAACAACTTTTCCACCGAAAGAAATAGAATTCTTAGACTGCTTTTTAACAATTCAAAGCCAGTACGCGCCAACAAAGCACCTTTCTTCAAAAGCAACTTCATTTTTCAGAAACCGAAGAAGAGAGTTAAGATCAATCACTCTTACCTTTTTCATCCGATGGATTCTTGTTCTTTTCCCTGATTCTAAGCACTTCTCCAGGTATGCAGGATTTCAGTGGCAAAAGAATAGAGCACGGGTACGAGAGTGAATAATAAACAGCCTGCGTTGTAGAATGCGCAGAAACGTAGGGGCATACAGCCTGCGTTGTAGAATGCGCAGAAACGTAGGGGCAAACAGCCTGCGTTGTAGAATGCGCAGAAACGTAGGGGCAAACAGGGCATTATTTTTACCATAACGGGTAACGGTAAACTAGAGATGATGACAAATAAAAATTGAAACTAAACCCATTAAACATCGAAATTTAACTTTGTGCTGAAAATAAGGTATTTGGAATACTTGAGTAACAATATATATTTAAAGATCCCATTAGTAATTTTAAGTGAATGTACACTCCCTAACAGCAATTTTTTTCACAGTGACGTAAGATTTACGTCACACTGTGCCTTTGGGACGTCGCAGTACGTCTCGGCAATGTCATATTGAGGTCACAGCGAAGTCATTTTGGTCATTTTCATGGTCGTTTGTGACGTCGCATATTAACTTGCTTGTGACGTCACATTGTAATTGCCATTGTAATGTCGTCACATTGTTACGTGTTAATTAAATTGTGAAAACGTCACAGAATATAGTCACAATGAAGTTACGAAGTTACTAATACGTAACGTTGCATAGAAGGCACAAATATGATGTCACATTGTGACCCAGGTGTCATATGACTACAACGTCACTGTCACACATGTGACGATCTTTGCTGTGAGGGATTACTCATTTGTACCGTAGTCACTAGCTAGCGTTCTGAAAATGCATATATTTACTAGAAAATTGTGTAATGTATATATGCGAGTAAAAAGAGAAAGGTACATAACAAATTTTCGAAAAAACTCGTGTATATATTTTTTTGTAAATGAATCTTTTATTTTCCGGTTAATTAAAAATATCCACCAAAGAAGATAAATTTAGATTAGCTGTTTTTAATGCAGAAATAATGAAAAATTCCGCATACTACTAAGCATACGAGTGTTTTATTTTGGAAAAGTAAGAGCAAAACTCTCCGTGTGACGTCACGTGCCCATGCTCTATGCTAGTATGTTTATCTTCGGTCACTCAAAGTGATTCCAACGAATGAGTTTCGCTTTCAAGTTATCATATAGCGACGATGAATTTAAAGTCTTTCTTGAAACCACTATTGTTAGACATGACTAACTGTAAGAGATCACGCTTATCAACTTGAATTAGTTGAAACGTTGTTTCATAATTTTCGTTCAAACGTTGTTTTCCTGAAACGCTGTTTCATAATTTTCGGCTGTAGTTGCAAAACTACCCACAAGCTCTTTTGCTTTAGACTTAGATGACATTGCTTAAACTAAATATACAACATTTGAGTCGTTATCCATTAAAGGATCTTGACGTATCTTTTTGAAGGTTTCCAATAAATGGCTTCAAAGAAATTTCAGGCAAGCGAAATGTATGACGCCCGTCACTGCCGCTTTCTGTTTACGTGTTCTGTAGCAGAGCTTGTGGGTGGGATGTAGAAAACATCGTTTTCACTTTCATCTTCAAGGAAGGCTTTCAATTTTTTCACAGTAAGCTTCGCAAACTTCAAACCTTTTAGTATATCCATCTTCAGATACATTCCCCTCTACTAGCAGATTCGATATCTCATCGTCAACTTGCTGTAATTTTGGCTCTTTTTCTTCAGCTGCTCCAATAAATTTTCCACCTCTGGGACTTCACAAGCTTCTTTCAAATTATTACAGGTTTTAGTGAAAGCCTTACGAGGAGGAGGACCCCGGATTTTTAAAAATTCCATTATTGTTTTCTTATGTCTCCAAGTCCCAAATTCGGGCGCCAGAAATGTTGCAACCACTAAATTCCACCCGAATCGTAGCGATTGTTCTAAAGAAAATGGAGAAATTAAAACTTTTTTTAACAGGGTTTTAACAAATGCATTAACAAACGATATACAGCTCATACAAAATTCGACCTCACGTTAGTCGATCTAACAGTAACAAGGTTATTATAATAGTAATCTGGTAAGAAATCTAACTTGGCCTCCGCCACACAGCTAAAGAATATACATATAACGCAGCTTTGACTGTCAACAAGAAATCGTTTACCACTTGTGCACAGGAGCTTCCTAAAATCGCCAGCTGCGCAATCGAGCGGCGCAGTTCATTCAGGACTTGATTCGTGACAGGCATAGTAAAGGGACCTAAGTCAGTAAGTTACTTTATTAATATAATCGTGAATTTCTGTTTTAAGAATTTCGTGCTTTTTATTACTTTCCCTATATAGATAGTATAATGATAGGAAAAATATGGTGACGGGGTCGAAAATTCGAAATCGAGATTTTGACGGAGAAATAAATTTTAAGTATCCCTGAACTCGAATCGAACGTTTCTGAGGTGATGTCTGTGTGTAGCTCTCTCTCTCTGTGATGTTTACACAGTTATAGTAACGATAACGAGGTAAATATTAACGGAACCTGAATTTTGATCCCTTCCCCCGACGGGAGTGGGGGAGAGAGGGAAAGAAGGCTTTTCGAAAAGTCTTTTCAGGCTCCAGAATTTCCTCAGTGATATAGAAGACGGAATGTTTATAAACTTATAGTATCGACCATGGGACAGACCCTAACAGAGCCGGAGTTTCGATCTCCCCGCCCGGGCAGAGAAAATAGGAAAGGGACGTTCGAAAAGTTTTTCCAGACTCTCCAGATGATCTAGAAGGCTGAATCCTTGCATACTTATATAGTATCGACCACAGTGCAAAACCTAACGGAACAGGATTTCTGATTTCCTTGACGGGAATGGACAAAATGGAAGGGGGTGGGGTCGAAAAGTCCTTCCAGACACAGGCGCCGACTTTCAAAAATTTCGAAGGGTGCTCAAAAATTAAAATGTCTTTAAATTTTTTTAATCGTTCGGAAAAGTGGTAGCTTATCATGAATTTAATGAAGTCCTACAAGGTTTGCAAAATTGATCAAGATGAACCATAAACCCATGCAGAACTTATATCCCCATTAGGGGCGTCTCCAGACCGAAATCCAGGATGGGGGGCAAATGGCCTAAAAAACCGCAATAATATAAATGAGAAAACTATTTGCACTCTCATTTGCTAGTAGTTTCTGTTATTACTTATACAAAATGTATTTAATTAGACTTGTGCTCTCTTTATGAATTCGTCTGCTATTAAATCCATGTTCAATTTGGCAGCTTGTGAACATGAAGAATAGCCACGCTATTTAGTCTCTGCTGCTTCATTGTAGATCTCAAGTAAGTCTTGAGTCGTCGGAGAGTAGAAAAAAATCTTTCAGCTGTACAGGATGTAACCGGAACTGTTAATATTCGGTTTATTAATTTACAGAACTCTGGTATGAGCGAGTGGAGAGAAATGTTTTCTTTTCTATTAAAAACTTCAACTATATCGGATATACTGTTAATTTCTGCAGAATTCGCCTTAACTGTGTCCCAAAACATATCACGGTGAAGCAACAACCTTTTGCCATCAAAATCCGAACCGTAAAAATATACTATTTGTTCTTCACTTTTAATTTTATTGAGGAAAAAGTTTTCAATCATGGAAAGATGCTCCATCGTCTTTTTCTCAAATCTTGTTTTTAGGAAACTTATGACATGGTCCACTAATTGAAAGTAAATTTGACGATATCTTTCTTGTTGAGGATCCTTATCATTATTGATGAGGATCACTCCCTTCCTTTTCATTTTTCGTAGTATAGATCTTGAAACAAAGAATTTGACTATGAAGGCGAAAATCTTCGTTCTGCAAAATCATTTTTAAATTAAAAAAATTGGTTAATGATAAAATATTGCTGAAGCACCCGAGCACCCCCGTAGTCGGCGCCTATGCTTCCAGGCTCTCCAAGAGTCCCCTCGGGACCAAGAAGGTTGAAAGTTTGCCAGTTGTTGAACTGACAGTAAGAGACAAAATCTAACGAAAACAATCTTTGATTAAGACGACTGGACGCTAAAGAATTGCTAAACAAAATGAAACATATTAAAGAAAACAACTGATGTCGGCAGCATATGACTTTCACTACATAGTACAAGTACTTTACTTCTTTTAATACGAAATAACGATGGACAAGATACACGGCAAAATGTTTTTAAAGTTGAAAAGTAACATTGGCATGTGGAACTTTTTTAGATGACAAAAGATAAAACTATTTTGCTTGTATTTCGCGTAAATATAATTTGGCAGTTGGAAATATTGATAGCATATGCTAGGCAATATACTCCATTATACTGAAATACATTACTAATTAATTCAGGAGGCCGTTACTAATTAATTCAATCTTTTGCACAAGACTTTGGCGTTTTGGCGTCATTTTTGCCAATCTGGCAACATTTAAAATGAAGTGTAGCGACTTTAAAAGGTCGCTAGGTTGGCGATATTTCGCTAAATAAGTTATCAAGGTCGCCAAGTTTATCGCTAAGTGTTAGATATTTGATGATATTTACTGTTTATTTCTATATAATTATTGGATACATGTATTTGAAAAACGTACAATTTCCCTAGAACGGTTTAATCAGGCGTTCTAAAATTTGTGCCATTTGTTTTAGAATAAAAAATTACGTATAAAATGATTATTTATGTAACATTATTAAATATTCTGATTTTTTTTATGATGTTTTAAAAATTATTTCGAACATTTGGGAACCTCCGATCGTGCTTAAAATCAATAGGAATCCAGTATTCAAATATTGTAATAATTGTACCAAATTCGTTCGAAACACTCCATTCATTGGTGAGATATCACATCCATAGACTCACCGACACACACATATACACCACCTCAAAAACGTTCGATTCGAGTTCAGGCATGCTTGAAAGTGTTTTTCCATCGAGAACTCGAATTCGAATGTTTGACTTCGTCACAATATTTTCCCTTAACCATGTACGTAGGGGAAGTAAAAATGGAACTTATTTATTTATTATTATTATTTTTTTAAACGTTTGTTTCCCTGTCTTTGTGAGGCTTAAGTACTAATAATGCCCATAATTGTTGACATACTCATAATACTCATAATTGCGGTTTTAATTTTATTGTAGGTAATACTTGGAAAGGCTATGTAATTGTCCACAAGCATTCAAGAGAGTTCAGGTTGGTTTTATTTAACTTCGCCTGTAGCTGTACATCTTGCATCGTTTTAGAAAGTTATAATTACAAAAAGTGATTGAAAACTTGATGAAGAGCAGTCTGCCATACCATACTTTTCAGTTACCCTTTCCTTCGGATTCCTGAAGAGTCTCAATACATTCTTTCATGTCCTCTTTTCCATTTCACTCATATCATATATTTACCGTTTGCCTTCATGAATCCATATTACCCTTCATCAGTCTAAAAATGTTCCAAGCCTCTTGCGTCCTATTTCCTAACTGAGATGTTTTGATAGATATATCGTCTTTCACACTAGAAAATCAAACTGGAACTGAGTTAGCAAATTTTATGATTTCTCCTTTCGTTTTTGACCATACAGATGCAGATCCAATATCCTTGCTGTTGACACGGATCACCAAGAAACATAGGAGAATGGTAGCAGTGCACAGCAGCATTCTCATATTGAAACTCAAACTAATAACTTAACTAAAAATTACAAATTACAACCAACTTAAAAAATGACAACCAACGTAATATACAAATCATTAAATAACAGCTTCAATATTCAATTTCTTATTTTTTGCACTTTGTTTAACTCTCCTTGTTTAAACCCACATTGTTGAACGCTCCTTGTTGATGTGAAATGGCGCTGAATAAAGTAAGTCTCTAATGAAATATGACTTAGAAGAAATGAAAGTGGAAGTATGTAAAGGAAGTGACCTCATGTTATCACAAATAAGTAACGGAAGAGCAGGATAGCCCAGTGGTTAGAGCAATGGGACTACACTCGGAGGACCCAAGTTCGATTTTCGGCACTGCCCAAACTATCCCCAAGTATAAACTTTGTAAATTAGTTTTGTTCCGTCAAAGATTCCAAAATTTTCAGTTAATTCTCTTAAATTTCCAGTTGTATTCATTACTCTCCCCTCAAAATTTCCTCCTCCTCAATTTGGCAATCCTAAATATACTCAGTTTTTAATAAAATTTATTTTTAGAAATACTTTAGTAAATGTTGTGTTTTAATTGACATAAAATATTTTCACATAATAAAGGTAGATAGATGCCTGTATTTTTACTTCTGCCATTATTTTGTACTTCTCTCTGTGTGTATCTGTCTATGTAGGCTGTAGCGGGAAATCTATGCTTCGTACGGGCATGAAATTTGGTATACAGATACTTCACGACCTGAATAGGTGCACTTCGGAATTATTTATTTATTTATTTATTTATTTTTGTACTTTCGAATTAGCTTGTTATTTATTTTATAGTCTCGAATTTAATTTCCTTTAAAACTGCTAAAAACTCAATGAAACGCATGGAGAAAAATGTGCTTCGAATTTCAAGGCACTGTTTCGAGGCACTGTGGAAAGATCATATACAAGCGTCTCTGTAGTGAAACCAAGAATTGCAGATGGATGGCATTTCCTATTTATTAGGGTGCCTGTGAATTTCCGCGGAGTCGTCCCTTTCATGAGCGGTTGAATATACGGTCAATTGTGGGATTGTTTTTGCGGAGAGTGAGTGCGATTTGATTCGTGTAATGTTCGGATAGAAGCCATTTTAAATTGTGTTCAAATGTATTATTTAAGCAGCGGGTGTTTATTTAATTATTTATACGCAATGGGCGCTTATTTTGAACCCGGGCAACGCCGAGTAATTCGTCCCAGTTAAACAAATATAGTAAGCTGTCCCTCGTGACCCGAAATTGGAGCGAAGCTGAGTATTTCGCTACATATATAATAACAAAGACGTTTATTTCATGAAAGCACTTAAAAACTCAAAATATTAAATCCCATATATTATACAGAAGGTCGTTTGAACTTTATGGAAACGAATTTGATAATTAATTTTTATGCATGAAGGGTTGTTGTTGTTGTTGAAACCCAGACCGTCCGACCTACCAGAAAGGTGTAAGGTAACTGTTTGGACGGTCGGGAAGTGTCACCCAATTTAGACCGGAACCCAGTGGGGGAGGCATCCACAGGAACCGTACCCTCCTTCCCCTACCACCAACCTCTCGGAAGGACTGTCGGACCCACTTGTTTAACCGTTTAACGTGATCGTACTCCGCATGAACACGGCGGCAGTTTTGGCAGCGGCTGGAATCGAACCCGGGCCTACCGAGTGCAACTCCAGCGCGCTAACCAATGGGCTACCGCGCCCTATGCATGAAGGGTGTATTTCTTGCGGCGATTTGCTTCTATCTAATTTGCTTCTATCTATATTGATTCTTGACTATAGTTCTAGCTCGAATTCTCCATGAAAGTAAACTTTTTCTTAGCACCGTCATGTCAATTTTATCCCCCCGTTTACCAAAGTCCATTCAGTGTTCTTGGATGCCGTTTTCCTAAAGCTCGTTTTAACAAATCGAAGGCGCCGAAAAAGTCCATAGGAAAAGCGTCAGGTGCTTTTACAGGTATTTCATTAAATGGGATACATTTTATTCCTGTTTCTGATTCTTTCTTTGCTAAATATGTGGCAGTTGACTTAGACGTGTGACTAGAGGCTTTGTCCATATGAAGCTCAACTTTATGGATGTCCTTTCCATATAAGGCTGTAATTTCTTCTTCAAAAATGGGTTCTAAAATATTCTGCTGATAGTAGAGGGAATTAATTTTAGCTTTACTTGAGACTTCTTTTAGTTTTAATTTACCGTTGTAACAAAGTCCTGCAACCATCATGAATCCCTTTGGGAACATTTCTGTACATTGACAAAGCCATTTCTTACGGTCACTTCCGTCAGTTGAGCAATAGAAAATTGCTCTTTTTTATTACAGTCACTTAAATACACCCATGCCCCATCGAGTGTTACCACAAATTTCCATTTATCAGCAGCTAGGTGTTTTTTATATAATATTCTACAATTTGTTTTTATTTCAGCAATGTGCTTTTGGCAAAAGCAGATGAACTTTAGATTTTTAAACATCTTTTTTAACTTCAAATCTTTATGAATGATTTTACTTACAGTGCAAGAAGACATTCCCACTTTCGATGCAATGGATCAATGGATCTTTGAGTCGGTGGATTTTCTTTTAGAATCAGAGACTTCACTTTCTTTATATTTACCCGCGTTCGAACAGTCTTAGAATGCGATTTTGCGGCCATTTTTTCATTTTTACTTTCAGCCAGACGCCTTTTCCCTTTCAAATTTAATATATTAAAAATACCTTTTTTTTTAAATGCAATAACCTCGATTTTACACCACTTTACAATTTATTGATACGAATACTTTTCCTCGGAAAGAGTATTTACGTAACCTTCGAGCCATCTATCAATTTCAGGAGCCATTTTCAAAATTAATCTTTTATTCTACATTCCAATCAAAATAAAACAGTACCAGATGATTATATTAAAAATGCCAAATCTTTATCTTAAAATGCTAACGAGAAACATAAATACAAAATCGTTTCCATAAAGTGTGAACGACCTTTTGTATATTAAATAAGCGATTTGCAAGATATTTTAATAAGTTGCTCGATTAAATAAATAGAAAATTTTAGTTTGCTGGCAAATTTCTTGAAATTAATTTTTCTCCATAAGCAACATTACTTGACCTTTGACTTCAGATATGTCAGTACCATGGTTCGAAATTTAAAATGCAGTCTTTCGTCATGACTTGAAACATAATTACTTCAAGCTATAAAAAAGATTTATTAGAATCGGTTGAGATTTACTATATGTCAATGAAACCTTTCACATACAATCAGATGTGGGTGAACTGGATTTGAAGCTCACTTTGCTTCAATCAAATTTAATGATTAATTTGTGGAAATGTCAAAATCAAGTTCAAGGCATTATATATATATATATATATATATATATATATATATATATATATATATATATATATATATACATAAATAACGATGAGTGGATTTCAATAGGAAAGGTTTCACATATGCTGAGTTATACCAAAAACCATTTCGCTACTAAGGAAGAGGCGCAATGCTGCTCTATTTCCGAAGTAGAATAAAGATATAAATGGAAAGTATAGAACGGGGGTGACTATATGTCTTTCATAAAATAGTAGGGGTGGATTGCGACACCCTTTTCCCGTTTAAAGCAGCTTTTACCGCCGGGGCAACGCTCACGGTACTTATGTAATACAATGGTCAGTCCTCCACATGTGCAAAGACAAAAGCACTTCAACAGTAACAAAATCAAAAATCTGATGTGGGCAGCACATGACTTTCCCTGCAGACTTATATTAACGTTCTCCTTATTTTAATTAAATTTATTTCACTTTTAATTCAATTTTCGTTCTCATTCGTTAACCGGGCTTATTTTCAAAGGTGGCGTAGACAAAGTACGAAAAACTAAAATATCTCGAGAATGGCTAGTCCTGGTGTAATGGGAATGGTCTTATAATTTTCGTCGTTAAAAATTACGTATTAAACGAGCATTTAATGGATATTTTTTAGTATACTTAGTTCTTTAGTTTAGATTTTGACGATTTTTGCAGGACATTTCGCATAAAAAGGCAGGTTATTTTTTTCGAATCATACCAAAATCTAATCAGCACCAGGGTAAACCACAAGTGACTCATCTACTGAATTTTGTGAAATTCGGTCAAGTCGTTTTTCAGTTAGAGTGGATACAAGCTTTTGCAGGCCATTTCGCAAAAACAAGCGGGTTATTTTATTCCAAATCGTACCCAAAACTAATCAGCACCAGACTCGCCCACAAGTGACTTACCTACCAAATTTTGTGAAATTCGGTCGATTAGTTTTTTAGTTAGAGCGGATACAAAATCTGCACAGACAGACACACAGACACACAGACAGACACACAGACACACAGACAGACACACAGACACACACACAGACGTTACGCTAAAAATGGTTTTTTCGTATTCTAGAGGTCTCGAAACGTGCAGATCCGTCGAAAACTCGAGTTGCGATTTTCGGCATGATTCCAATACTTTCCCTATACATTACCATGTATTGCAGGGAAAGTAAAAAAGGAGACCTGGAATGGATCCTGCTCCAACCACTGTCAAACCAATCCCATCCCACGTCACACGGAAGACCAACACATCACATGTTTCGTCCGAGAGGTAACCTAAATGTAAAAAACTAAACGTGAATTGAAGAAAACCCTATCCGCGCGATGCTGCAGGACGAAGACTTTCCGTTAATACATAAATAACGATGATTTTGTTGCTGTTGAAGTGCTTTTGTCTTTGCACATATGGAGGACTGACCATTGTATTACATAGGTACCGTAAGCGTTGCCCGGGCGGTAAAAGCTGCTTTAAACGGGAAAGGAGTGTCGCAATCCACCCCTACCATTTTATGAAAGATATATGGTCACCCCCGTTCTATACTTCCCATTTATATCTTTATATATATATATATATATATATATATATATATATATATATATAAATATATATATATATATATATATATATATATATATATATATATATATATATATATATATATATATATATATATATATATATATATAATAATAGAAGTTTGAAAATCCAATGAACGAAAAGTAAGAAGATGTAACACGATAAACCTAACTTTTTAAAAACACCCACAGAATAAAATATAATACAGCAAATCATCAATCAAATGAATTAAAAATACAAAACACTAGCTATCAAGTTACAGAAAATCAACCAAATTAAAAGGTATGGAAACAAAAAAAGAAAAACTTAAACTAAATTCAACTATCTAACTGGCGTACAAAACAAATGTAAAAATCAATTAATCCTCAAGCATATGGAAAAAATAAAAATCATAATTATATTCAATTATATTAAATTATATTATATTAAATTATATTCAATTTCTGTTATATTATTTAAAAAATAATAGTCTTTTTAAACCTGATTTACATTCCATCAATAGTATTAAATTGAAAATTATCAATATGTATAATGATTTAAATATTAAATATAAATATCTTAAATTTCCTTATATAGTGCTTATTCCAAAATTTCATAAAAATCCTATTAAATTTAGAACAGTTACTAGTGGCCATAATACTTACTCTACTACTGCGAGTAAATTATTACTAAATTCTTTAAATCTAATAAATAATAGTTTAAGCCAGACTAGCAATAACTACCATATTCTAAATAATAGTAAAGAATTAAAGAATAAATTAACATCTCTTAGAAAAATAATAGGATTTCAAACTTTTGATTTTAAAGATATTTTTAATAATATTAAGATATCTGATCTATATGATGTAATTTTAGCTCTATATAATGCTTATATTACACCTCTTTCAAATCAAATTAAATTTAAAAATTTTCCTAAACTTCTTCACTTTGTTATTTTCAATAATTATATTTTTCAAGGAAATAAATTATACTTACAAGTCTCAGGAGTTCCACAGGGTGGCTGTAGTAGCAGTATGCTAGCTAATTTATACCTTTATCATTATGAAATGTCATTTACTTCAATAGATTATACTTTTTACAGATATGTTGATGATCTGATTTGCTTAGTACATACAGAAAATTATCTCATAGATATAGATTACTATCCAGACAATTTGGAATTAATACCTAATGAAGCTACTATTAATAAAAATGTTAATTTTTTGGATTTAAATCTTTTTATTGATCCTTCTAATAGAATTGTTACAAATTTATATGATAAAAAAGACTTTTATAATTTTAATATTAATAAAATCTTACCTTTTAATTCCTGTAACTCGATTCAATTGTTTAGAAATATTATACTCAATCAGCTTTTTAGAATTTATAGATTATCTGATAAAAAATTTCATGCTATGCATATCAATAATCTCAAAATTACTAGTAATTTATATAAATATCCCACTTATTTAGTAAATAGTATTGTTAAAAAATTTAAAATAGCTGGATTTTTATAATTCTTTCCATAGTATCATATAATTCTATTCATAGTATCTTATATTAGCCAGTCATCTCCATTTTTTTTTTTTTTTTCCCATTCACTTCCCACTTCAGCATTACCTTTATTTGCCCCTCTTTTTAGTAGCTCTTTTTGTATATTAATACTTTTTCTTTACATTTCGCTTCACAGTTTTTCAATTCTTATGAATGGCAACAGTAAATGGTTTTTTATTTTTTCTTTACGAATGGCAACACTGGTCTCTTCTATCAGTGTTCCCTCGATCCCTGTAATGAATCGTCTGTACACATGCTGTGCTTTTTCCAGGTATTCATTTTTTCTTTTTTATTCCATCTTTATGTATGTCGTCCAAGTAGAAATAGTTCATAGATTTAATCTATCTATTTCTTCAGAAACATACATTTTTGAGTTTGCTTCTACAAAAAACTTGGACATGATTAGATTTTTGTAGAGGTTAACAATTCATGATTTAGGCTTAGAGCCTCGTCCACGTGTAAGGCGTTTGTGCTTGATTTCGTTTGTTATACTTATTTCGATTCCATACCTTTGTATTATATTTTTCATTGACTTGTTGATTCGATATTAATTTTTTTATTTTTTCCATATGCTTGAGGATTAATTGATTTTTACATTTGTTTTGTACGCCAGTTAGATAGTTGAATTTAGTTTAAGTTTTTCTTTTTTTGTTTCCATACCTTTTAATTTGGTTGATTTTCTGTAACTTGATAGCTAGTGTTTTGTATTTTTAATCCATTTGATTGATGATTTGCTGTATTATATTTTATTCTGTGGGTGTTTTTAAAAAGTTAGGTTTATCGTGTTACATCTTCTTACTTTTCGTTCATTGGATTTTCAAACTTCTATTATTATTGAAATCATTTTATTTATGAGCTGCATTTGCGCAATAAATTAAATGTATTTTGCATTTTCATTCCATTTACTTAATAACTTTAAATTCTTTATTTAATAATTTCTGCATAGTATCTTTCATAATTTTGTAAGCTATAGTATCTAAAAAAATTTTATATATATATATATATATATATATATATATATATACAATTAACAGTATAAGCGACGTAAACAGGGTAGTTTATAATACGTGGAATCACATTCACAAAGCAGCAAGGAATCTTGTTCTGTTCAGCAAAATTGCGAACTTTTATGGTGTCCAGTATCAGCATGCATCCTGATGTGACTAACTTCGTCACCACAAAGGTTTGCAGAAAGGGGCACAAAATTAGAAGCAGAATTAATATGCCTTAATAAAATTAGTAATAAATGTACTATGTGCCTCATCAAGACGTTTTGTGTTTCTACATAACTGTTAGATAATTGATTGGTCCAAAAGCCAAACATCCCGGACACATTTCTTGACATAACACACTCATTTCCGCCATGGTGGAAATTGATTACTCTAGCTGGAAAATGAACCTTGAGAAGAACCTTCTGATGATTTCAAAGATTTATACGGAAGAGTCTTCGAGCCTGCTGCTCTGCTGTACAACGACACCGGGGGGAAGGGGGGAGGAGAAAGGAGAAACAGGGAAGCACAGATTAGACATGGTCATGCCAAACCTCGGAGAAATAGGATGCCATTGACAAATTATTAATTAGATTACTGGAAATTTTAATTGATATGAAATCCTAAAAAAAATTCAAATCAAAAACCGAAGAGCACTTTTGAATAATGTTAGCAGGAAAAAGTCAAACCTGTGACAAATCATTCAACAATGATTAGCAATAGAAGATTTGTTGATTTCTTCGTTTTTGACACACTTTTGAAGTTTAAGGCACGCATAATTTGATCGGTATATTGAAGAAGGATTCTTAAACGCGCGTATGTTTCTGTATATTTATTTGCGCTGTGTTTTACATTGTGAAAGAGTTTATTATTGATTGCGTACAATGTCACGTTCTTTATTTAATAAACCAAATTTATTGAATAATTTATGCACGGTAAGATCAAAAAGTTCGGAGACGTGTGTTATTTGAAGACGAAAACGTCAATGCTCTGGTGTAATTTCAATCAGAGTTTTGCATGTTAAATCCCGATTAACGCAGGGTATTCGTTTCTAGTTATTAATAAAATTTTGGTACCACATAATTATTAAAATAAATATTGTACCTAATTTATAAAATAAAAAATATGCATTTAATAACACAGCTAAAGTAGATAGATCTGCTTATAAATTTAGTGAAAAAATATGATATTTGAGAAAAATTCGCTTAAGTGCACAAACCACGAAAATATTTTAGTAAATATTACGTTTCAATTGGAAATTTGGTTTATTGTTTAATAAAATTAAGCAATAAACCGGATTAATAATAAACTGGAATACAGCTTGTAATACAGCTCAAATAAAGGCACAAGAGCATACTTAACATTTTTAGAAATTGATGGATTTCGTTTTTCAGTGCAACAAGCCTGGACCAGAATGTCAAAATGCGCGGAGACTAAGCCAGTCAAAGAGAAAATATCTAAAGGACAAACTCCAATAGAGTGGAGCAACCTAGTGTGACGAAATAGAGATAAAACCAGAAAAAAAAAAAAAAAAAAAAAAGCAGAAACACGAGGAAAAAGTAACATAAAAGCAAATAAGAAAAAAAAATAAATAAAATGCAGTGTACATGAACTTAAAAAGCAGAAAAAAATGCAAAACAAAGAAACAAACATCAAACATGGTCATTCCAAACCTCGGAGAAATAGGGTGTTGTTGACAAATTATTAACTATATTACTGGACATTTTTATTGATATGAAAAGCTTAAAAAACATCCAAATGAAAAACTGAGGCGCAATTTTGATTGATGGAGCTAAAAGAAAATTATACCTGTGAATAGTCACCCAATAATGATTAGCAATAGAATATTTATTGTTTTGCTGGTTTTTCACACAATTCGATACATTCGATGTCCTTTAAAATGGTACTGTAAAGAACGTTTAGTTTGACCAGTATATTGAAAAAGAAAATCCATTGATTTCTGAAACATACGTTTGCTTTTATATCTTTATTTGCGCAGTGTTTTTGCTTTGTAATGCAGTTTATTACTCATTGTGCGCAAAGTCACATTCTTTATTTAATAAACTATATTTACTGAACAATTTGGGGAAATGTCCACATTACATGCTCTCTAAGATGAAGAGAAGGGCCAACATAAGGAAAAAAAATAAATAAATAAAATAAAAAATAACAGTATAAACCACGTAAATAGTGAAGATGTAGTGCATAGTACATGGAATCCCTTTTACAGGGCAACACGGAATCTTGATATATATATAGCAATTTTACGAATTTATATGATGAACGATTGAGTCATAGGTTTTACTATGCAGCCTGATTTGACCGACTTCGTTACCACAAAGGTTTGCAAATTTGTGCCACAAGATTGTGAGCTAAATATTAATATTCTCTTATAAAATTAATAATAAATGTATTATATGCCCTATCAAGACATTTTGTAGTTTCAAATAACTGTTAGCGAACAGATTGGTCTAATAACCAATAAGGTGATTACGGCTCTAACTGAATATGAACCTAGAGAAAAGGTATTTAAACAATTCCTTCAAATACACAAAATTTAAAATCAGTTGCAGTAACTTAAACCTTTTTGTTAAATCTTTGTATTTAGGAATTAAGAACAAATTTAAGAATTTCGCATTGTACGTAATTTAATTATATGTGTTACTTGAGAAAATTGTACATCGTTCGTAAAATACTGTAAATAAAAACCATAAGAATGAAATGTATAGCATTGATCACTTCGAACCCACACAGCATATTATATCCAAGAGATGTAATCTGGATCATCCAGAATAGAATTAAAATCTTGTCTACTAGACGTCTATTAGACATCTAGATGCTCTCCATATACCATTTATGGCCAATGAATATTCATTGGGACATATAATGCATGTGCAATGGACATATACTGGAATATCTAGATTAAGTCCTCATCGACGTAAAATTACTATGCAATGCACGTGAAATGGATCATCCAGATTACGTTTAGATATCCATATTATTGGATTATTTATTTTATATTTATTCTTCTGCGTTCTAAAAAATCGGAGCATTTGAAAAAATGATAAAAATTTTAAATATAGCACATTTTATTACTTTTTTTTTTAAATACGGCCTAATTTTACTATTACTACTACTAATTTATTTTATTACCCTTCGGATCCAACCCCGATGATTGGGAAGGAATCTACTTTTTGTACCACTATAAGTCAATAAAGCATGATGTAAAATAATAATCATTTATCCTTTCATGTCTTGTTGTACATATATATTCAGATTCGTTTACATTAAAATAAACTCTATTATTTCATTGTATTACTTTTAAGGTGATTTCATTGTTCACAGGACCACTGAAAATTTTCAGATTCATGTAGCATGGCAGCACTCTGATCTAAAGACTTCGGGTCACTTTAGAAAGTTACAAGGATGAAAGGTGATTGAAAACTTGATGGTAAATCGCTGTAATAACACATCTATACTACTCTTTTTCTTTTGGGGTTCTTCAGAGTGTCGATAAACTTTTTCACGTCGGCCTTTATAGATGCATTCAAGGCAGATATATTATCTAACATATTTTTCATTTTCTGTTTAAAACTGTTCCAAGCCTTTTGCGTCACCTTTCCTAACTGAGATGCTTTGTCAGATATATATTTTTTCAGTTTGGAAAACCAATCTGTATGTGGACGAGCAAAATGTTTTGCTCTTTCGTTTGTATTACTGTCGCAGTACACAGTGGTCACCAAGAAACATAGAAGGACGGTAACAACGCACAGCATGATTCTCATATTGAAACTTTCAGAAACCGACAAAAATCAAGCAAGGTTCAACACATTTGATTTTCTTTATATATGTAGTTGCCATAATTTGCCGACCTTTAAATAACAGCGATAATATTAACTTTTTTTCTTCTATTCACATTTTCCAGAACTGTCATGAGTGCTAGTGAAGCAATAGTAATCAATTTATAGAACTATGATGACATTGAATTGACAGGTGTTTGCTTTGCCAAATATAATATGCACAAGATTAAAAACGTTTCTTATTTATTTTATGATAGTGATTTTAACGTCTATTTATTGTGAAGCAATCCTTTGTTTTGAAATTTCCATCAGATATGCAAAACAATGCTGCTATTGCCGAAAAACATTAATGAGAATATGTTGGTATTTATGGGCTGGAAAAAAAATTAAATCCAGTAGACCCGAAAATATAATGTGCAGCGAACCTGTGTCGCTGATGGCTCCATTTTTAGCTTTATTTGAAAATGAAAGCGTCGATGCCCTGGTGTAATTTTAATCAGTTTTACATTTTAAATCCCGAGTAACGTGGGGTATTCATTGATAATTATTAATAAAGTTTTGGTACTATATAATTATTAAATAAATACTGTGCATGATTTTTAAAATTAGAAATATGTAATGTAATAACATAGATAAAGTAGATAGTACTACTTTAGTGAAAGAATACGATATTTAAACAAATCCCATAATTGTACGAAATTTCAATGTCGCCTCGATGTGTTGTACTTATGTAGTCTTGATTGTACTCGCATACTCAATTTTTAATAAAACGAATTTTTAGAAATAGTTTAGTAAATGTTGCATATTAATTAATAATAAACAGTATCATATTGTGAAATACAGCTCAAATAAAGGTACAAAAGCATACGCACGTTTCGGAAATTTATGGATATCCTTCTTTAGTGCAACAAGTCTGGACCAAAATACCAAAATGAGGGGGAGAAAGAGAAAATGTCTAAGGAAGAGAATCCAATACAGTGGCGCAATCTAGCGTGACGAAATGAAGTAGATCCAGAAAGACAACAAAAAAAATAGGATGAGAAAAAAATAAGAAAACAATAAATAAAATGCAGTGTAAATGAACTGAACGCTCAAAAAAATCGAAGTAGGGAAGCAAAAATTAAGCATGGCCATTCCAAACCTCGGAGAAATAGGGTATCATTGAAAAATGTAGTGCAAACAAAGGTACAAAAGCTTGCGTACGTTTCGAAAATTGATGAAGCCGGTCAAAGAGAAAATGTCTAAACAGAATCACATAGAGTGGCACAACCTAGTGTGACGAAATAAAAGTAAAATCAGAAAAAAAAAAATCTCCAGTTTAATGCAGTCGAAATGGCTTTGCGTGAATAAAATTTCTTAAAATAAAGTTCAATAAGTCTATTCGATTTTTTCATACATTTTTGTTTTGTACAAAATATTTCAAAGCTTTATAAATTACTCGCTAGTTAGCACTATTTTTTTTTTTATCCCGATTTCATCTGGATACTCCGATAATAGACTTTCAAGTCAAACTATTAAATTATTTTACTAACTTCCTTGATGGTATAAACATTAGATTTGTACAATATATCTGAATGATAATTTAGATGCACGTTATAACGAGTCTTGCTGCTCCAACGGGGAATCGAACCCTGAATCTCTGAAATGGCCAGTCGACGCTCTACCGTTGAGCTACTGGGACAAAATTGCAAGCTCTTATCGTTGAATCTCTATCGAGCTCTTATCGTCTTAAGGGGACGGTGGACGCGTTGAAATTTTTTTTATTTATTTATTGACTTAGAAACATGAAAATTTGTATAAATATTCCTCTTAACATGACTATATAAAATACCATTAATTTTTTTTCAATTTTCTTATAATTTTGTATTTTTTTTTTTAAATTAAATTTTTTTTAACGAAAATTTGAAAATGCTCCTTGCGTGCCATTTGTCCACATTTTTGATTCATTTTACGTTATAATCACTCAAAAATACATTATGAATAAATTTGGGCATTCAGTTTTAAATCCCTTAGAAAGTTAATTTTTTAAAAATATTTGTCTGCATTAAAACTTAAATTTCATCATTTAATTAGGTTCTTTTATTCACTTTTAATTACCTTAACAAAGTCCAATTATAAAATGCATACCCAATTTCATTAAAAATTACGAAAGGTGTCCTCTTGCCAAATTGCATGCATCTCAAACAAAACTTAAGACGCATGGAGCATTTTAAAAATGTAAAACCTTTGAAAATTCCGTTTCGAAAAAAATGCATTTAACTTTTTGCTTACGGCTGGGACAGCGTCCATATCAAACGAAGAACCTCCCCAAAAGACAGGTATTTGACATACCCTATCCCAAACAGTTCGAACCCCTTTTTCAGGCATTGGCGTCCATGGAAATCGCCGACAGAAACGGTGCACCTGCTAGCAGGTATGTCAAATACCTGTCTTTTGGGGAAGTTCATTGTTTGGGATGGACGCTGTCCCACCCGTAAGCAACAGGTTAAATGTATAAAATAATGTTATATATTTAAAAAAAAAGGACTTTTTTTAGTCGATTTTTGCTCATTTCAACGTCCACTGCCCCCTTAAGTGGACTCTGCAAAGGTAATTTATAAACTTGCATGGCGGCATATAAATAAGTATATTTCCATCTACTCGGTTCAAACCTGATCAACAAACATCATTAGAATCCCAAATTCATTTACTCTCCTAATTTTATTTGAACAAAATTAAACATCTCGTGCTTATGCGTCCATATTTCACGAAAAAGTAAGCAAATAGACAGAGCTGCAATAATCGTGACATTTTAGATATCGCAGCTTTCTCACCCATAGGGAAACTCAGGCTAAGATACTAAAATATCGAAATTATTACCACTTTATTTCGAAAACTAAGAGTTCGATCCGAAATTCAATTATATACACTTATGAGGCTTTCAGAGGGCTACAAATTCTTGCTTATTGTTCATAGCTAGCGCTTTTAATCTTTGAAGTATAAACATTACAAACTTGAAACGGAAAATTTTCAATCTTCTTCAAAATGGCAAGATGATGACTCGAAAGCTATAGGAGTTTTTTTTAAAAAATAAATATAGATTTTGAAACTAAATGTCCTAATGATTATTCTTGTCTCTTTCTATTTATATCTATATTTATAGTTTCGACGAAATTTCGAGTGAATGTCAGAATAGTGAATAAAACACTAGCTCAAACCTATTCAAGTTTTTTCGAAAAAAAAAAAAGTTCAAATATTAAAATTTTGAAACAATTTTCATATAATCATGACCTAAACCCTATTTCCGACAAGACAAAACAAAACGCCATTTACATTGTTATCCATCAGGTTCGAAGGTATAGACGTTCAAAGTGTTTACAACGCTCTGCTTACTTCCGCAGAAACCCCAAGCATAAATGTTATTCACATCAAAGGCAGAAAGACAAGAAAAAAACATGAGAAGCAAATCCGAAAAAAAGATATATATAATGCAGTGTATATGAACTCAACGAGCAGAGAAAAAAAAGCAAAACAGGGAAAGAAAATTTACATATGGTCATTCCACACCTCTGAGAAATAAGGTGTTATTGACAAATTATTAGCCAAATTACTGGAAATTGTTACTGATATGAAAAGCTTCAAAGAAATTCAAATAAAAAAAACCCGAAAAGCACTTTTGAATGAGAGAGGCAAAAGAAAACGAATCGTGTGAATAGTCATCCAACAATGATTAGCGATAGAGGATTTATTGCTTTATTGGTTTTTGACACAATTTCAATGTTCTTTCAAGCGGTACTTTAAGGCACGTTTACGCAATTAAGGCACGTAATACACAAAATCTCATATCAATAACAGGACCTAAAGCCTTTTCTCTTAATCGTTGCTTTCAGAAATTAAAGTATGAATTCAAGAATTTCGCCCTGTAGTACATAACTCTCCTAGTTGCTTGAAATAGTAATAGATACTTTGCAAAGCACTGTAGAAAAAACTATATAAGAGTCAAGCCTACAAAGTTGACTACTTTCGAACGTTATAAGCACCTTCGTATAAATTGAACCTGATTCACAAGGTTAGTACTGCTTGATACCTTTATAGGTTGATCGAGTGGCATGTCTAAATGAACAAAAAAGTTCAGAACTGTTTAGTGTTCAACCAAGCTGGCTTTAACGTGTTATATCTAAGAGTATTGTTTTCTGTGGAACGGAAGAGTAGGGGGACAAAGTATCGAAGACAAATTGGAAGATTCAAGATGGTTTAATGACGCTGATAGTAATCATAATCACTATATTTATATAAAACTAATCACTAACCTAAGACATGTAAAGTTCTGAAGACTGGTCATACCTGAAGATGATAACTCACTACATACTTTCAGATCAAACAATCGCGTGACAGAAAAGTGAAATGGGTTTTAACGGCACCGAAACCAACTTAGTTGCGAACAAACAGCACCTTAGATCTGAGAAAAGACTCACAAGTCAACAAAAAATAATATATTTATCCTTTGTATTTTGTTGCACATATATTTAGATTTGCTAATATTAAAATAAAGTCTGTAGTTCCATTAGATTTCCTGGAAGTCCATTTAATTGTTCACAAGTTTTTGAAGAGAGTTCAGATTAATGTAACTTGACTGCATCCAAAATTTATGGATTTCGGGTCGCTTAAAAAACTTACAATGATTGAAGGGATTGAAAACTTGACGGTAAATCGTCGCGATAACACATTTAGTGGTTTTCTTTCGGTTTCTTAAGAGTCTCAATATATTTTCTGATGTACTCCTTTTCTGATTCATTTAAACCAGGTTTACCGTTTACCATGTCTTTCAATTTCTGTTTAAAATTGTTCCAATTCTTTTCCGTCTCTTTTCCAAACTGAGATGCTTTGGCATATATATATACCTTCAGATCAGGGAGCCAACCTGGAACTGAATCAACCATTTCTTCTGCTTTTTCCTTTGCTTTTGACCAAATGGATGGAGATGCATCACTGCCGCAGTTCACATTGGTCACTAAGAAGCATAGGAAGATGGAAGTGGTAGTGCACAGCAAGATTCTCATATTGAAACTTTCGGAAACTAAGAAAATTCAAGCAACGTTTCACGAATTGTACTTTCTACTAACATGTAGTCGGCATAATTTATGGAACAGGTAACAGCGGCAATATTAACTTCTTCTTTCTTCTATTCACATTTTTGAAAAGTGTCATCAGCATTGGTGAAACAATAGTAAACAATTTAAAGCTAAGGTGACCTTGAATTGAAAATTTTCGCTCTGCCAAACATAGTATGCGCAATATGAACAATTTTTCGTTTTTATTTTGTACTTGTGGTTTTAACGTCTATGATAACGTAATCCTTTGTTTCGAAAGTTCCATCAGATACGTAAATTTACGTATTGCGTAAAGCACTAATGGGAATATATGTTGGTAATACTATTTGACTACATCGCAGTGAATACCAATTTTTTTGTTTGTTTGGTGGAATTCTTAAAGTATTTCGTAAATTCTTGTTTTGTCTGATATTACATGACATTATATAGCAGGTTCGACAGTGGTAACTTACAAAATAGACTTGTAAGGGAGGGCACACATTGAAGATGCATACTGCATCGTGCAAAATGCGGTTTGTTTTGAACAATGGTTGCTACCTACTGTACACACATTGAGGTTCCATCACTACACGCTGCAGTAGAGACCCAAAATAATATTAGAAAACCAATTTTTATAATGCACATTTGAGCAACATACAAGACGCAGTGCAAGGCGAACAGTACATCCAGAATCCTCAGTGTGTGGCCTCCCAAAAGCAGAAGGATTCATAGATAATAATTATACTTTTGAAAAAAAATATTACAAGAGCATTTATTGCCTATTTCTATTTAGTATTTACTGTTGATAAAAAAAAAATTACAAATATTTTAGCTTTACATCTGGATTACTAGTTATAAACAAATATTGTGTATATATTTTGTTATATATTTGTTTTTCATAAAATTGCAAACAAAAAAAATGACTTACATTTTATTGTTTTATGATTACATTTTGTTTTATAATAAATTCACAGTTGGGAAAAAAAAAAATTCGATAGAAGGATATTGATTCTAATCATGGGCGTTCATAGAACTTTTTCATGAGGGGGACAAACTCAAGGATAATGCGTAAATATTAACTAACTCGATGCTTGCTTTTGCGACCTTGAATGTCTAGGGGGGAGCAAGTGCCTCCCCTGTGGGCGCTATTGTCTTCTTATTTAAACTGCAACATGGATTTGCTTTTGTGAACACAAGTTAGAGATCTTTGATAAGCATACACCAAGGTAAGGAAGGAATTCATTTGAGGCTTTACTAGTGTGTGATTATATGATATACCTTTATTATTACTACCTCGTTTCCTTCTTGTTATTTTCCGTTGAGTTGAATTCTTCATTACCGCTTGAGTATTGCTGTTTCTGCAGTACTCAATGTTATGTATATGGTTAAAATTGATTGAATTAAGTCCGTAAGGAAAACTAGTTGACAAAATTGCAAAGAAAAAAGAGGCAATTGCCTTCATATTGCCAAAAAGTTGGCGAAAGAGCGATTGTGAACTTTTCTTAGTCCCGATTATAGCTAGCTACTAGGCCATGGGACACTCTAGGACACCAGCATATGAATTAGCAAATGCCCCGAATTGTCGTCATATATATATATGTATATATACGTATGTATATACATATACGTGCATACATATATATGTATATATATATTTATGAATATCCACTGGTGTTACATACCCTCCACCTGCTCGCTCGCAGGTCTGGCATTCATAAAATTCATGGACACATGTGAACGCAACCCTCCAGATAAATTTAATTACTATGTGATAACCGAACAAAATGTTTCTTAGAAAACATTACATAGGCCTAAATTACATTAAAAGAACCCAAAACTAAGTAAAGTAATTACCACCTTTGACTAACATCACTTTTAAGCCACCAGATACTTTTATTATACTTTTAAACCGTCAATCCACATGAATAAATAACATTCCAATACAACACATACTAACGTTGACGTATATTCACGACTTGGGTATATACACTTCTCAGTTCAGTTTTTTCTATCAAGGCTTAATAGTATCTCGCGCTGGCATATATGCCAGCGCAGGATACATTTAAGTCTTGCTTCTATTCGTGATTATTTCGTCGTTTTGACTTCGGTTTCGTGGGTTGTCTAGCACCGACGAAGGGGATGCAGCGTATCCTCGAGACAGCCGTATACCGGATTATTATTTTACTTGTGCTTAAATACGCTGCGCAAGTTTCCCTAAGATGAATAAGAGTCCATTGCACCGACATAACTTATTTAAATAAATAATTGAATACATTTGTTAAAATAAGATAATACCCTCAGTCGTATGCATGGGCAGTATGTTTTTTATATTTAGCGCAAAAGTCTTTTCACCCCGAAATGCACACGATTCGTTTTATATACACACTATGTCCACCCATTTTGTACCTGACTGTAGCCCAAACAGTTTAAAAAAAATTAGAGAACGAAGTTCCGATTCGAAAGAACTACGCTATCTGACAAGGAAAATGCAGAGCGAATAGAGTGTGATAATAAAGGACAGAGATGGCACATATAAAAAAAGTGATGTTAATTCCAGAAGGATAATGCAGTACAGTAATGGTATAGACAGGGTGATCAGTAGGCAGTAGGACCACCCCTTCCAGCGATACAAGCACGGAATTGAAATAACAATGCAATATACACATAACAAATAACAATTGAAATAACATGTTATTTCAATTCCATGAATACAAGCAGCAATCCTTTGAGAAATAGATGCAATGAGCGTGCGGATATTTTCCTGAGGGATGGATGACCATATGCCTTCAACCATCCTCCGCAGATCGTCCTCTGTTTGAGGTGGGGACAGGGCAGTCAAACGATGGCCAATCACATCTCATACATGCTCGATGGGTGAGAGTTCTGGAGACAGCGGAGGACAAGGAAGAACCTGGATACATTGTAAGGTTTGTCTGCTGATGGTTGTCGTGTGAGGTTGCACGTTTGCTGGAAAACAGCATTTTGCAACCGCTGAAGGTAGAGCAGTGCAACCGGTCGCAGCATTTTATCAACTTATCGTCGTGCCGTCATTGTACCTCTGATACGAACCAGAGGTGATCGGCTATCGAAGCCGATGGCACCCCAAACCAGTCGAGCAGTATTGTCGAGCAGTATGGCGTTCAACAGTCGAAGCAGGATTGTATCTATTTCCACGTCGCCTCCAAACTCTCACACGGCGACTGTCATTCGACAAATAGAATACAAACTCCTTGCTGAACACTATTATGTCCCATTTAGTTGTCCAAGAGGTTCAGGTCTGACATCATTGCAATCTCCCACGTCGGTCTGTAAAGGACGGCTTGAGTGCAAGTCGCTTTCGGCCAATCGTCGAGAAACTGTTCTCGCTGATAATGGAACATCCAATGTAGGCTGCAAATTCTTCAGAATATCGACAGTCGCATGCCTTCGAAAGCGTCGATCAACGCGTGTTTACGTACGTCTGGATGGACCTGTACCACTGCGACGATTTACATGCCCTTCTTCAATCCATCTTCTCCAACAGTGGACGCATCTACGCGTGTTTCAGCGGCAATATGCCGCTAAAAATCTATTCGATTTTTTTTTAATTACACTAAATCAAGACACAAATCATATTGTAATTGCTAATGTCTGTAAAAATTTCCTCAAAATCCAGAAGAGGATGTATTGAAGTACTTTAATTGTAAATCCATTGACACAGTTCTACAAAAATGCTTTTGGTTTTGCCATTTTGTTTTCTTTCGGTTAGTGAAGGTGACATAGCATTAGCATTGCTCACACCTATTCAAATGGTAAATAAACCAATATGCATATCTATTTGTTTATAATTTAATGTGAACTGCAAACAATTGATATAGCATTTTCGAAGCATATCATCTATTAAACATTTTTAGCATAGAAAATTATTTGCACATCACTGGGTATATAGAGTGGGATGGATTATCCGCCCTCTACACTAAATATTTTACCCAGGATCACATTGTAAGCCTGCACTTTTTATTAAATTTAGATTAATTTTCTCAAAAACTTTTCACATTTTTTGTCCAAAACATTCTATTGTATGGCTTTTTCTTTTAAATCAAACGCATAGTTTTGTTTACAAACTTGCATCAATATTTGAAACCGATTTCAAAAAAGGTTATGGAACCCCACATTTAAACGGTTATATATTTTGTTTTGGGTAGGTAACTTGCTTTCTTGTAGTTAAAGCATTAATAAAACAAGAAAGATCAATCATGCATAAAGCATTGATTGTGAAACACTTTCCAACTTCAATGCAATTTTATATAAGCATCTCTAAAATGCGATACATTCCTCGGTAATATTTTTAAAATTATCACAATACTACATTAATTTATTATATTTGAAAACTTCATCGAAGAAAATGAACTTCATTCAAATGACGGTATTGAAATATAAATTGCCTGGTTAAAACATCTCTAAAATGCGTTACATTCCTCGGTAATATTTTTAAAATTACTATAAAACTACAATAATTTATTATATTTAAAAACTTCATCGGAAACAAAAGAACTATATTCAAAAGACGTCATCGTAATATAAATCACCTCTATATGAAAGCAGAGTTTCATCACAATACTATAATAATTTATTTTATTTAAAAATTTGAAAAATTGTTATCTACCATATTTATTTTAAAATGTTAAACCTCTCTTATACATAAAATAATTAAACACTTGGGAAAATATTTATTATATAATATATCTCTTTTTCTTTCTGGAGGATATAGCAAGAGTCAGAATTTAATAGAATTTGTTTTTTTCCCTATATTAAATGATTTTTATTTAAAAAACTACTTAACATATTTTACTGAAATTTTTTTTATATATTTTCTGGGATAATTTGAATATTTTCTAAAGCTTTCGAAGCAATTTGTGAATTTTAAATTCGCTTAAAAAATGTTTGAAAAATTGGATCCCATAGGGTTCAATGTATTTCATTTTTTTTAACCCGGGTTCAATCCAAAACTAATCGGGTGATATTAATCATTTATATTCCCATAGGTCCCACAGACCGTCTGAACAATATACTAAAATTTCATTTTGATAAAGTCATTTTTACGGCAGTTATCGTACTGACAGACAGACAGAATGAACAAAATCATAAACACTTAACTATGTTGCAAAGTGTTAAAAAGGGAACCTCCCATAGAGATAGCATTATGCAGCATAGGCGCCAACTGAGGGGAAATTTGGGTGGTGCCCCCCAAATTTTATCGTCAACCAATTTTGTTATGTGCAATAACAGATGTTCTATCTCGCTTTGGTCTGAATATCAAAAATTACCGTGGCTAGTGCTAGGATGGAGTTGCTAATGTCAGCGGCCATCTTTCAGGTCTATAATCAAGGATTTTGTCGATTGAGCCAAGGGCTATTTATATTTATTGTTTTGCACATACTTTAAATTTGGTAGTGCAAGACAGTATGTGCAAATTACAAATAATTTATGATTACTTTGGTGTGCGAGTTAATATAGTTTATAAGAGGATCTAAAAGGAATTCAAAATTTTCCAAACGTTTCAATTGGGTTCAGACAATACAGTTTCCTGACGACCATTCTGCCCAACTAGATGGTGTTTGAGAGTTAGCTCCATTTCATCATTGGAAAAAAACCTACGAAACGGTCATTAAGTTCCTCGAAGGTATGTGCAAGGAAGTTAGTGAAGCAGGAGCAAAAGCTCTCTTTCTCTCTAACGGCTTTCTTAAAAAAAAAAAAAAAAAATCAAGAATTCGAATTCTTCTTTATGGCAAAAATTGTTATTTTTTCTTTCAAAGAGTGAAGACATTAAATATTGCTCTCAAAAAAAAAAAAATCCTTAAACTTCCAAGATGCAAATAATTACATCAAAAGTGTAGTGGTCTATTCAGACTCAGAGAGAAGAAAATAATTTTAAGGATTTATGGGAAAAAGTAATAAAAAAAGGTGTAGAATTGGATTTAGAAGATCCTGTCCATCCACGGATTAGAAAAATTGCAAGATTTGACGAGGGAAGTGATCCTCATCAATTTCAGTCACCTAAAAAAAGATATAGTCAAATTTACTTTCAATTTGTGGACAATGTCATAAGTTCCCTAAAAAGATTTGAGAAAAAGACGATGAAGCATCTTTCCATGATTGAAAACTTTGCTCTCAATAAAATTAAGTGAAAAGCAAATAGTATCTTTTTACGGTTCGGATTTTGATGGCAAAAGGTTGTCGCTTTACCAGGATATGTTTTGGTACACAGTTAAGGCGAATTCTGCAGAAATTTACAGTACATCCGATATAGTTGAATGTTTTAATATGGAAAAGAAAACATTTCTCTCCACTCACTCATACCAGAGTTCTGTAAATTAATAAACCGAATACTAACAGTTCTGGTTATATCTTGTATAGCTGAAAGATCTTTTCTACTCTCCGATGACTGAAGACAGACTTACTTGAGATCTACAATGAAGCAGCAGAGACTAAATAGCGTGGCTATTCTGCACGTTCATAAGGAGATAGCTGCCAAATTGAACATGGGTTTAATCGCAGACGAGTTCATAAAGAGAGCCCAAGTCTTATTAAATACATTTTCTATAAGTAATAACAGAAATTACTAACAAATGAGAGTGCAAATACTTTTCTCATTTATGTTATTACGTTTTTATTTTACTTTTTTTTTAGGCCATTTGCCTCCCATACTGGATTTCGGTCTGGAGACTCCCCTGATGGGGATATAAGTTCTGCATGGGTTTATGTTTCATTTTGAACAATTTTGCAAACATTGTAGGACTTCATTAAATTTATGATAAGCTACCATTTTTCCGAATGATTAGAAATTTGAAAGACATTTTAATTTTTGAGCACCCCCGAAATTTTTGTAAGTCGGCACCTATGTTATGCAGATATTTTTATTGCCAATTTATTTGATGAAAATTATATCATGTTGCTTAGCAACAGAATTAAATAAAAAAAAATGTATATAAATTTTATCAGAATTGCATTTTTGACTGGATTATATTAATTAAGGCCTTTGGATTTAAAGACTATGGGAAAATGATTGGTATTTTCAATTCTTGCATCTTTTATTTTGGTAAATACTTTTTAAATTCATATATATATATAATATTTTACTCATGCATTGTGTTTAGCTGATTGTTGAAAGTAAATAAAAGTAGTACTGGAATATCTTCCAATACTATTTTAGTACTCCCATTTTGGTGTATATTGATGTAATTTAATATGTTGTATAGTGAAAACAGATATTCTTATACTTGTTAGGAGAATTAAATGAAATATTTAATAGAATATTTTGAATATAATTTAGAATACTATAAAAATTTGCATTTAATTGTGAATTTTAATTTTTATATTATCTATTCCATACGAAGAACAGAACTGTTAGTATAAAATAAATACACACATGATGGTGCCAAAGCAGTTTATTAACAGACACTTATTTTAGAATTGAATTACAGATAAAATAATGCATTTTTCTTACATAGATAATACTTGAAACTGTATACATGTAGCAAAACTGAAAGGTGATTTTTAAACACTTCATACTTGAAACAGATACTTATACAATATCATGATGCAAGTTGAATATGAAATTATTTGAATAACATATTGTATAACTCGAAAGTATCAGGGACAAAATAAACTATTAGGAAAAACTTCCTAGGAGATGAAATGCTAAACTAACCAAATTAAACTAATAATGTCAACCATTATTTTTCACAACAATAAAATCTGAAATCTTACTACAAAAACATTAATATTCATGTATATATTACATAATTACATCATAATTTCACAAAAATTATGGATTTTATTCTTTTAGTTCTCAAGCTTTCTTTTCTCAAGTTTTCATATTTTAGAACAGTGAACTTCAAAGTTGCTTAACAATTTTAACCTGAGTTGAGATGTTTAATGCAATGAAGCAACTTTAAAGCTGGATGGGGTAGTAAAATTCTTGTAGCATATGGTAACATGTTTAGTTAAAATATTTCTTTTGATTCAAATAACATTTAATTATAAATTTAATGAGAACTATTCATTTTTTAACTTAATCTAACCAGTAAATGTAATTGTACACTGATGCATTTTGCTAGAGGTCCAGTTTAGTGAAATCTGCATTTCATTGCATTTATATCCTGTTAAAAAGAGAAGGAAATAAAGCATACACATCAGGAAGTTTTTTTTTAATGTTCAATGACATTACACAATATCCGATAACTATAATTATTGCGTGATGCTCAAGTAACAGAACTTTTTATGGAAAATTTTTGACCCAAAAATTTACTAATAAATTGTGAAATGAACTAAACATATGACTTTTTTACAATAGGATTTGGAATTTTCTGTTTCACAATCAATTGTGGTTAGTAATACTTTTTAAATTTGCATTTAAAATTTTCATATACTATTGGTTTAAAACTGAAAAACTATTTATACATTGGTATAATTTTATAATTTATTTTATCCCTCTATGCAGAACAGAAGTTCTCAAATTCAAAAAGCATTCAAATTAGGTAAATATTCTGAATTTTCAATAAAGAAATATGTTTTATGAAAAAATTAGATGTATCACCAAACTTAAAAAATTGAACTGAACCATTACAATATAATTTGCAAAAGTAATGAGTAAAAATTTTCGTTTTCTTTTTAATAATGGAGCTAACAACACAATTATAATACATGCTTCGGGTATAGAACATGGCAGATATTTTTTATTGTTATACTTTTCCATTGGCTGAAGAATGTTATAATGTATTTGTATTACTTAGACCAAGGCTGTATCCTGTACTTTGCTCCTATGTATCAGGATCTAACATTCTCGTGGAGAACAAAGTATTTGATTGTACAAAAAAAATTCTAGAATGATATCAAAATCTCCACTAGGCAGTGTTACTTATGTACGCAAATTTTGGTGTGTTTCAAGGTGATTCTATTAGAATTTACCTGTGCTGTTGCACACTTTTTTGCGCCTAATCGGTTGCTCATGTCCTTGCTGACGAGCCGGTCGGTCTGGGTCTTCAACACTTTTTTGCGCTAAATTAAAAATATCATGAAAGGTTTAATTTTACCTTTTTAAATTATTATGAAATGCACATTTGAACAATGACATGCTGTTGTGTACCGTTTGCTAGTCATATATATATTTTAAACTCCATAACTGAAAATTGATTCAGTGCACTCAATTCTCTGGATACCTGCAAAAATATATATACGTGCGTGCATGTATATATATATGATTCTTTCCTTTTAACCATTGAACTGTTCAGTTCATCCGAAAAATCGGATTACCAGGTTTGGATTTGAGGAGTTTTACTGTATTTTAGAAAACTATATTACAAAATGAGTAGCACTGGATACCTGCAAAAATATATATACGTGCGTGCGTGTATATATATGATTCTTTTAACCATTGAACTGTTCAGTTTATCCGAAAAATCAGGTTATCAGGTTTGGATTTGAGGAGTTTTACTGTATTTCAGAAAACTATATTACAAAATGAGCAGCACAAGGTAGACACTGTGTAATCAGCATTTTGGAAAGGAAGGGAGGGGGGCGGGGGTTACTATTGAATTGGAGGGTTATAGAGACTGAATAACTTTATTAATGAATTTCCTTTCTCAATATGGATCTTATAGAAAACTAATATTGTTTAGCAAAGGGGTGTGTACTGATAATAGATAGCACAGGGTATTTATATGACTATGAACTTGTTTACTCCGATTATTTTTCAACTAAATTTTATCATTCATGATTGATTACAAAAGGAGGTAACATAGGGTAGTCAGTTTATGCTATAGGTGTAGCCATGATTTTGGAATTGAAAGCACGGTTGATGACCAAATGGGGGAGGTTCCAGAGCTGAATTTAGCTATCCAATATGGACACTGTAGCAAACTAAGGTAATTGTTAAGCCAGCATGTGTGTGTTGAGGAAGGCTATAGATAACAAAGTACAGGGTTTATATACAACTATAAGCGTGTTTACTCAGTTTATTTCTAAAATTAAAAATACTACCATAAACGATTTATGGCATAACACAGTGAGTCATTCAAGAGGTAACACAGTGTAGTCAGCTTGGGCCATAGGTGTAGCCAGGATATCAGAATTGAGGTGGGGTGAGGGATATAGAGCAGAATTTTATTACTCAATATGGGTGATTTAAAAAAAAAGAAAGAAAAACTAATATAATTGTTTAACCAATGGAGGAGGGGTTATAGATAATAAATAGTACACACACAAGGTATTTATATGACTATGAACTTGGTTATTTCATTTAATAAGTTGAATATTTAGACAACAGATTTATAAAAAGAATATGATTTTAATATCAATTTCTGCTGATGTCTTCTTTCTAAGGGGCTGATTGTATATATATATACATTTTGTAATATTTAACTTATTTATCATATAGTATTAAATTATATTACAGAAATAGATTTACATACCAAACCATGTTAATGAATCATTGGTTTTGATTTGAAATCAGAAATATCTTTAATGCCCTCACAAATACACACACTACAATAAGACACTCAATTTTTGGAAAAATGTGTAATGTTCTTTAAAATTATCCACAATCAAATCGGTGATGACAAGTAAATTCTAACATTGTTTTATTGACGACTATCATTGCATACATTTGACAGCTTTATTTTCATGTTTACTGATAGGTGGCACTAGTTAAGTACACAATTCAACTTGCTGTGGTATTGACTTCTTGTACGTCACAAAACACCCTAATGTTATATCCAGGCATGGAGTGCAGGATATAGTTGAGCCATGCTTAAACACATCAGCTCATTTGAGCTTGCTCTACATAACTTGTAAACACTATGCACTTAAACACATATTAAAAATAGTTAAGTACAACTTGCAGACTTGAATTTTACCTAGAAAATTTCTAAAATTAAGTCACTTTCAGAACTAACATATTTGGAACCTAATTAATATGTAAAGCATGTGTGGCAGGGTAAAATAAACTTTGAAGATATAATTTTGCAAAATGTACCACTTGTCATATTACATACCTGTCAACCTGGGAAAATTGGAATGTGCAAAATTTTGCATGAATGGCATTTATAATGATTTTTTTTTTAACTACACGCTTAAACAACATTTCTAATGAATTTAACTATGCACAAGTACCTGCATTAAAAATCAGACATAGTACTGGTAGGATATGAAAATTCAGGACACCAATTTTATAACATTTCAGAACAATAAATTATAAAACAAAAAATATATAAAGTTTTTTTTTTCCGGTGAAAATTACTTTTATGTTTGGTAAAACACAGGTGTTCACTAAAGAGAGTAACAAATATTGATCTTTAATAATAATAAAAAAAATATATAGCACTGAATTATATTCCTGCCAAAATGGTTTCCTTTTTATTTGCCTAAATCATTGCTTTAATAACACTTTTTGGAAAATATCCCTTCACAGAGTTCATAACCATTTTTCAAAATAGAAAAATTTGTATTATGCAAATATAATTAAAAAATTAACCTTAATAATTAGCTATAATATGAAAATAAGCTAGTTTAGTCGATCTAATATGCAACATTTAAATGATGGAGATGGATGGAAAAAGATACTAACATATTCTCGGCAATTCACGCGAAGTAACTGAATTGCGTAATCACACTGCTTATGTGAAAATAATTAAGAAATTCACGATAATAATTAATTAGAATATGAAAATAAGCTAGTTTAGTCAATAAAAAATACAATATGTAGAAGATTGAGATGGATGGAAAAATATACTTTTGTACTCTCAGCGATTCATAAGAACAAACTGAATTGCGCAATCGCAGTGTTCATGCGAAATTAATGAACAAAACATTTTAGTGATTTATGCTGAATTAGACAACTTTTGAAGTATATTTATTACTTTCATAAAATAAGCGATCCAGATCTTCATTTACATTACATGCGGCCGTAAATCTTCGTTAATTTGATTGGTATTACCCTGCATTTTATTATGGATTTGCTACGATCCCGGGAATGGTAGAAATAAGTGCTAAAAATGCAGAAAATCAGTGTTTGCGAGGAATTGTACCATGTTTGGTTAATTAATAAATTTCAAACAAAAAAAGCCGGAGAATTTCGCAGGAGATTGATTTCCTAGTAATGTTACAAAATTCAAATAAATGTGGAAATGCGTAAAATATAGCAATATATGCGTAAAAGCATAAAGAGCAGTTAAAATGCGTAAAAGTTGGCAGGTATGTAATATATAAATAGTCAAATATACATGTTATAATATATGCAAATATCACTGAACATCAAAAGCTTAGTATCAGGAGAATTTAAAAACATAAAAGACAAAAAATAAAATGAACATTACAAAGTTTTCTTTATATATAAAAAACTCAAAATACAAACTCATATGAAAAGTAATATTCATGGATTTTTAAAATTGAATATAATTATGCGAAATATAAGCCAAGCAGAACTGTTTTATTGAAAAATCTGTATTTGAGAACAAATAAAATTATAAAAGGCACTCAAAAATGACTTCACATTAGCTACGACCAGTGTTGTTTTGAAACAAATTTATGCGATGTTAAGATGACCATATGTCTGAGTATTGAAGACGGTCCTTGAATTTGAAGGCTTGTCCTCAAAAATACATAAGCCTCTCGAGAATGCAAAGTGTACATTAATTTAACTATTTACTCTTAAATGTTCCCAAATTAAGCTGTTTCTCTAAAAATATTCTTAAAATAAGCTATTTGCAACAAAATGCCCTCAATATTTCATTACCATCTGAATTCACTAGCAATTAAGACATGAGAGAAGATCTCTTAGAATACATGTTAATTTTTTTACATTTATAAGGACCCATGGATAATTTACTTAAATTAAAGGATGAGCAGTGGCACAACTGTTTTCATAGGCCATCAATGTAAAAGCTTACAAAGAAAACAAAATTATTATAAAGACACTGGAATTCATGGGAAGGGAGTCCAAAATTAAATATTGTGGGAGGACTGGAGCTTCATGCTTTATGTCATGGCATTGAGGATAAGTATGTAAAGTGCATAACTAGTTTTAAGTAAGCAGAAACCTTGTATTTATAAGGAAATAAATACATGTTTATCTATAATAGTTGAAAATAGTCTAAGTAAATACCATGTATAATTTAACATATTGATGGATTTTCATGTTTTCCTCAAATGACTGAATAATTCAAGAACACAAACATCGTTGTATCCTCAAACTGTGCTACATAATTTGGTCACCTTAACATAATGCAGTTTATCAACTGCAATCTACGAATTTGTCCCTACCCTGAGTACTTTTAATGAGTGCACAAAATTACAACACGAAAACACAATGAAATTTTTTTGAAAATTTTTATTACACTTTTTAGTAATAAACAGCTAACGTCTGATGAAGAGGAATTTTTTTTTTATATATTATTCTTACAATAATAGAAGTTGACAGACATCCAAAGTGTTTTGAATGTACAGACATCAAATTACAATTTGAATTCATAAATATAACTCGGTTTTGAGCTTAAGCCAAACTGGTGGCAATAGTACCTCAAAAGGAAATTTCTTTTATCATTTCTAACAATAGCATATGAATGTAGGAACAATGTAAGAACACCTGCATAAACTCTCAAATAATGGTTAATTTCTAATTTTATGCTAAATATATAACAGGTTTCTGCTGAGACCAAAAATCATTAATGGAAAATTAATATTTCTATTTATGTATTAATTTAATATTCAAGTTTAAAATTTGGATTATTTTATTACATTAAAATTGAAGTGACTAAATAATTTTGCTAGTTTGATGTAAAATAGTTTAGAAATTCAGTGATCCATGATACATTAAGTTGAGCACTATTGCTATAGAGCACTTAAAAAGAAAATCATGGATGTATCTCAAAAGTAGCACATTTATGTAGTTACTCCTTTTTAACACTAAGCCTCGACATGCAACAGTGTGGAAAAATAATTTTTTTTTGTGATGCTTTTTGTACCAGGGGAAAAAAAAGGAACATCATATACAGTAATGTTTAAGAGGATTTTTCGATTCTTGGCAATCCTCTTTTGGTATGCAGTTTATCACTAACACAACTTTGAACCATTTATTGTTTGATGACTTAGTTAAGCTAGTTTTGGTAGCTGGGTTATAAAAATACTAGTTATTTTAGCAATGAGTTAAATAAGTCACATAAAATATAACACTTTCTTGCTTTTAAAACTATATCGACTGTAATTTATCTTTTAGCAGAATAATGATTGAAATCTACATGCTAATATTTAGCAGGCAGGATATAACTTTTATGACCCAAGATGGCAAAACCAAAGAGAATCAGTTCAGCAATTGATTATACTTTTAACAAAATTTTATAAACAGTATCTGCTGAAATTTTTTTTAGTAGAAGGCTTTTCTCAAGAGTAGTTTTTTTAATTTAATAGGAAAAATAGGCAAAGAGGGAATGCTTGTTAATTACTAAACCCCCTCTTTATATTACGCTTGCCTATATACAAGCATAACATGATATATAGACAGCATAATATATCAACAACACTTTTAAGGTTAAAAATATTAGCTAAAATTTCCTGACATTTCTAAAATTTGGACTTTTTAAAAGATTTTCCCAATCTTTTTCCATGTTTTCAAATTTCCTGATGATTTTATTTTTTCCCAGTTATTCAGTTAGAATGACAATTATGAAGTGTTTATATTTATAGTAAAGTGTGAGAATTAATGTTTTTGAAAATTCGATCCATTAAAATTACAAGGACAATATTATAATGCAATCTATTACAGTTAAATGCATCATACATTGAATATTTACCGAACTGTTAAATATAATAATCTTTAAGCACCAGATATAAATTTATCAATAAAACAAAAATTGCTCAAGAAAAAACGCAACGAAACATAAATATTTTTTTTGTATGATAAAGCACAGAAAAAAAATAAAACACTATACACAAAAGCAAACTATTCACAAAATGAATGTATGAAAGTAATGAGATATTCTACAAAATGAAAAACAAATATTAAACAGCAAATAAAGAAATATATATGAATACAATATTGACTTGCCAAACACTATACAGAACAATTAAGAGGGAAAATTAAATGCACTAAATTATGCAAAAACAAAATGTAGCAAGTAGCTAAATTAAAAAAAAAAAAAAAAAAGGGGGGGGGGGGGGGAGTAATGTATTTTCAAAATTTCAGAGTTCAGCTGTTTCTAACCACTAAGCTATAGAACAAGTCAGAATGGCTGGGTTATTTGGGCCCTCTCTCAGGTGCAATGCTTTGTCAGTGTGGACTTAAAGGAGAGATCACCCCTAATTGAATTACTCATAATTAAAAACATAGTTTTAGCCATTAACAATAAACTATTAAAACAAAATGGTTAAAGCTATTTAATGCAAAAATGTGCATTTAATGATTTTGGATATGACAGGAGAGGGAGAGGAATTTTAATTAATAAAGGCCTGTGATGGTCAGAGTGCCAAAAAATGCCTTTCTAAAGGATTTTATATTACCATTGTTCAGGTTTTTGTAGAACAATAAATAAATAAATAAATAAAAAAAAACACATCATGTTGTAATATAGCTTAGTAGTTTTTCAAAACCTGCACTACTTATTTTGAAAAATATAAAAATGGGACACAATTTAAATTGTGTTGATCACAGTTACATATAATGCAAACTCATTTTGAAACTAGACCAGAGTTGATATCTATTAAGTAAGGTATTACTTATTACCAGTTAGAGTAGTGATTCCCAACCTTTTTCGTTTGGAGGAACCTTGAAATATTGCATGAAATCGCATTGAATCTATAATTGGCTGACTCATTATGTTTGCCAGAGGTAAATGGCAAAATAAATGTGCAAAGCAGCAGAGTTCATAAATAATTAACTTGTACTTTCAAATAAAACATTACATAAGTAATTTTACTGCCTATCTCCATAATGTAATTATTGTTAATAAAAAAAAATGACAAACATTTTTGCTTTACTCCTGGTTTATTAGTTACAAACAAACATTGTGTATATATTTTGTAATGATTGTGTTAATATATAATTATTTTTCACAAAATTGTTAAAACCACATAATTGTCAAAGTTAATAATAAAGTTATGTTTTATTATTTGATACATTCACATTTTCATGTCATGTGATAAAGAAAACTATATTTTAACTGATTTGGCAATTTTTTTATTATTATAAGGCTTTTCCTTTTTTTTTTCAAATTTTTTCCTGGTAACCCTATGAGTAGTTAGAGGAAGTCCTGATAATGCTCACAATTGCTAACTGAATTCCTTGCAACTACAAAAATTTCGCACATCAACAAAATTTCTTGTCTCAAGTCAAACTCTTGTTGCTTAAATTTTAACTATCAAGTGAATATCTAAACAAAACTTTCAAGATGCCTTACTGTTTTATACTTAGAGACAACTTTAAAACCTCAATAATGTTTTTTTTTAAACTCATTTACATAAAAGGAGGCATATTTTACCTTTTGCAAAGCTCCACGGAGCCCCAGAATTCGGTGGATCCTGGCAGGGAATGATTGCATTAGGGTATGGACCAAATTTTAAGTGAAAAATATCTCAATCTGTTTAATGCTACAAAATGCCCATTTCTGTGGCACAATGCATCTTTGAACAGAATGATAAATAATGAACAGTAAAATATTTTTTCATTTAACATAATTAATTGCATTGAAAATTAAAATTCTACCTGATTAAATCCCACTGTAAGTGATTAATTTGCTCATTTGTAGCATTTTTTCATAAAAAATAAAATATTATGAATATTTTAAATCTTTTCCTTTAACTATCAACATTGACAAATATTAATTCTTAAAATCACACCTCTATTCGTAATTGTACCTGCATTCCTCATTTATCGAGAAAAATATCAGTTATCAATCCAAATAATAGATTTTTAGCTTCAGAAATAATGAAGTCACTTAGATTTATACGGTGTCATTGGAATGATTACACAATTAAGATTACTGAGAAATCAATTAATGACAAAATTGTGAATTTGCCAAGAAAATGAAATATTTCCTATGACTGCTATTTATTACATGATAATTTTGAAAATAAAAACTCCTTTAATTAACAATCAGAAAGATTTCCTGTTGAATTAAAACAAAAAATGCTTGGTATGAGAAACATTTTGAGCCATGTACTCAACCATAAGCAGCAACAAAAAGTTTTACCAACTTTTAAAGAAATATCAAAATATGATTTAATGTGAAACATGCTACTAAAGAAAGCTTAAGTAATATCTTAAAGGATAGACATAAAACTGTCTATTTAAAGCTCCAGTTTTACAAATACATTTTAATGGTTATTAAACAATTTATCTTACATTCAATCACTACAGTAGTTGATATCTTTCAAATGATTTTAGTTCCCAGTATTTGGTTTTATTTTCGTAGTTGGGAAGGTTACTTCTCAATATCCCAACTCTGGTCTGGTCTATAATTCTATTTTTTCCATAATTCGTTATGGCTTTTAGAGAATGCTAAGTATCACAAATCAGTTAACAAAGTGGTTTCAACCAATAATACAATGGTGGAAAATATATTTGGTATATAATAAGGAAATGATTCTGAAAGTCAAGCCACACAAACACATAAAATAGTAATGACAAATATATTTAATTCCGAAAATAAATACCATAAAGTCATGAATTCGATAAATTAAAAATGCAATGTAGGATAAAAGGCACAAAAATTCCTTTTTTAAATTTATTTAGGGAAAGTTTGAAGCATCTCCATTTGCAATTCAAATATATAATACAGAATGTCAGAGGTTGACACAGCAGAAATGTTAAAATACAAATAAAATCCTAAATATATTTTATCAAAGCAAATAGTTGAACCTTAAAACCTATGTAAAATATATCTTATATAGTCACAACACAAAAGAAGCTTTACACATGATGAGAACAAGATAATTATTACACCAGAAATGTGATAAAAACATCTGTGAAGTGTAAACTATACACCTCCAGTTGATGCAATGACATCCCAAAATTACACTTTGATGACATCTAATAATCTAACAAAACTGCGCTACAAGTCTTTTAGACAAAACAAAATCAGGGTTTGTATATGGAAAATAAAATATTTGTTTTAATATATAGCATTCTATTTTCTTCAACAAAAGTGCTAAGTTAGTATATGATTGGATGTTTAAAATCAATCTCAAAAATGAATAAACTAACAGCATTTCAGAAACTGAGTTTAGTAAAACACTAGTGTTTTACGAAAAGTAAACAGGTGTTATATTTAAAAACTCATACCTCTACCACTCAGTCAGTTGAGGTCAAACCAAAATACCTTTCAATGCATATCAATTCTTTAAATTCAATTTTTAGTTTGCCTTAAGTTTACCAATTATTTTAGCCACATCAAATGATAAAAAATAAGGCTTTCTGATTTAATCCTGGATAGGGTATGGCTAATTTTTCATTTAAAATCAAAATATGGCATTTCTTTACAGTATCAATCATGATCCAAAAGGTGGAATTTCTCACTGTAATGGGACATTGGAAAAATTGATCTTTCTGTCGTCTGGCATCAAATATGTGACTTTGGATGGATGCAAGCATAGCTGCCAACTTATTTGGAGTAAAAATCAGAAGATTTTTGAAAAAAAATCAGAATAGCGCATAAAATGAGTTTTACAGAACAAATCGACATAAATCTGATTTTCAAAGGACACAATGTAAATAATGCACAAATATGTGAAACACACAACTGTTTTGAGATCTCTTTGGAAACAGTTGTATGCATGTTCATTTGTACATTATTTACATTGTATCCTTCATCTCTCAAAATATTTTGACAGAAAGTTACGTTATGTAATGATAATATAATTCGTTATGTAATGATGATATAATTCGTTATGTAATGATGAAAAATGATATAATTCGTTATGTAATGATGAAAAATGATATAATTCTATTATATTTAGAAAATGCAAGTTTGACAATTGCGTTTAAGAACAGGGTTGTTTAAATACATAGGCAAATTTAATTTTAACACATTCCTTTATATTAATTCTAAACTATGATTTTGTTATCTATAATAACTCATGCTTTTATTTTGTCAGTTTTGTTGAAATTAAATCATTACAATAGTCAGGATTTATGAACTTAATTTCACACAAAAATTTTTTTTTACAATTGGGAAGACACAAATTTTTTGTTCTTAAACTGCAGTATATTTTTAAACACATTCATAAAATTATCATGTATTATTAAAATGTGCATTGTCTAGTGTCTACACATAAATAAAAATTGGTGGCAGTATATTTTAAAGAAAATGTTTATTTTGTTCAAAAATATCTTTTCATAAAAATGTGCCAGAAAAGGCTTTAGATAGAAAAAGATTGAATTTCATGATCGTACTATTTATATGAAAATAATTAAAAAATTAACTTTTATAATCAACCAAACTATGAAAATAAGCTAGTTTAGTCCAGTTAATGTGCAACAATAAGGAGAAGGAGATCGATGAAAAAGGATAATTGCATAATCTCGGAAACGCCCGCGGAAAAAAAACTGAATTTCACGATCATACTATTTATGTGAAAATAATTTAAAAAATTTGCCTTTATAATCAACTAAAATATGAAAATAAGTTAATTTAGTCAAGTTAATGTGCAACAATAGGGAGATGGAGATCGATGGAAAAGGATAATAGCGTTCTCTCGGCAACCGCTGCAGAGAAGAAAAAAAAAAAAAATACAAAAATTTACAACTTATTTTTGATTCCTTTCTGTGAGGAATTTTATGCCTACACTTCCGGGTTAGAAAGACGAGCATTGTCTGCCGTCTGTTTCTTGAACGCTGCGTGCTAGAAGTACCAGAATAAATAGAGCTTGTCACACAAGAACGTCTGCGTTCATTGTTACGTTCATTGTCTGCGTTCATTTGGATTGCTTGTCACACGAGAACGCGAACGTTCTCGTGTGACAAGCAATCCAAATGCTTGGCGACATTTTGGTGTAAAAATATAAATTTGGCGATAAATCGACAAATTGGCGCGATTTTCAGGTGTAATTAGTAAAAAATATTAAAAATCATAAAGAAATTGATTACGCGCGTAAAATCGTAAAACAAGAGAATTTTCGTAAAAATTACGAAAAATTCGTAAAAGTTGGCAGGTATGGATGCAAGACTTGTAAATTTGTATTTATCTTGACAAAAGCTAATGAATGATATAAGTTTCATCCATGTACTCATTGGGTTGATGGGATAAGTTGGGATGCAAAATACAAGACAAGCTGAATAAAGATGAATTTTCTTGTATACCAATTGATTCATTGGATTAAATAACATTCAGAAAAAAGTTTCACGATTGTGCAATGGAAACTTTTCTAACAGTTGGTAACAGAAATTTGAACTTTTCAATGTTAAATTGTTTTCAGAAATTTTCATAAATATATTTACTTATTGATTCTTTTTGTTCTTGCTTTAATATATGTAGTAGAATAACCCAAAAGAAATGCCATAATAAATATACTGAAAATAAAAAATGATTTATGACTATTTATTGCATTTATAGCTGTTCCCAATATCTTGGCTTTCTTTTGAACAAATATATCGATCTGCACATTACGTTAGTTCAAAATGTTTACATTTGTCGAAAGTGCATTCAAATTTAAATTATGACCATTTATTGAATACATTTGTCCACACCATTTTGTTGGGGAATTTATTCGGCCACTTTCATGATTTAATTTTTTTAAACAAAAATATCGACCTGCACATTACACTAGTTCAAAAGTTTTACATACCTCGGGATTGCACTCAAATGTGAATTATGACCATTTATTGAATCCATTGTCCCCACTGTTTTCTGAGAATTCACTGGGTCAGTTTTCGTAATTTTATTTTAAAATAAAAGAAACTTTTCATTTAGTAGGTCTATATTTATCATATCCTGTGTTTAGTCGTGCTATGTCCCATGCTGGGTCATTTGAAATTAAAAAAAACTAAAATAGGATCAAAAGGAAAAAACAATGAATGCTGTTCATAAAAAAGTTATTTTATGAATTAATTACTCACTCCCAGTTGCAAAAATTTCAACATGGGCATAGGTGGTATATAGAAAACTGAACACTTAAAATATTTTTAAGTACTAAAATGGAATAGAACATGTTTAGCTTGATACTTGAAATATCATGATAGTAATAATGAAGAGATGAGATATATTTGTTATAAAATGGAATTTAAACATTAATTTATCGTGGAAATTTTGGTTTTGTTAGATTACAGAAAATCACAAATTATGTCAAAACTCCCCTAAAGGAATTGCAGTTACTTTAGAGAGATAGAGGTGAGAATAAGGACTTTGACTTTTTGACAAATTTTAAGATCTTTTTCAAGCCTCAAATTTACAAAATTAAATTCAATACTTCCAAGGATTCAGTAAAGTAAGAAACCCGAATATATTGAAAATAAGAAAAAGTATAATCCTTATACTGATTATTTTTTTATAAAATATATTACAAATATTTTTGTATTATTTTCAAATATTTCTATTTACAAGCTGTTAATCCAGATTTCTTTTCTATTGTGGAACTAACTGATAATAAAATATTGATGATTTACAGAGAAAATAATTCAGATTACCATATTTTTCTTTAATTTTTAATAACAATTCAAGCAGGTCCCATACAAACAAAGATGTAATCTAATCTATCCCAACTTATATCTGCACATGGTAATTAATCAACTACTTATGTAAATTTACATTAATTAAAAGGTGAATTATGATATTTTTCTGATCTAATCATTTTTGAGATTGATCTCTAAAATGTGAGAATAATTGAAAAAACATACAAACCCTGTTTACTGACTCAAACAAAACTACCAATCTATAAAATAAAATATATATGTATGGACAGATGAACAAAGTAACTTAATTGCACCTCTTATAACAAAATAAGATTATGATGCATAGTCCAAAGTTTCTGATGTGGGTGTTGAACTTTCTGCATTTGATGATCGCTCTGCGGCAAAAGAGTTTTTGGCAAATCCAGCTAAAACAGACACTGCCACTTCTGAAGCACTTTCAAAATCCAATATAGTTGGACTCACCACACCCTCAGAATTAGAGTACAGAGATGTAGAATGGGCTGGAATAGAAATGTCACTTTCGCTCTGGTGAAGAGATTCACCAGATGCATCATAGTATGAAGACTCTTCTTTAATGCCAAGTAGATGATGCCTATTACCACCTCCTCGGCTAATACAGTTGGGACAAATGTAATCTTCAGTTTCACTCACCTCAGTGACATCGAGGCCAACACAAAGGAGATGAAACCACTGTTCACAACCACCATCGCACTGCACCCAGTTTACAGCCTCACCTAGAAAAGAACCAGAAACATGAAGCAAACAATTTACATTAAAAATTTGTACAAAATTTAGAAAATTTACATTAAAAAATAAATATAGATTTGAAAACTAAATTTCCTCATACATATTTTTGTTGCATACTATTTATCTTATTATAACTTTTATAGTTTACTATATATTTCAAATAAAAGTTAGAAAAAAAACCACTCATCCAGAAAGCTACTTTTTTAATTTTTCAACAAAAAATGTATTAAAATTGCATTTTCTTACAAAACAAGAAAAATTATTTACATTTTTATCTTTTAGGTTTGGGGGTATGAGCATTCAACATGTTTACACTATTTGTAATGCTCCGTTTTTTAACCAGAGAAACCCTATAGATGTTATTCACTTAAAAATATCTTAAGGATTTGAAAGGGATCAATACTAGGCATTTGCATTTAGTGAAGAATTGAAAGTGCCCAAGCAAAGTCACTGAATATTTTTTGAGAAATACAATGTCGCTTAGGAAATTTTCAAGAAAAATGGCATCACTAGAGAAATTCTTGAGAAAAGTAAAAAAATTCGAAAGAAAAAAAACACAAACACTACAAAACATTTTTATCATTACTCTTTTTAAGAACTTTCAAGGACTTGACCAAAAATTATGGATTTTCAAGTACTTTCAAAAGGCCTTGCAAATGTTTATCTGAAATTCAAGTACTGTATATACTCGCATATAAGTCGAGAAATTTGTGATAAAAAAGAAAAAGCTTCAAATTGAGGTGAGTGGGCCGACTTCTATACGGAGTCTTAAAAAAAAAAGAAAGTTCTTTTTTCCCGTAAGGTAATCCCTCTTAAAACAATGTGGTAGTAATTATGCAATCGTGCACTCTGAATTTCTCTCACTTCAAAATTCTCCTGTGAGTCACTGCCCTCCCGATGTTCCCGACTACCAGTGTATCACGTCATAAAAATATGCATACATTTTTGTTCGATGTTTAATTTCCCGTTTTTCGGATTACGGCCGATCGTTTTTGACAAAAAATGGCTCTTTTCAGAAATAATTCTGTAACACGGATTGTTTAAAACTATAATGCAGGATTTTAAGTTGAAAGTTTTTTTTTTGTTTCGTTTATTGAAGAGAGTACCCAATAACTGTGTTGGGTGGTTAACGAAAAAAAAATCGGCCCAAATAACCGGCAGAAGCCAAATATTGTTTTGATTGCATGGTGGGTCAAGGATGCTTGAGAGACAGGAATGTAAGGTCTCCCGTCCGTTTTGAGGATGTTGCGTGCTGGGAGTAAAAGAATGTCTGGAGCTTATCACACGAGAACGAGAACCCCCAAAACGGATGGAAGACAACACTCATATGTCATAGGCCTACTTGTTTGGAGTCAGACTTTAAAGGGTTCCGATGACGTTTTTATTATGGAAATTAAATTTTAGTATCGTGTATATATATATATATATATATATATATATATATATATATATATATATATATATATATATTCATTTTCAAGTGTTTTTGAATAATTTATTGAAAAATTTTTTTTTTCTCTTTTTGGGCGTCGACTTACATGCAAGTTTTGGATTTTTTCTGATATTCTTCTCTGAAAGAAAGGGGGTCCACTTATACGCGAGTATATATGGTATGTTGGGTTATTTTTGGCTATTTAATAATTTTAGGAATTTTGTTTTTAATCTAAATATGTTCAGGGGTCTTATTTACATAGCATTCTCTTCTTAATTATTCATTTTCCAATTGTTTAGGCTTTTGATATTTTTCTGTTCCAAATAGGTTCTATTCCATAGGTTTTGTGTTAAAAATGGCGCAAGTTCGTTCTTTTTAGGTTTCAGCAATTTAAATTTGTCTAAATTGGCTAATTTGTAATTCCATTTATTGCCCTTTTTATTCCCTTTGATTTGATTCTAAATTTGTTGTTTTCGGTTAAAAATTCGTTGATTTATCGCGATTTTTCAGTTTTATCAGAATTGTCCTTATTAAATTATTACCGAATTCGTATATTCCAAATCGTTTCACTTCATTTCTTTTTAATTTTAGTCTGCTTAAAATTCCTGTTCTCTTTAAAATTTTGAGTTTTTGATTGGTTGACAGTGATATTAAAATCGTCTGTCATTAATTATTTTATTGCTCATCGATAATTTTGTTGGCAGCGATGTGTGGCAGCGATGTTTATTAGTATATAAATAGACTCGTGCTCTCTTTTCATACCTCTCTCTTTTGGATTAGAACTTAATATGTGATACTTTCAAGTTGTAATTGCACTACGGCGCACGGTTCATGATGGAACAATACGTTCAGATTATCAAATCTTCCCTTTTTGGAATGTGGTGGTATTTTGTCTACACCCAGAGAACGAAAATCATTTTTAAAGAGCCTCTGATATATTGCATCTTCAATGACTGAATGCAGATGTTTGGAACACATTGTCTTCCATTTCCTGCCTGTTGAGAGTGATGTGGTCGATGTTTACTAAAGTAATGTCGGCGCAATTGGAATAATTGTTTAGTTTCGGAGGTCAGATTTGTTCTTTCATAATGAACTGAGTAGTTTAATTATTCCGAGTCACAGGACTGGACTTCCACAATTTTACTTCTTGGTTTTTGATGACGGAACCATCTTTGCTTTTGTTCCGAGTGATGTCCACTGGAGTTCTGCTACTTTCAGCTGAATTTTTCTATGATGAGACGGAGCTGCCCGTTTTTGTGTTGATCAAGTTTCGGGAGTGTTCTTTTCGTGAGGTGTTGGAACACCATATTCCACTTAAATGTGTGAACTCACTTGATGTATCGAAGCTTTATGGGAGATACGTCTCCATTAGCTTTTTCTGGAGCAAAAGAGGACTGCACCCAAGCTGATGATGACTGACATCGTTTTCTTCCTCAAGACTTTATTTCGGCCGTTCGGCGTTTTCCAATTTATGGGTGATATCTTTTCTTTAATTCTATTCTTTTGCAGTATTTAAAGTTTAATTGAGTTGGTATGGAATAAGACCCCCCCCCCCCCCGTTATATATTTTAAGTTCCGAATCTTGGATTATTGTTAGGTAATTTTTCTTTGGGTTTTAACCTTTTAGTTCGGATATTTATTATGTTCTAAATTTCCTTTTTGGCTAACTGATGTTCTCTTTTAATTTTAAATTCTAGTTTGGCAAATAATTGTATAATTTTAACATAACTTAATTTAAGCATTAAAAGCTGTTTTTTTTTAACTTTTAATATTCTAACATTTTTACTACCACTATACGACCAGCCACTTTATAAATTCAATTTATTTATTTAATTTATTTATGATGTTTAATTTGATTTGTTTAGTTAATGAGATGTTTTAAAATTCTTTAAAAGTGAAGTAAAATTTTAATAAACGTTAGATTTTGGAAAACTTAAAACTCTCTGTCTCTCTCTTTTTTTTTAATGAGTTTTTATTTTTAGGAAAGTGCCTTTTTTTAATATTTTACAGGTTAGCATATTTTTATGCATTTAGAATAACTGGTCAATAGGTTCACCTCAGTTTATTTCAGATGATTTTCAGATTTCAGGAACTTCACAAGTTTAGAATGCAGCTTTCAGAGACAGTTTTTCCAGTATTCAGAATGTTTTGAATAATTTAATATATTTTTAGAATATCTTATGCTCTTCTTTTTCTACCGGACAGGTATGTACTTTTCCAATTTAGCACCATGATAAACAAACCTTTCTAAGGTTTAACAGCGTATGAGCATTTCGAATGCGAATTTTAGTCAGAAGCAGCATGTTGATTTTTGGAGAGATTAAGTAAAAAGAGAATTTTAATCTGTATTATTTCCCCCACAAAATTAAATTTGTTTAGGGAAAGTCATGTGTTGAACACACATACACACACATTTTATGCATTTATTAAAGGTAAAAATATTGTAATGGAAGTACATTTTATTCATTGCAACAGGTAAAAAATATAAGACAAACGAAAGATTCCATAAATAAACTTTTCTTGTAACTTGTTAGGGAATAATTTTTGGAATGATAATTTATACATAATTTTTTTCCACTTTAGATGGAAATAAAATTGGCAATTGAAGATTGGCCAATTAATCTAAAAAAAAGAAAATAAAATTCCTGAGACAATGTTTTTTTCATAGATTCTCACTATTTCTCTTTATTAAAATTACAAAATAACTTTGGCTTTAAAACTGCCAAATTATAATATAAATAATTCTACTGACAATTTGACAGAAATCAATCAAAAATCTTTTAGGTTTTTTCTTTGTTCACAAATCATGTTCTCAGAGTCAAAGTTACACTTGATGATGTTTCAACAAATAGAATAAAAGGGGACACATTTTCAGCTCTTGGCACATGCAGATCCCTTAAACCTCTCTTGATCAATATTATTATTAAACCCCTACCAAAACATACTTATTATACCACCTTTCAATAAAGCACACCTGTTCCACTAACAGTAAAACTCACTATATTTTGAATCAAAAATATTAAATTAATAATTTCCACAAAGTGACAGGGATTATAAAGAAAAATTAAATTGAATTTTTAGAGATATTGAATTGTTAATTTGGCAATATTTCCTAAAAGTCATCAAATCGATGATATTCTACCAATTTTGTTACCAAGTAGGATAGGAGGAAATGCTTTTCTATAGTACTATAAATGTACTACAGTACTATAAATGTAGTATTTTCTACAGTACTATAAATGTAGTATATTTATTTCTGAAGTATAGAGTTAGAGGTAAAGAACACAAATTCTACAAAATATGTTCACAACTTACCTATTGGACGAAGACAATTAGCAGCTGAACACAAATCATCAGGCTCATTATCACGAGAATCTTTTTTACCAGTATGTAATTTTCTGTCTGGTTTAGTCTTTGATCCAGTTTTCTTTCTTTGCTGGTGCTTATCAAACACTTTTGTCCTCATTTTGACAGTTTTTACAGTGCCATCTTTCATTTCTTTCCTAAACTGAACAGTACCATCTTTCTTAGAATCTTTGAAATCACCTTTCGGTCTGAACTTCTTGTGCTTGATGCCTCCTTCAATATTACTAGAACTGGGAGAATGAGGACGCTGGCTTCCAAATAATTTGCCACCCAGTCGAAGCTTCTTTTTCTTCTGCTTGTTTTCTTTTAATTGTATTTTTAACCTACTTTTAGTACTAACAATCTGCAAATAAAATATATCCAGATTATTCTAAATATAAATAAATAAAACAAAGGAATATTTAAAATAAGAAACATTGCATATAAAAATAAATTCTAAGGATCATGTAGATTACATTTTTCATGATTTGTGATAAATAATTTTAGTGCTTGCCTTCCAACCTTGCAGTAGGCAAACATTAAAAGCAAAAAATCAGGGAATAAAAAAATTTACAATAGGTGAAAAAATTAGTAAAATGGAACTGGAAAAATTAAACACATATAACTATCATTAGTTTCTTTTTAATTAACATTTTTTATACAATCTTAACGTAATACTAAATAATAAAAATATCTAAAAAGTTTTATTAATTTATGTTCATACTATTTAATTAGGATTTAATAAATTATCAATTTAAAAGAGACATTTTAGAATAAATTTTAAAATAGATACAAATTTATCATTTAAAATCTTGAAAATTTTAAAAACAGATATATATGCCTTTATATTTGCAGCATTGTGTGATAATGTAGAGAAGTATCCAAGTGGATAGTTATATCTCATCTATTGGAGGAAAATTCACATTAGTTCTCTATGTGGTCTATATTGGAAAATGAAATTCAGCACTGTGTAATTCACCCTTTCAATCACAATAAATATAGTTTTATGTGATGATGTTAACTATAGAATAATCTCATTTCCACAACAGTTATTTATACAAAATACCTTTTAATAATTAACAAAAATATGAAAATAAGTTTGTTTACTGTAGACAAAATAAAGAAAGGGTGCTTGTCAAAAAGGGACACTTAAAAAAAAAAAAAAGCCATATGTTTTAATGAGAAAATAGTATCAAACTCACAAAACTTAAATCTAAAGACTTAAGGAAACCTTGATCAATGTAATTAAGTACAAATTTATTTACAATGCAAATGCAGCTGTTTCGAGAATATGTTAAATCCCTTTCTTTAGTGCTAGATAGACAGACAAACCTTAAGTCAAAAATACGAAATGGGATAATTTAGTCTTTTTGATCTAGGGTTAGTTCATCTGTCTAGCAGTGAAAACGGGATCCAAAGTATCCTCAAAGTAGCTGCATTGTATATTAATTTATGTTTAATTACGCCGATTAAGTTTTCCTCATCCACTGCTCATTCCAAGTAATAAAAGTCAATTCTTTATAGAATCAAGTGGTGGAACTTTTCATGTATAGCAGTTTTGTTGGTTAAAAATTATTTTAAAACTATATATGCTTATAGGCATGCATAAATATTATCTTAAATTAAATAAGGCACATAGTAATAATAATATGTTAATGAATTAATATTTACACACAAGACTAAATATTTATTTGCACAAAAAATTGCATATATTTATCTTAATAATAAACTATCTTGGATGAACACCCCTGGGGATGTGAAAACTATTTTCCTCTGTGTCAACACTTTTCCCTTCATTTCTAGTGTGGTCATATAACTGTTAGATTTACATAAATAAACAAGAAGTTCTCAAAACTCTTTGACTGAGTGAAATATTTTGTTCATCAAGAACAGAGGTTGCCCATAGACATGGATAAAAAATAAATATTTTTTTGTACATTTTTTCTTACATTCGCAATAAGAAAAAATTTCTATGATGAATACAGAAATGATGGTGCTCCTGTATGTGTTATTGTGTGACATTTTCCCAGGGAAAACATTAATGAGGAAAATGTTAACATTTCCAAAAATATCAACTACCAAAGAGTTTATATAATATATAAATAAGGTCTCTTTTGTCCGTCCTGTATAGAACTTTTAATACCTCAATATGGCTGTCAGCTCGAAAAATTTGGAGATCCCTGATCAAAAAAATGCCTTTCTTCTCTTTTATGACAAGGTTCAGTCCAGAGGAACAACCTTTTTCATACAGTATTGTGAAAAATCTGATGTGGGCAGCACATGACTTTCCCTGCACTCAAATTCATATTTTATTTATTTCTTTAATAATTTGTTAGATTGAGTTTAATTCCATCAAATAGCACTAAATTTGCATTTTTAATTCAATTTTTGTTTTTATTTGGTACTTGGACATTTTTCCGAAATCGACATAACAAAAATGCAAGAAATCTCAAATATCTTGAGAACGGTTAGTCCTAAAGCATAATGGAGTGTTATATATTTTTTTCCTCATCAAAAATTGCGTATAAAACAAGAATTTAATTGATACATTTGAACATACGTAGTCTTTTTTTTTTTTTTTTAGATTTTTGCCGGCCATTTTGTAAAAAAAGGTAAGTTGTTCTTTTCCGAATTGTACCAAAATCTAATCAGCACAAGAGTATCCCAAAAGTAACTTATCTACCAAATTTTGTGAAATTTGATCAATTAGTATTTTAGCTAGGACGATACATCAAATTTTTGCGGGCCATTTCGTAAAAAAATGCAGGTTGTTCTTTTCCGAATCATACCAAAATCTAATCAGCAAAGTATCCTACAAGTAATTTATCTACCAAATTTTGTGAAATTGGTCAATTAGTATTTTAGCTAGAGCGGATACATGAAATTTTTATGGGCCATTCCACAAAAAAAGGCAGGTTCTGATTTTATGAATCCTACCAAAAACTAAGCACTAGGGTCTCACCTAAGTGACTTACCTACCAAATTTTTTGAAATTCGGTTTAGTAGTTTTTTAGTTAAGAGTGGATATATACATTGCACAGACAGACACACACAGACGTCACGCTAAAAATAGTTTTTTCGTATTCAAGAGGTCTCGAAATGTGTAGATTTGTCAAAAACTCGAGTTGTGATTTTCGGTATGATTCCAATACTTTCCCTATGCATTACAATGTACTGCAGGGAAAGTAAAAAGGTGACAGGGCGGTGTAAAAAGAAGCAGGGTGAATTTTGCCCTCAAAAGAAAAGGGCAGTGCACCTTTCTAAAATAAACTAATGTGAATACTAAGATTATTTAGTGTACTAGGGAGCTGTGCACCCTGTTTGCTATGTTCACCAATCCCCAATTTTGATGTGTATGTATTATTTTAAAAAGCACATGTTTTATGTGTATAATATCATATAAATATAATATCCCATTCGGTAGACTTATTTTTAACTATAACCAGATTTCAAAATCTACTGATCCATCGTCCTCCACTCCGATAGATAAAAATAATCTTTGTAATTGTCATTCACCTGCATTGAAACCTTTTATAAATACCCATTTTGGTCATGTACTAACGGGTAACTTAGATATAATCACCGACCCTTCCTTAAAACTCATTATGTCATATGGAACAAAATATAGACTACCTTCTAAAAATCATCCTTATTCTATCCTTAACACTCTCTCTCTTGATATTGATAAATTCATATATAAAATGTCCATTACACATTCTATACCAATGGAAGCCTTTTGTATCTGGAAATCTAAAATTTTATCCCATGTTCAATTTAAGCTATCACATTCGAATATTCCACAGTCTAATTTCCAATTATCAAAACTAAAGCAAAGTATTACACATATGCAGAAATTCCTAGTTTTTACGTATGTAGACAAAGCTTCATCAAACTATGCTATTTTCTGCAAATTTTTCTACATTAAAACATTATTATCCAATTTAAATCAAATTAATACCTTCAAATTGCAAAAAACAACCATACCTGATTTAAAACGCAAACTTATTTCCAAGTATAAACAATTTTTTGATACTCATCAAAATTTAAACCTTCCATATTTAGTAATCATACCAAAATTTCACAAGGACCCAGTAAAATTTAGAACCGTTACAAGTGGACACAACTCTTATGCATCAAAAGCTAATAAAAAACTTCTCAAAGTCTTAAATATTCTTTTTCATGCTATTTCCCTTGAGCCACATTGCATTATCCGAAATAGCTATGAACTTATTCAAAAACTGAAATCCTTTTCTGCCATTGATTCATTCCAAACATTAGATTTTAAAGATCTTTTTAACAACATCGACATCAAAGATTTATTTTCTGTCATTAAACAACTCTTCGATCAATTCAAATTAAATACTCTTACTAAATATGACTCGTCCACCTTCAATAATTTATTGCATTTTGTGCTTTTTCACAACTATCTTGTACATGGCAATGCTGTATACCTCCAAACGATTGGAGTACCGCAAGGATCCACTAGTAGCTCCATGCTCGCCAATATTTATCTTTACTTCTACGAAAGAAAATCCACTCTGTTCACTCGTAACATTTCTATTTTTCGATACATTGATGATGTTTTTCTTTGTTTTCATACTGAACACGATTCTTTACCCACACTTAATATATATCCATCCAATCTTGAATTAATACCGAATGAATCCCACCCTTCCAAATCTGTAAATTATCTTGACATCACCATTGATATACATTGTAACTCTTTCACTACTACTATTTATGATAAGAGACATCAATTTAAATTTAATGTAAAATTCTTCCCACATTTCTCTTCTTGCCTTAGCAACCAAGTTTTTAGAAATCTAATCACTAGCTATTTGCTCCGCATTAAACGCCTAGATAGTAATAAGTGTACACTAACACACATTAATCGTCTCAAAAATCTTTGCTTTATGTACAATTTCCCCCCCTTATTTGTAGATCGCAGTATAAGTACAGTATTCTAAAGTCGTGGAAACACCATAAAATAAACACCGCCCCGGCGGGCAAAAATAAAAATGTAAAAATATTAAAAAACAGTAATTTCGATTACACTAAAAACAAAAAAATTTTTAAAAAAACCGCCTCGGCGGGTAAAGAAAAAAGTTTAAAACACTCTTAAAACCGCTAAGGCGGATATCTAAAAAGCTAATAAAACAAAAAACAGGCTACGGCTCCAAAAAACAGTGTCATCCATTCTTTCAAAGTTTTCGATAATCGTGGTCACATCTCGGTCAGTTTCTAAACTCTTGGGTTTATCTCTCCGAAAGTATGTACTGCCACTTCCACTTCCTCTCGTCTGGATTATTCCCACGTGGTAGTACGCGAGGTAAGCGTTCAAATTGTAGCATGTGGTGGACTCATTTGAAGATTTTTCACGGTGACGACCTTTCGACATGTGAGTTGCTCTTTTTTGCAAATTCGTATATTTGTGCGCTATATTTTTCATGTTTATGTCTATGTGGTATTTTATATTTCATGTTTATGTGGTATTTTATATTCTATTATTGAATTTTATCCTATTTGTTATTTTTTTTCTCTGTTATTCTGTTGTTGGGCACAGATTGCATAATATTTTAACCACGTGTTTTTATGCAATCATAGAAACAACGGATTTTAGTATATCTGTCTAGAATGTGCCCCTGAAGACGTTTCTGGCAGATATACTATTCTTTAATATGTTTTCCTTGTCCTGGCCTCTCCGTGCTCTACTTTTTCGGCCCTTCCTCGTTGCTTTTTGCTTTTCACAACACGCTTTATTTTGCTCGCGGTTTGATACTGTGGTTACTGATTCACACTCTTGCACTTTAGTTTTTGTTATTTTAATATATATATATATATATATATATTTAAAATAATGATAACAAAAAATCTAACATTAACAAAAGTCTCAGAGACAGCTTCAGTATTAGAGCTCTGAATAATAAATTTATTTTTTAATTGTTTAAATCATTTAAATTTCACTTTTTTCTCAGCACACGAACTTGTATCTCAAATATTTCTTCTTTGGCTTTAATATTAAGTATTTCTTAAAGTCTAAATAAAAAAAAGTTCATTTTAATTTGTTCCCTTAACATTTCTCTACAAATGTATCAAATTTCATATTTCTGTGTGTTATAATTTTTGCAATATAAGATAGAGGACCTCAAGGGAGGCGAAATTCATCAAACAGTGATGGCAATGGCATCAATTACTATTTTTTAATAGAGAGATAATCTCAATTTTATAAGTAAGAATTAGATGAAAATGGATGGAAAGATACTTGTAGATTTAGCAATGCACAAGATTATAAACCGAATTGTGCAAATACACTATCATGAAATTGTACTTTTTTAATACAATATTCAATATTTTAATAGATTGTTCATGAATACTGAAACATAATACGAAGAAATGCAAGATATTTTCCTAAATTGAAATAATTTAAAATTTAACAAGGATGGACAGATACTTTATGTTACATAAGAAACATAGAAATTCCAATCACTATTGAATGCATCTGATTAGGGAGAAGATATTAGTAAAAGTTTTTGCATTAGAAGTATAAATTTTTCCATTTTTACTGATTTTGTAAAATTGCTATTGAAGAAATTTTGATGATAATGTACATGGATGATCAATACCTGAATTTATACAAATCAAGTTAAAAATACAATAAATAGAAGCAAGGTCTCTGAAATGTGTAAAAATAACTATGGTAAGTTATAGAATCATAAAATGACAGTAAAATCATACATTTTATGGCACAATTGTAAAAGTTGACAAGTATGTGCTTTCTAATGAGATTTGATGAAAAGCTCGGAAGCTGTCATTTATGCCGATGTCTAAATTAAAAATTGTATATTTTCCTTAAGTTTCAGATAATTAAAAATAAATAAATATTCAAATGCGATCTCAAATTTCAAATTCTCAATTTTAATATTTTGAGACTGCACCATGTGGTGTGATATCCTTTATGCAATATATTTTCTTAATTTTTTTCTTTTGCATCAGGTAAATGCATTCAGAAAAAGAAAAAAACAATGGTCAATGATTTTAAAATGAAAAGTCATATACCAGACCTTTATAAAGTAATATTTCATGCTAGCTTTATATTATCAAAAAATCATAATTTGTTTATCTTGCAAGTGAAATTAAAATTGATGATTGAAGTGAAAAATTGAAGAATTACAAAAATTCTTTTGAACTATTTCATTTATTCAGAAGTACCATATTTACTTTGTTAATTTCAATAATTGAGTTTAATATATTTAGCAAAATTATTTTACAAGTTGAACTTTTATAATCTCACTATAAAATAGTACTTAATCAATAATTTTATTTAAAAGTAAAATACAATAAGGCAAAACTTAATGTAATAAAGCACAAATTACGAAGCAATTGATTAATTTGAATTTAATTACATTGTTTATGTTTCTCCTTATCCTTTGCACAAAGTGTTTTTATTTACTGAAAATACATTAGTATTTAGGACTACAAATAAGTATAAAATAATATCTTTAAACAGTTCCAAATCTTCTTACACATTTTTTTAAGAACTTAAATAGACAAAAACATATTTTGAAACTATGTATGTGAAGAAAAAATAGTTTGCATGATAAAATATTTTTTAAATTAATATTTACAGTAATGTACTAGCTGTACCTATGCAGATTATTTGCATTCTAGGCAACTGTAAAATTTTTAATGATAAGACTGATAATAATAATTTAATTGGCTCTAAGTTTTTCATTTCTTCTTTCATTAAGACTTATTTCAATATTTTCATTGGCCCGTCGAAGTTTATCAGTTTCTTTTCTCATTCAATAGCTTCATCAACAGTTTCATTGGCACTCAGTGCCCTTCTATGTGCATGATAAACTGTGTCAATGCAATCACTTTAGCTTTAATTATGTATAGCTACAAAAATAAGTTGTTAGTTATAAAAATAAGCCATTCTACATGTTTGCAATGGTTCTGGCTCATAAAATTTATATCAGTATGTAGGGAATGATCAGATAAATTGATTTCACCAGTTTTCATTTGTCAAAAAGAAGGTATGACAATCAAACACCTCCAAATATCTCCTTTTGCCCACATATTAAAAAAAATATGTATATATATATTGAATATTGGACTCTTAACTGTCCTACAACAATGGTTATTATAATACCTCCTTTTTGAATAGTCACATATTAAAAATTTCCTACTTTATATTATAAATATAACAAACATGCTTGTTGCCTTTCGACAAATGATAATGTGTATAAATTACTCATACTCAATATTATGCTGTTTGATATTTTTCTATTGAGTAAAAATTTGTTAAGATTAAAACAGTTGGTAAATCTCTTTAGTATAACCACACAGCATGAAGTTTGGATTGCGTTCATTTTTGCTAATTTTCACAAAACACCGGCAACCAGTGTCCATAAATAGGTCATAAAATCAAATTTAAAAAATAAAAATTTTTGTTGCAAGTTTAATAGCAGGGAGAAATTCTTATAAAATCAGTTAGAATCAAAGAAGCAAAACTAATGCCATTTCAAAATTTTCTGAGAGTTTTCTAGTACAAAATTTTTAGTTTTGTTTGACATTTTGAGCTGAATATAAATGCCCCAGAAATACCAGGTATTTCTCTAAGACCCCTGATATATATAACTCTTGCCAGTAGTTCTTGATATACTAATTTTTTTGGTCTTTGTATGGCAACACTATACATGTTTTACAGTGCTAACTACTATAAGTATTTAGTCAAAGTATGCCTTTACAAATTTTGTACACAAATGAAAAAGCTTTGGTGAATGAAAATGATTGGAAGAGGTTATTGGAGAAAATTTAAATTGTTTTTAAATTTTAATTACTATGTATTCATCAACAAAAAGTCCAGTACAACTTTAAAATTCCATGCTGATATTTTTGAGTTAGTACAATTGTTTATCTAACTATTTTAATTAGTAGAAACTTTAAAAATTGCTAAACAATTATAAAAAGTAAAAAAATTAATTTTTGAACTATATCAATATAAATATTTGCTCATATAAACAAATTTTTTCAGAGAAATGAAGTTTAAAATTTAAAGCAGAATTGAAATCTTTAACTATTTCATAAAAATGCTCCTTAAAATAAATTTCAATTACAATTAAAAGCTTAAATAAATTAAAATAAATATATAAAATTTGCTTAATCTGATGTTTAAAATACTCTGAAATAAAAATACTTTCTTAGTAACAGTATAAGCAGTTAAAAATATCGACTGGTTCTTGACTTCAAAAAGCAGTTTCTTACATCAGAAAAAAAAAAGAGCAACCACAACACCATAGACAAGGATAGACATCTTTTTGCCTTATGGTGGTGTGGCTGCTCTCACTTTTTATCCTGAAGTGAGAGGCTGGTTTTTGCTTTAGAAACTGGTTGATACTTTTAATCAACTGTTTATGCGGTTACTAACAAAATGTTTTTATTTCAAATAATTCAAGTTAAACTAGTTTAACAACTGAAGATAATTAATGAAAATAGCAAGTACCTTTGACTTCATAAGGTTTCCCCTTTGATCTTCAAGTTTTCTCTTTTTAATTTTTTTCTTTTCTGATTTTGTATTTACAGAATTATCCTGCATAATTCAAAAATTCAATATCTTAGTAAAGAATCAATATAAAACTGAGCTTACATATTTTTGAAATTAATTTTTACACTAAGTAATTTGCAAGTAACTTGCATTCGACTCAATAAATTTTACCACTAAGTTATCTAACTACATTATCTCTGACAAAGCATTTTCTAATAATAAACCAAATTTCTTGAGCACTACCAAGGTTTCTGAAATTTTTTCCGAAGCAAATCATGGTGCAAACAGCATTTTTCTGTTCTCAATAAAACATGTTGTTTCAGTTATAAAATTTGCTTACAATGAAATTTCACTTTTAATATCTATGCAATTCGCTGAAAAACTTCTGTAATGCCACGTTATGATTGAAATTTGAATAACTGTATAGTTACAGCAGATAAAAATGGGTTGTTATGATTGAAATTTGAATGACTGTATAGTTACAGCAAAGATAAAAATGGGCTAACATTTTATACAATATTGGGATATCGGCCAAATATTGTCAATATTTTAATACTGGTTTTGATACAAAAATACTAGTATTTCCATGTTACCACTATATTAAATTCTTCTGAAAACTATTACTCCCCAGTGTTCTTCAGTTTAAAAATTCTAATAATAAACAAAGAATTAAGTTCACTCATTTTAGTGGTAGTGGATCTATTTTTTTAAAAAAACAGTTATGCTAATTTCTGTTAATTATTAAGTTAATTGTTAAGTAGTAAGAATAATATCAATTTATTCAGTTGTTTAGTGTTTGAGAATGCATATTTTCAAAATTATCTCTATGTTCGTGATCTCCATGTCCAGTTTCGCGAAAAAGCTTCATATTTCACTTCGTCGTCTTGAACGGATTAACTGATGAAAATTCAATATATATCTTGGAGATTCACTTTAAGAATAACCCATTTTTTCTTCATTTGTCTATCCATTATGCTTGGCAAAAAATGTGGCATGACATTGCCAACTTAATGACTTTTTAAAATGTTGCCAAATTGACAAAAATGGAGTTTAATTGATGAAAATTCCAAGATCTTGGAAAGAATATAAGAATAACCATTTCTCTGTGCTTCCATAATGCTTGACGAAAAATTTGGTGATGAATTTAGCGAGATATTACCAACTTTTTAAAAATGTTGCCAAATTGATAAATATGAATCTAAATCAACGAAAATGCCTAATTAATGAAAATTTAATATCTTTGACAGATAAGTTCAATTTTTCTTTGATAATCCCTGTCAATTTGTCTTTTGTTCGGGGATGATATAGCATGCACGTTTCGAGAGGGAGTCGCATAGAAAATAATATTGATTGGGAGAGGTGCATGGCTCGCATGTGTCCATGGATAGTAGGAGCACAAGTACTATTGGTAGGCAGATGAGAGGTAATGCTTTGTAACTTTTTGCATCCCTTCGATGGGGATATCTTTTAGTGTACAAGAATAAATAAACAAACAATAGCTCACAAAATTTTTATTAACTTGCTTTTTGATTTAATCTAACAGGTTATTAATAAAAAAAAAACATTAACATAATTATTTAAAACACACACACACATATATGTATGTATATGTATATATATATATATATATATATATATAAATCTGTTAATGGAATGTAAAAACCTATAATTTGACACCAATTTCATCCATGTACTCAATGGGGTAAGGCAAATGTCAATTTTATCTTATTTCAAAAAATACGCTTAGGGTGATAGCCATCTGAAGGGATTGCCAGACTTACGGATCTCAGTTGACAATACGAAGTTCTACAACATGCAATGCACTCTAACCTTTTGTACTCGATGGGGTAAGTAAAGTTATTGCTGTCTTTTGAACTAATTTTTACATACACAGTCAATCACTGTGCAGATGAAAATATTCTTTCAAAAATATAGTACAAAAAATTTTCTTCTAAAAGAAATTTTTTTTCCCCTTGTTTAACAAAAAGAAATCACACAACTTTTTTCTTGAAAGTGGCATTGCAGCATGTCAACTGATTTTTTGTGCCTTAATTATTCCTTTCTCACAGATTTAATCCCTTCCATCATCGCCTGTGCCAAATGCACAATATTTTGCTGCCAATAATTTGGTGTAAGAATAAATGCAAGAGAAGATAAAAAGGATCCAAAATGCAGTACAAAAATTTTGACACTTTTAATAAGGTTTTTCTTATTAAAAACATATACAACTTACATATCTTTGTAATTATCAATTAAGAAAAAAATGATCCACTAACTTTTAATGTTTGGATGGAATCATGCAAAGTGATCAAAGTGGCAAAAAAAAAAAAAGTGACAAACAGTTGAAAAGAGAGACCTGTTTCCACCCCTGGTACTCTAATATTCCATGGCTGTAACTGATATAGCACAATCTATATAAAAATTATATATGTTTTTGTCTTTCCAGACCTTCCAGAAGCTTCGTGGCAATTTGGAAGAATTTCTTTGCACTCATAGGATGAGGGTGACTGTGGGTGGGTGTCAAAAAGTCTTTTCAAACCATCTAGAAGCCCCCAGTGACATAGAATTTTTTACATATGGATCATTCCATGCTATTTCAACAATTTTTTTTAAAATTAGTTGCTGCACCATTATTCATATTTTTTATATTTTGCACATGTATTTATACATGTTTAGAGAGTTCAAAGCCATTTTGAAAAAAAAATAAATTTCTTACCGTGTGGCAGAGAGTTCCCCCCAGATGGCGCTTTAAACATATATATTTTTGTGATTACAAGCATTTGTGCAAAATGGTATAACTTTCCTCCTAATTGAGTAAATTAAAAGACTTGCATCTTACTCAGAATAAAGTACTGACAATTTTGGTTCAACTTTGTTTCATCATTTGATACATTTTTGAAAATTTAATGGTAGTCAAAATTGACCATTGAAATTTGCATTTTTTCATTTTCCGAGCCTGTTTTTCAGTAGGAAGGGGACAAGACACTCAAACCAAATTTATTTTGTGAATACTATAGTAACTAGATTTTAACTGAGGAGAGAAAACTGGAGTGTTTTGAACCCTTCCGAAATTTTTTCACTGGTGAAAGTGGGAGTTTAAAAAAAATTCAGATTTTTCAAAAGCTGTATCTCCATATATTGTATCTCCATATATTACTAAGGCTTCTGTTAGGTTGAAATTTATATTACTAAGGCTTCTGCAACACCATAAAAAAATTTGATCACTTTGTTTTGCATAGTAACAAAAATATTTGAGTTCAAAGTTGTGAACAAAATCTGTTTTTTTTTTATGGACAATTATAACATTTTTCATAACTAATGAAGCATGAATGTATTTTCTTTTTCATTTGTTGTAATAAAAACCAAATGAAAGTGTTAAAGACCAAGAAAATATATAAAAAAACATACTACACAATTCATAACTGCAAAAGCAGCTGAGTTCATGGAATGTACTTGTACAATCTTGTTTAGTGTAAGAGTGTACAAGTTGAAACAAGGTATAACCTGTTTGATCCAGAAAAAACTTGCTATCACAGGCAAGTGTGAGTTATGAATTTGCATTGTGTGTGAGTTAGTTGGCTTTTGATTAGTATAGAGTGCATGCATGATAAAGTGAAGGTAAAGATCACAGACTACTATACAGACCTGCCACTCTCGATAGTTTCGTTTTCGCGGCGGCCATTAGAGATGGACCAAACATTGGGTTGGCGCGCTCTTGGCGATGGTCTGGTTTGTTCCGAGCGCTTGGCGATAGTCTGCTTTGGTTCCAAGATGATTTTCAATGTTATAACCCTATTTCGCTCGGCGAAAACTTAGAACAACAGACTAGCGTGGTTTGAGTAACGTGAAAAAGGATTATTTGTTAAGTGTTTAGATCATTTCATAGAAATGGATTGATAAAAGAAAACTGGTTGCTTTACAGGGTATGTAATTTATGTTTATTAAAATTGAAATAATTTTAGTTATCACCATCCTACATACGTGTTCATTATAAGTATACACGTGTTCATAAGTATACACGTGTTCATATAAGTATACACGTGTTCATATAAGTATATTAGTGCTGTGTTATTACTGCCGTATTAGACTAAATTTTAAGAGGTAGTGGTATAATTAGTTAAAAAATATTTTCCGTATTTTTATAAAATGTGAAATAATTGATATTTGGATAGCTTTTTCTTAGTTGAATGTGATATAGTATGTGTATATATTTATGTAAAATTTTTATTAAGCGCCTTATGGTGGAAAATTCCCCCCCCCCCCTCGGGTAATTAATGATTGAGTTCCACAACTTCGATAGTGCATTTATGTAAATTTGATATTTACTATATGAATATTTTTATATTTAAAAAAAAAAGTCTATTATCAGTATCCCAGAATAAATTAAGGATCAAGTAATTAACGATCAACACGCTAGTATACTTTTTAGACTGAAAATATTATATAATATTTCAGTCTTTTGAGTATGTTAGCTTGTAATTTTTTGTGCATTATGTTTTATAGTGAGACAATGCAATGTGTGTATTTTTTAATCTATTTTATGATTATTTGAATTAAATATATAACTATGTTTATTTAAATATTCTTAAACTAATGAATATATTTATGTTGCAGATTAATGTATTTTTAAATCCTGATCCTTTCTATAGTTTCAAAAATTATAAAAGTACAGTCCTCAACATTTTGTTCCCCTCCCGTTTAAAAAAAAATTGCCAAGCGAGCGATAGCGCGCCAAATCTGGCAGACGCATCGTAGTTCAGTTGGTCCAACTCACGAGCTCTAGTGTCTATGCGACATCCCATGTTAAAAATGTTGCCATAGGGTCCTATGGGAGTGAACCTTCTGAATATAGTATTCTGTGGTAAAGATGATGTGTTTGTTCTGTTGGAGCTAAAGTTAATGAGGATTGTCATAAGACTACTTATGGGCTAATTTCACTAACACTAAAGGATTTTAGTGAATTTAGCAATGAAGAAAACACTATTTTGGACTTAAGATTAGGAGACTTTGAAAATATTTGCCAGTATCATGAGAAGAAATATCTTGTTAAATACAATCACTTATATGGAAAGAACTGCTCTGATCCATACAAAAGTTACAACAAAAGGTTTTACTGAAATATCTTTACATGTGGCTCAAAGCCATCCAAACCTAGGATTAGTTACAGGTAAAAGTTTATGCATTTTTTGTTTGAAAAAAATTTATAGTTTTAACAAAGATGAAACCAATGATGAGACATTTAGTCCAGTGTTGAAGACCCAGACCACATGGCCAACCCGAAAGCTTTTGGCAGCTATTTGTGTGGCCGGATTTAGTCCAGTGTATCAGACATTAGATAACATAAATGTTGCATGTGCGGCTCTGGGAGTTTCACCTGTTAAAATTCAGAAGCTTAACATTAAACAATGACCAAAAGCTTAAAAAAAAAGGTCAAAAAAGTTACATCAGCAATGAAAAATAAACCAAGTGCAAGTTTTGATGTAAGTTTGAATGAGTCTTTCAGAAATAACGAAGCTGAGAAGATGAATACACTATTCTCTTACATAAGTTAAAAGAAAAATTTAAAGGAAGTTTGATAGTTTCAGAGAAAGTAAAAATATTAAGTTTAGTGCCTGAGTCCTGGTCAGTACCAAAAACATGTCATGAATTTGGTGCAAGTCAGTACATAGTAAGAAACACACAGGCATTAGTTAAGAGCTATGGCATTCTTCTTAATATAGAACAAAGGAAGCCCAGAAATTTTCCAGAGGAAGTGATTGATAAAGTTTTAGATTTTTATGAAAGTGATGAAAACAGTAGGATGTGCCCTGGTGCAAAAGACTGTGTTTTTATTAGGAATACAGATTGTCAAAAGGAAACAAAACAAAAAAGACTTAATTCACAAGATTTTGAAGAAAGAAATAAACATCACCAAAGTTTCAACAGATCTTTCTCTTGAACTTAAAGAAAGGGATTACATTGCATGCGTGCGGAAATCAGAGAAGGACTGCAATGTCCATTTCTTCCATCCAGTGGGACCATCAACATCATTTCAAAAATCAAAAGCAGATACTGTTTGAATGTCATATGACAATGTCCAATGTCTTACGTGTTCTTACTCCTTCCAAGTTGTTAACTGCTACTGGACGAACATGGAATATTAAACCCAGGATGTGTAATGAGCGTACGGAACTTTTACAACATAAGATAAAAAGAAACAAGCTAAAAAAACTTGCTATAATTTTTATTTGTTTGTTCAATTGTTTACAACATGTAGGCCTAAGCAACAAGTAACATTCATTTCTGTAAGTAACATGCACAAGTAACATGAAGTCTCAGTAATATAAATTTCAGATTTTTACTGTGAACCCTACTGGAGATACAGCTTTTGAATAATCTGAATTTTTTGAAAACGCCCATTTTCACCACTGAAATTTTTTTGGAAGGGTTCAAAACACTCCAGTTTTCTATCCTCAGGGAAAATCTACTGTTACTACAGTACTTGCAAAATAAATTTGGTTTAAGTGTATTGTCCCCTTCCTAGTGAAAAACAGGCTCGGAAAATGTGAAAATGCAAATTTCAATGGTAAATTTTGAAAAATATATTAAATGATGAAACAAAGTTGAACCAAAATTATCAGCACTTTATTCTGAGTAAAAGGTTTGGTTTATTAAATCTTTTAATTTGCTCAATTAGGATAAAAGTTATACCATTTCGCGCAAATGCTTGTAATCACAAAAATGTACATGTTTAAAGCACCATCTGGGGAACTCTCTGCCATATGGTAAAAAATTTTTCTTTTCTAAAAATAGTTTTGAACTCTCTAAACATGTATAAATACATGTGCAAAATATAAAAAATATTAAAAATAGTGCAGCAACAACCCTTTGTTGAAATAGCGTGGAATGACCCATATGTATGTTAGTTAATCTACAAAATATATAATTTTTTTAGTTTGTACCAGTTTATTTTTTATAGTGTAAAATTAATTTTCTTAGAGATTTTATTTGATAAATGCTAACTAAAGAAGACGTTTAATTGATGATATATGCATTTTTTCTTTTATTTATATGCATTTTTTAATGAATGGAGGAATATTTGTATACCTCCATTATGTGGAGTGTGGAAACCCCAGGCCGTCCGACTCGTCCTGAGGACTTGAGTGACTATTTGGACGACCGGGAAGATACCTCCATTATGTGTCACAACTTATTTTTACCAGCTACATTCTTAACTATTGCTTAAATATTAAAAAAAATATCTTTCATATAATAGATATATTTTTAATATAATCATTTATTACAAGCTCAGGGATCATAGCAGATTTTCTAAAAATTTTAGGTAGGAATTGAAGGATTTTTTTTTCAAAATTTTAGGAAAATTTTAGGAGCTAATTTTTATTATTTCTATTATTAGTACTGTTTAATTACCGTTCTTTTCATTAATTAAAGGAAAATTGATACAAAAACCAAGCATCATTGAAAGAAAAAGGTAATTTTTTGAATATTTTTCCTATTTCATTTTTCATTTTAATGCTCTGTAGACTTGAAAATTCAAATTATCACTTAGTATCCAGTAACCACTTTATTACAAGAATTTTTTGTGTAAATATATACATACATACACACTATATATATATGTATGTCAGAAAAATGTTAGTTTAGTTTTCAAACAACTTTATATAAACAGAAAAAGAAAATTTTAATATAATTAACAAAAAAAAAAAAAAAAAAAAAAAAAAAAATAATAATAATAAAGTTCAAAATCACACATTTAAAATTTTTGAAGAATTGTAAAATAAAATACGGCCATAAGAGCAAAAATCTAGTTGGTAAGTTGGTAGTTATTGTATGTAACGTACAAGGATTGCATGCACCCGCGCAGTGGGCGGGCATAAAGCAAATAATGCTAATAAAAGCCAATTTATTTTGGAAAAAGTGTTTATCTGTTAGCCTTGAACCCTCGTAGTGGGCTGGAACGCGATTGACAGCTATTTCAAATCTATACTGATTGCATGTGCCCGCGCAGCGTGTATATCGTTATTACATGCAGTAGAATTGTCGTTATTGCATATATCGCACGTGGATTGCATGCACCCAATAATAAAAGACGATTCATTTTATACACAGCAGCTGTATCATTACCCGCGTGCCCGCATTGCGGTCGGAAACGCGATTGACAGCTACTTAATGAGTTAGCCATAACTTCCGCGCATAGCTGAGGTGTGTGATCGACAGCAACTTCATAAATTGCATCATTAGCCGTGAATTGCGCATGTTGCTACATCGTTAGCCATAACTTGCACGCGTATCGGAAACGTGCGATCAACAGCCACTTTGTTGGAAATAATCAATACATCGCGATTCACGTTCCCGTGAACGGGCGTTTATGCAAATTTAATATGAACGACTCTTCCCGTTCACCGGCGTGAACCGTGACGTTTTTCAACATGAGGTTTCATGCAAATCAGTTCTCAATGCGTACGCATCTGATTTGCATATCCGGGGGCGTTTCCGGAACTGTCCATTCTCGGATATATAGGGCAGAGGTTTCTTGAAGCAAATGAGAAGGTCGAAAGAGGTCGATCGAGATCAGACGTCTGAAGAAGTCAGACGAGATAGACACTGATGGTCTGATGCAGGCAGACAGAAATGTTTTTTTGACAGAAGCACTGCGGAATATCGTTTGACGACGGTGAATAGTCGAAACGGATGCAGATGTGGTCAGTTTGGACCAGCATGTATTGAACGTTAAATTTACTTACAAACGTTCGGAAGCCGCTTTAAAGATTTTCCTGATGTTCTATCCTTTGGTTTCCCTTTGCCAAGTGATGGTGGCTGAAATACACGCAAGTGATAGAGGTAGTATAGTAACTTACTACCAAATGCTTCAAGAAATCTCTGTCTAGTCATTTACAACTAAAAATCTTTTGTACATAGTATATTTTTGATGTTTTACGGCATGGAAAATTACCAGGTACGTGTAATATGCCGAGTTGTGTTTTTCACCAAATAAAGTGAACGAAGTTTTTCTTTAAAGCTGGACTTGTGTACTTTCATAACCCAGCCAACACTTATTGACTCTGACAGTGCGTGCTTTGCTATCTTCAAATTTTAAATTTTCCAACAGACACGGTTATGGGCCAGTTCAACGCCCAATAGAGTCATAAGTGCAAGTATCTTTAAAGAAATCGTTCCAGTGTTCAGATGGGGGCCGCACACGGCACCATTTTGAAGTTCGTGTGAACAACGAAACGCAACAGTGTAAACGTAAACAGTGTACAAGAACTTTTGCTTCTGCTTCTTCAAAACTACGAGTGGCCATGGAGGCAAGTAGAACGGAGTTGCTGACGCGGGACAACTACGTCACCTGGTGTACCGACATCTCATTCGTCCTCAAGGGAGAAGGATGTTTCGGACACGTAGATGGAAGTGCTAAGCCTATCGAGGAAGATGCAAGTCGCCGCGACTATGATGATTTTTATCGCCGGAAAGACCGAGCATTAGCCATCATTTATCAAAGTTTATCCTCGGAATACAAGGAGTTGATAAACGTCACCGACGAACCTAGTCAAGTATGGAATACCTTGAAAGAACATTTTCAAGCGCCTTCCAGAGCCAACCTGGTTAGATTACTAGATGAGTTCTTCGACGTTCGGCCGGAGCCAGACGAGCCTGTTGACATTTTTTGCTCAAGACTGCGGAAGGCCGTGACGAGGCTTAAAGACGCGAAACACCCCATTGAAGACCTGTATGTAGCATTCCAGTCGATTCGGTACCTTCCGGAAGAATTCCGAGGTATCGTTCAAATTATATATCGATGGAATGACTCGGACTTCAAGCTCAGCAAAATACAAGCAGAGCTAGCAGCGGAGGAGAGCCGGCTGAGGCAGCAAGCAAGTGACTTTTCCAAAACTGTGAGTTCAAATTCTGCATATTTTACTTCTAAGAAATTTGTAAATAGAGTAAATGTGTCTAAACTTAAATTTCCAAATGTATCTCATAATGTGTCTAATGTAAATACTTCTAGTCATAATGTAAATATTTCTAAAAGTAAAATTAAGTGTTTTAAGTGTAACAAACTAGGTCATACTAAATCTAATTGCAGTAGAAATAATGGATCTAGTATTGTGGAATTTCTTGGGTCTCCACAGATTGAGGCTAATACTGTAATCGATCCTAGCGATAGACTCAGCTGGGTAGTAGACACTGCTGCTACGCGACATTTCTGTAATAACATTAAGTTATTTTCAAAATTTAATGAGTGCAAAGGTACTTCAATGTCGCTAGCAGTAGGGGATGTCGAAAGTCCAGTTGAGGCTATCGGGACGGTGGAAATGTATGTCCAATTTAAGGATAAGCAAAGTATTATCAAATTGGAAAATGTTATGTATTCTCCTAAACTTAGGAGAAATTTATTAGCTGCATCTGTTCTTGAGGAACAAAATTTTAGTTTTAATGGAGCTAATGGGGTTCTATGGTTTTTTACACCTAAAGGGGAGAAATTCTTTTATGCAAAAAGAAAGGATGGGTTATATTTTTTAAAACCTAAGTATAGTACCCAGGAACAACATAACGTAGAAAACCGTCAATCTAAAGATAGGGATCGAGATGGAGACAAGAAACACAAAAAGGATAAGAAATCCAAGGATAGGGATCCTAGTGCTTCCAGAAAAATAGACAAAGTAAAAATAGCACCTAATCTTAAAGAAACTAAATTTAAATCTGACAAAACAAAAACTAAGCAGAATAGAAATGTGGATAGTTCAATATCTAAGCCTAGCAGTTCTGTAACTGAACTTAATAGTACAAACTGTCTTTGGCATAAACGATATTGCCACATAAACGCTGAATATCTCCTCCAAACCAGCAAAGTTTCTGCCGTAAACGGACTTCCTAGGCTTAAATACAAAAAGTTAAATTGTAAATCGTGTAAATTGGCTAAGTCTAGGAGAGTATCGTATAAACCCACCGGTAGGATAAGGTCCACTAAACCATTGCAATTGTTACACATGGATGTGTGTGGTCCCTTACCCACAGCCTCATATGGTGGGAACAAGTATGTCTTAACTATAACAGATGATTATAGTAGAAAAGTTTTTGTTTACCTCATGAAACAGAAGTCAGAAGTATTTTCACATTTTAAAGAGTTTCAGGCCAGAGAAGAAAGGCAGTTAGGTACTAAAATTCTATGTATCGGGACGGATAATGGGATGGAATTCTGCCATGATAAGTTCAAAAATTACCTGAAGGATATCGGTATTAAGGCTGAGAGGACTAACACATATACCCCACAGCAAAATGGAGTATCAGAGCGATTCAACTTAACCGCATTTGACTGTGTTAGAGCCATGTTGAACGACAGCAAATTACATGACAGATTCTGGGCGGAAGCAATATTGTGTTTTGCATACACTAAAAATCGAATATGTCACAAATTTAAGACAAAAACTCCACATGAACTCTACAGTGGTAGAAAACCTTCAGTCAAACATCTTAGAACCTTTGGTTGTAGAGCATATGTAGGCAAACCCAGTCAGCTCAGAAAGAAGTTAGACATGAAAGCTACAGAAGGGGTGATGGTAGGCTATGCTACTAAAACTAAGGGCTATAGGATATTTTTGTCAGGGGAGAAACGAACAATTGAGACCTGCAATGTGAGGTTTGATGAGGGTGATGTAGTGGAAGGCATCCTGGACCCAATTTGTCCCAGAAATATCTCCTCAGGGATATCAAGAGATAACCTTTCAGAATACTCTGACGGGGAATATCCGAGAGGGCAGTCTGATGGGGGGGCAGGAGAGAGTGAAGACACTGGTGACGATCCGTCTGAATCCAGTGAGGAAACGGACTCTCCTGCTGACTCCAGTATGACTCCTTGCTCGGATATTGCCTGGCAGCGAAAGACGGTTCCAAGACCCGATGGGAGTAGAACCGATGTGTATTATTACGCTCAAGGAGATAATAAAAGGCTGAGGTCGCACAATGATGTTAAGAAATATTGTGATAAAAGGAATATACAATTTGATCAGCAACTGTTTAATTTTCGGGAAAATAAAGGTCTTAAAAGGGTCAGAGGCAGACCAGAAGCAAGCAATATTGAAATAAATATACCAAAAGGGTACAACGCTGCTATTAAATCTTCCCAGTCCGAAAAATGGTGTAATGCTATGGATGAAGAAATGGCCGTAATGCAAGAGAGGGGTGTCTGGGAACTAGTTCCTGCATCCACCTCACAAAAGCATATAGGCAGTAGATGGGTCTACACCATTAAGAAAGACGAGAATGGGAAAATCAAGAGGTTTAAAGCTCGTTTGGTAGCCCAGGGGTATGGTCAGAAAAAGGGAGAATCATACGATGAAGTTTTTAGCCCTGTTGTTAACTTCAACTTAATTAGAGCATTCTTCTCAATTTTCGTATGCATGCTTGGCTGGATGCATTTCCAATTAGATATCAAATCTGCCTATCTCTATGCTAAATTGAGTCAAAAGGTATATATGAAACAGCCTCAAGGTTATGTCAATCAGGAACAGCCTGATTATGTTTGTTTGTTGAAGAAAGCCATTTACGGTCTTCATCAAAGTGGAAGAGAATGGTTTAATGAACTTGACACCAAATTAAAAGAATTAAATTTTTTAAAACTTCAATGGTGTAATTGTGCATATATTTACAATAGCAAAGTTCTTATGCTAGTCTATGTGGATGACATAATTCTCTTCTCAAAGTATCAAAGGGACATAGACCACATTGTTTCATTACTTAGCATAGAATTTGATATCAAGGTATTAGGAAAAATTAGAAAACTTTTAGGCGTGGAATTTAAAGAGTGTGACAATAAATTTTTTATACATCAAAGTCAGTATATAGATAAAGTATGTCAAATGTTTCAACAGTATAAATATCCAGTTACTTCACTTCCCATTTCTAAAGGGAATATTCTAAGTAAAATAGATTGTCCAAAGACAAGTGAAGAAATAAAGCAAATGCAAAGTTTTCCTTACAGGAGCTTAATTGGGTGTTTGGCTTTTATATCTAGTCGGACTAGACCTGATATTTGTTACGCCATCAATATATTATCTCAATTTCAAGAAAACCCTGGAATTAAGCATTGGGATGCATTGTTAAGACTTTTAGGATATGTTGAAAAGACTAAAAACTATATGTTGAATTTATCTAACATTCAGGAGTTAAAATTGAATGGTTATTCAGATTCTGACTTTGCTGCAAACCGAGATGACCGTGTTTCACTTGGAGGCATGATACTCTTTATTGACAATGTACCTATTTCTTGGCGTACCTTTAAACATAAGTGTGTCAGCTTATCAACCATGGAAGCTGAATACGTATCACTAACTGAAGCCGCTAAGGAAATGGTATGGGTACAAAACATAGTTGAAGAATGTCATTTACTTGGGTTAAACTTTAATAAAAGTAACAGTGTTATTTTTAGCGACAACCAAGCAGCCATTAATTTTTCTAACTCTCCAATTGAAAACAATAGAACTAAGCATATTGATGTTAGATATCATTTCCTAAGAAATTTAATAGTCAATGAATCTTTTAATGTTAAATTTGTAAATAGTAAAGATAACTTAGCAGATCACTTTACTAAACCAATGACTAAGGAAATAATACTTAAATTTTGTAATAAAATTTTTAAAAACTAAATCAAAACTTTTTGAGATTAAATGTTTAGTCTAAAGAAAATTTTAAATACTAAATTGAATTTACAACTTGGGAATTTTTTTTTTAAAAAGATGTCATATATATACATTATTGTTTATCTTAAACCTCATTGATATAAGATAGTATATCTTGAGTATAAATTTTTGTGATATTGAATCTTTTTCACTTTACACCTTTGTATATACATCCATTTTCCATGACCCGCATGATGCTAAATAATAGCTTATGTGTATAAAATTTTGTATTTTTCAACTTGGTAAAAAGTATGTGTTGAAAGTTTTGATAAAGGAATTTTATTATCTAATTAGTTGCATCATGTATTTTTAAATATTTGGTATATCAATGCAGTCTAATAGTATTAATTATGTATACTTATATTGTGTTAATAGACTAAATTTTTTTTAAGCTTTTTGAATTATAGTGTTTATACTCAAATTTAAAGTAAACTTAAATTCTATGCTTATACAAAATCTTAATCTTTTAAAGTTGACTTGTTTAATATGTTAATGTGCTTATACTTAAATTTTGGATACTTATAATTAAATTTAAACTAAAATTTCAATTTTTGAATGCTGATACTTAAGCATTGAAGTTGTGTTGTATATAAATTTCTACTTGATGTGAAATGTTGTTGTTACAATATTGTCGACAATACTTGACTATTTTTCAGTTGCTATAAGTACTTATGCATTTTATTTTAAATTTAATAATGATATAATACTTTAAATTTTTTCCTTCATTATATGTTTGATAGGATACTGGGGGCCTTGGTGTTTATTGATATACCTTGGTTTCTCAGAGTAAGTTTTCTTTTGCATATGCATTGAGACTTAAGGATTTGCATGAGGGGGCCGATTGTTGGAAATAATCAATACATCGCGATTCACGTTCCCGTGAACGGGCGTTTATGCAAATTTAATATGAACGACTCTTCCCGTTCACCGGCGTGAACCGTGACGTTTTTCAACATGAGGTTTCATGCAAATCAGTTCTCAATGCGTACGCATCTGATTTGCATATCCGGGGGCGTTTCCGGAACTGTCCATTCTCGGATATATAGGGCAGAGGTTTCTTGAAGCAAATGAGAAGGTCGAAAGAGGTCGATCGAGATCAGACGTCTGAAGAAGTCAGACGAGATAGACACTGATGGTCTGATGCAGGCAGACAGAAATGTTTTTTTGACAGAAGCACTGCGGAATATCGTTTGACGACGGTGAATAGTCGAAACGGATGCAGATGTGGTCAGTTTGGACCAGCATGTATTGAACGTTAAATTTACTTACAAACGTTCGGAAGCCGCTTTAAAGATTTTCCTGATGTTCTATCCTTTGGTTTCCCTTTGCCAAGTGATGGTGGCTGAAATACACGCAAGTGATAGAGGTAGTATAGTAACTTACTACCAAATGCTTCAAGAAATCTCTGTCTAGTCATTTACAACTAAAAATCTTTTGTACATAGTATATTTTTGATGTTTTACGGCATGGAAAATTACCAGGTACGTGTAATATGCCGAGTTGTGTTTTTCACCAAATAAAGTGAACGAAGTTTTTCTTTAAAGCTGGACTTGTGTACTTTCATAACCCAGCCAACACTTATTGACTCTGACAGTGCGTGCTTTGCTATCTTCAAATTTTAAATTTTCCAACAGACACACTTGATGAACTATACCGTTAGCCGTAACTTGCGCGTAGCTGAGATAGATAGCTACTTCATCAGCTGTACCGTTAGCTGTGACTTGGCCGCATAGCTGAGGTGTGCAATTGACAACTGTTATATCAACTGCACTGTTAGCCATGACTCGCGCGCATAACGAAGGCGTGTGATCGACATCTACTCCATGAACTGCACCGGTAACCACGATTTATACGTGTGGCTGAGGTATGCGATAGACAGCTACTTCATGAATTACATCGTTAGCCGTAATTTGCGCGTGTAGCTGAGATAAACAGCTACTTCAGTAAAGGTACCGTTAGCCATGACTTGCCCGCGTAGCTGAGGTGTGCGAATGACAGCTACTTTATCAACTGCACCGTTAGCCATGACTTGCGCAAGTAACGAAGGCGTGCGATCGACATCTATTCCATGAAATGCACCGCTAGCCACGATTTATGCGTGTAGCTGAGGTGTGCGATAGACAGCTACTTCATGAACTGAACCATTAGTCATAACTTGAGCGAGTAACGGAGATGTGCGATCAACAGCTACTTCATGAACTACATCGTTAGCCGTAACTTGCGCGCATAGCTGAGGTACAAGGTCAACACTTCATAAACTGCACTTAGCCGTGACTTGCGCACGTAACGTAGGTGTGGGATCGACAGTTACTTTATGAGCTGCCCCGTTATTTATGGCTTGCGTGGCAGAGGTGCACGATCGACAGCTACTGCAAGAAAGGTATTGCAAGTTTAAAAAAATTTCAAAAACAATAAGGCTGGTCGCCGAAGTCAGTAATTAAATAATATGAGGGAAATAAGTTATCCTATATTTCATCAAAGCTACTGCAACGCGTTAATCTAGACACAGCTATTTCCCTTCAACCATCCTCTGTTTTGATAGAATCAACAAAAACACATACACAAGTTCCAGCGGCTCAAAAGAACTCTAGTCCAGAAAACTATATTTTTAAATATTGGTTTTTGAGCAAAAATTCTTACAGAGTTCAAATCTTTGGTACTTTTCATCCCAGATGCATACTAAACATGGAATAATTTGACAAAATTTTAAGTTTAAAAAGAAATGAAAACTGTTTAAAAGTTTTATCTGTTGGAAGCGGGAATGTGTTGTGTTTATTTAACATTCTTCACATTTCTGCTCTTTCATTGTTTTTAATTTATTTTTTATGGGGAACGTGACGATCCAATTGCGGGACCTCCCTACTATGCCGTATTTCATTTTATCCATTGCTTTTCTTCATAAACTGCCATGTGGTCCGGGCCCCTACGCAATGCATCCTTTAGAAGAGATATCCTTTAATATCATCAATGCCTAGAGAGGTTGCTAACAGCAGACAAAAATTCCTTCTCTACTCTCCCGTTTTGACATGATGTTGATCACATATTACGTAATGAGGGGCGTAAGAGAATCATAATCCGACTAACTATATTTGTATTATTGGATTTAGACCTAAAATTCTTCAAAATTTTTGCACACAATTGATTCCCAACAAAGAATAGTTGAGCAAAATTTTAACTTTGCAAAGAAAGAGAAACTTCGTGATTTATCTAGTATATATGAGGAAGCACACTATTCAACAATTGAACCAGTCTTTTTCTATTTTATTTCTTTGAGAGGTTAAAGGCTTCTAGGTTTGTTAGCTTGCCCTGGAGATTCCTAAGATATCCTGTGGAGATTCCCACTCCCATAAACAAAAAAAATCTCCCCCAAACTCCGATCCGTACAGTAAATGATCACGTGGGTCGCCATTCGTCTTGCGATCGTATTTCACTAAAACCGCCCGCGGACGGAGAGGATTTAACCATTGAGAATCGGCGATTTTGTCGTGATTGACACTTTTGTCGTCTTTGTAAAAGATGAGTGCTATTTTGAACAACGTTTTAATTTCTGAAGTCTTTTTTAACATCGATTGCCGTATGAATGAAATGTATTCAGGTGATAGAAGTGTAAATTTGACGCCGCAGCAAAACATTACAAAATTTTAGGATGATTTAAAAATTTTAGGTTAATTTTAGGAATTCAAGGGAAGCTTCAAACTTTTAGGAATTTTAGGACGAATGCGATCCCTGCAAGCTAGATTACAGCTTAATCTTAAAATTATTAAAAAAAAGTTAATCTAAACAAAAATTATGCTTTAAAGTTGTGTCAAGCTTTTTCCTTATCTTCTGCTCAAAATACAATTCTACATAAAAACTTTCAAAATATAGATAATCCATTCACACGAAATAGAGAATCAGAAACTGAGAAGGCCATTTTCAATTTTTATTAAATATACAGTGTAGTTGGACAATTTGACAGATTCCTAATGCGCTTGAAAATGTCCTTAACTTTGGATATCCTTTGTTCTCATAGTAAAAAGTAAAACATCATTGATAAATAATAATTAACTTTTTAATTATTTTACACAGCCCTTTCTTATACACTTAGTACAACTTTATAATTTAACCCTAAATTAACATGTGCACAAAATAAAACATAGCAATCAACATCTCCTGTATATGTATAATCCTTTGCAATATGAATGCAATGGAGGTGTGTAATGGAGAATACAAATGTTTTGAATCATTTGCATAAACAATATGATAAACTACAATAATTTAAAAAGGAGTAAGAGAGGAACTGTAGACCATGTATCTAGTATCTATCATGGGACAGAATCTAATGGAACTAGATATTTTATTTCTTCTCCGGGATGGACAAAATGGGGTTTTAAAATGGTTTTTAGATCCTTTAAAAAGCCCACTTGATCAAAAAAGTTGAAACTGTGCACACCTTGGGTCAAAATCTAACTGAGCTAATATTTGATGAAGACAACATTTTTTTATGGTAAACGTCTTACATCGTTAAATAAAATAAGATTTATCAAAAATAAAGAAAAGAAAAATAAAGGAAATCCAACAAAAATTGTGAATTTGTATATGGAACAGAGACTTTTAATTTTATCTTTCTCTCTCTATATATATACACATACACATATATGAAAAAATGCAATTGTTCAACTTTCCTCAGTGATACTGAATTAAAATGTCTGTGAGCAGAATTCAATTTAAACGGTAAAACATCATAAATTCATGAAGAATGATGGGAAAATTGTGACTATTTACAGTAACTGATCCTCTGTAGCAATGATAGACTACAATTGTAAGTTTATTCTTAGAATTTCTGTGCTACCACATGCACACATTCAAGTAGATGTGCAATGTTATTGCCTGAATAACATTCATACTATAAAATTTCTAATAAAAAGGATGCATTTACCGCATTTATTATTAAAAAGGGTGCACCTTCTTATCATGGTTTCAAATCGGTAAATCTACTATGAAGCAAAAATCTGTTTTAAAAATACTTCACAACGAATGTTTCTCAGAGAGATTTTCATGTGGTGGCAGTTCTGTGTTGCTCACACAGAAAATTTTTATCTCATAAAACAGGAATAAAAATGCTTAAAGGATCCGCTTTTTGTGTTTTCACTTTTCCTAAAAATTTCCTCAGCAGCTTCATCTGGGATCGATGCGTGAACCATCATTCTATTTAAAGTCACCCGGTACTGACAAGTCACGGCTTGATGCTTTTTGAATAACGGCCAGTGGGTGGAAGTAGCGTGCTACAAATAGTGAAACTACAGTAGTCACTATTTTTTCTCGTAGCTTGTAATGTAACATGCTACTTTTAAAAATAAGTAGTGTAGTTAGTAGTGTGATAAAATAAATCACTAGTTTGTATTGAGTTTTGATGGTACTTTTAACATTACTTCATTAAACAAACAAGGTGCCATTCTACATATCACATGATCACCCTTTCTTTATACAAAATTTAGTGTTCTGTGCAACGGTGTACGATTTGCAAAGTGCCAAGCACTTTCGAATAAATAAAAAATGTTGGTTGTTTCAGCTGACAAGATATCTTCAGAGTGCCTGTCTTCCTCATAATACCAAATAAGATGAGATGGAACTAATGTATTCTATTGGTTTCTGAGGGAGAACGAGGAGAAACTACTAAAGGAGAAACTACTATAAGGAGAAACTACTATAAGGAGAAACTAGATTTTCTATGCTGTAGGGTTAGGAAAGCTATGCCTCATGATGTTGATTTTTTATATGAATATATTCAGATGTGTTATGTCCCAAAAGATCCTGTTTACCTGATTGTAATTTTGAGATGCAAATTCTACCAAAAATGAACAAACATGTTTTTAAATAAATAGTTTTTACTTTTATTTTGTTTTATTATTTTCAGAAATGGGTAAAAGCATAAAGATTGGTAAGTTGATCAGTAAATTTTACTTATTCAGAATAAGTATGTTAAATTACTACAGTATATCCATATCCTCAACTTTTTGTGTAAATTAAAGCTGTGGCAAAATTCGCTTATAAAAGTAGTTAAGTAGTCACTACTTTTTAAAAAAAAGTAGTTGTAGTTAACTACATTTGTCTTAAAGTAGTTGTAGTTCACTACAAAAAAATGTAGTTTTTCCAACCACTGATGATGGCAACAAGATTTTATTATTCTTGAGTGTGTAGGGTAGGGATAAGCTGCTAATTTTTCCGAATTTGTTTCCTCTTTTTAACTTTAATATAGGAACCTGATGTTTGGTAAAAATTGTTTAGCTTCTCATATTACTAAAGAAATTAAAATAAATAAAGAAATCATAATATCTTTGATCACGATGTTCCACGCAATTATTACTAACTTCTATGAGAGAATGCAATAACAGTAAGGGGAAAAAAAAAGCACCCTAATCTCATTCATTGTATCAAAATTCAGCAAAAATTTTGTTACCAAACATCAAACGTGTGTTTTTTAACAGATTCCTGAAATAAATTTTGTTGAAACACATAGAAAATATATTATAGCAATTATAAAATATGATTGAGGCTGATTCGGCTCTTTGAATATTTAACTGCAATTCCAACTTTATGGGACTTTAATATGTTTAACACGTTCAAGAAGGAGACAATTTTGATATACTTTCCGCTCAGCTGGGGGAGGGTACTCAGTGGATGTTTGACTATACAAAGTATAGACAGAAGATAACACGCTCAACGTAATAGAGATTCTATTGCATACCCAGATACATACACTGAAGAAGTGTAAGTGTATATGTTTTATGGTATATAAATTATAATTTGATAAGTGTATTTTTAATGTTATATAAAGAGTATTTTTTATGTTTTATAAGAGTATTTTTTATGTTTTATATATTAAGTTTATTTATCAGATTCGATACAGTCGGTCCATAGAATTCGACACTGGCTAAATGGAAAATTCAGTGTCTGTCCTTAGAGCCTGACGCCGGCCGAACAGAAAGTTCAGTGTTGGACCCAAAGGGACCGACATCATCTCGAATGTATTAATTAGTTAGAAATTTGCTAAAGAATGGTAGAAAAGTTAGCAATATCGTAAACATTTGTATTTACACATGACTGTCGGTATATTCAATTTTATTTTTAAATGTTTTTCACTTTTACGATCTGTTTGCATTTATTAATATTTCTATATATATATTATTTTGTTTTTTTATACATAGAAACTACCTTTAAAACATTATAAATGAAATGAAGGTATATTTTCAACATTATTATTTATGTAGGCACTTTGAATAATTTAGGCTGATTAAAAACATGTTTGGAGAGCATTCTGAAACCCTTTTTGTAGAATTTTTCTGTTTGCTTACTTTTCAAAAACATTAAATGCAATTTTCAATTGCTAATCAAAAACATCAAATTGCTATATGGTATATTTTGTGTAGTAATTTTTGCTATGCAAATTATTGTCTCTAAATCAAACCCCTGTCTGTGAGGATTCCAGGGCATCCCAGAGAGACTTAAACTCTGTGACATTAATTGTAGAATAATCAAAGAAAACATACCTCAATATCAGAGAAAGGAGACACAGATAAGGAATCTCTTCCAAGCTTAGTGGCTTGGAGTATGCTCCATATGTGTTGAGTTTCATCTAAAGACATTTCCAAAAGGTCACCTTCCATCATAAGTTGCTCCAGTTGAGCTTTTGCTGTTTCAGACAACTGTAATACAGGGGATTCCATCTGGCGAGCAATCAATGGAGACTTGCGTGCATGCTTGCGTGGAGTGATAACTGCAATAAAATTTGAGTATTTTTAATTGAAGCTAGAAAAAGTCTACAGTGCTTCACTTGACATTTTTATACATCCACATTTTATATAACATTACATAGTCAAAAGTCACAGGATACCAGAAGTTTAAAAAAAAGAACTATACTTAATTTCATAATTTAATATCAGTTGGTTTTCTTTTATTATTAGTACATTTTTTTATTCTTTGGGGTATGCTATCTACTAGATTATGGTAAGCTGCTGCAGGGATAGGTTTCTATTCTACTTGTAGTGCCACTGCCAGGTCATGTTTACAAGCAGTCTGATTTTACAATTTTTAAATGCAGTGCTCTAATTCATCTCAAAGGTTTTCTATTGTAATGAAATCAGGATTTTGGAAAGGTGAGTTTGAATAAGAAACTTTATTGTTCTGAAACCATTCAGCAGAAATATATACTTTGTGACAGGACTCATTATCTTGTTGATAGAAATAGGATCCATTTTTCTAATACTGCCATAGTGTTGAGAATATAGGAATGTCTAAAATACTCGGGTACAATAAGTGAAAAATACTTTGTACAAAGGATAAGGAACATTTAAGCAACATATTTAAGTACAAATAGAATAATAATGCTGAATACAGGTGTGTCGAGGATATGCTTTATCTCCATCAGTGTTTGACAGATAAGCAAACCTAAAGTAAAAAAATTGTAATGGACCTTAATTTTCATTTATTCATGGCTAGGGCCATTTCGTCTTTTTGACTAAGGGTTTGTTCGTCTGTCTAGCACTGACGAAAGGTATCCGGCATATCTTTGAAACAGCTATATACTGTATTGTTATTCTATTTGTACTTAAATACATTGCACAAGTTTTCCTTATCCAGTTATTTCATATAAACAGGTTTCAATATCACTGTCAATGGATCTAGCTCATACCAGATGAGAAACAGCTCCACAGGAGAACACTGCCACCTCCAAATTTGACTGTAAGTACAGTACGCGACCTCTTATCCGGCGTTCCAATATCCGGACTCTCCCCAAACCGGAATACAGCAAAATAATGCCAAATTCTGCGCCAACAAGCGATTATTTGCTAAATATTGTGCCAAATAGCGATTTTTTGTTTAAAATCCCGCCAAATGCTTTTTTGCTTTAATTAGCAATATCAATAAAAAAAAATGCATTGAAACCTACTATTTTAGAGGGTTTGAAATAGGATCCGCAAACCGCGCACGAAATTCAAAATTCCCGCGCAGAAAAAAATGCTGCGCACAATCGCCGCCGCTGATTCTTCTTAAATTTCGAAAATGAATGCGAGAAATTCTTGCGATAGCGGATGAAAATATTCCGTGGATCATGTATTTTCCGAGAAGTTCCACAATTCCTCTTTTCCGGAAAACATCCGAAGTAGCACCGTTTTCCTCAAAAATTTCCTAAGCGGCTGCATCCGGCCATCACTCCCGATAGTAGCTCTCAGAGGTGACGATCTGGCATGGGCGAGACCGTAACATTGACGGCGAGACGTGTCATTCCATTTTTCACTAGTTTTGGATAAGTCTCCTGTATAGTATAATACAGGAGTTAGTTACGGACAAGTTGTGGCAAGGTGCTTTTTTAATGGCGTTTCATTTTTTCCTGGGTGTATAGGGCACAGCACACTAGGCACAAAAGTTTCGATTTTTCCGAATTTGTTACATTTTCTTTTCTGCTCTTTGTTCCAGGATTTTGATTTTTGGTAAAAGTATTCCAACTTTTTCGCTAGAAATATCCCGATTTCGCTAAAGAAATCCTACGCTCTTCAAACGCGATGTGCTGTGCAGAATTCACACTATTTTGCACAATTTAATAAACATTTATTGGAAAAGATGAAAAAAAAGAGAGTCATCAGCGCATTTACGAGAGGATAGAAAGTACGCTTAAGTAAGGAATTACCAAAATTAAAGAGAGTTAACTTTTGCCGAAATGCAGAGAAAAGTATAGCAGCTATAAAATGTCATTAAGGGCCTTCTGATTGATCTCTTTAAATACTTAACCTAAGCAATAATCTTGTCATTTTCTCGGGAAAATCCATTTTTTTTTCATCTCCATGGAAATATACACATCTTCAATATTTTAAAAAACGTTGATGGAATTCCAACAGCAAAATCATTTTCAATTAAATCCTATTATTTGGATGAAAATGGCTATTTTGGACCGAAAATTGACCCTAGCAAAAAGTTCCATGTTACATTTATTAATTAGTAATTTATAGAAGACAGTTTAGCAATATCGCGAAATTTTTTTATTTAAACACGATCGCTGGTATATTTCGTTTTATTTTTAAATATTTTCCATTTTTTCAATCTTTCATCCTCTAATATTTTTATATTTTTTGTGCTTTTTATGCTGGGATATTATCTTTTAAACATATTGTTGGTGAAAATGAGATATATATTTAGGATAACGAAATTAAAATTTTTTTATTTATTCAGGCATTTAGAATTATAAGGCTTATTAGAAGTACATTTGAAGAGCATAAATTAGAATTTGATATATTTGCACCCATAGTTGAATATCTCATTTCAATTAAAAATGAACATCCTTCTCATCTTAATTTTATTAAAAGTACTTTAAATATTTTGAAACATATGAACAATGGTGCTTCTGCCAAAATATTAGATGAATATGGTGAGGGCCCACTTTAGTTGAAATGTTAAAAAAAAAAAAAAAAAAAAAAAAAAAGACGTCTAATAACTACCTTGAATAATCAACTTTTTTCAGACATTTTTTTCTTTCAAAATTTTTCTTAATCACTAAATTTGATACTATAATTACATGTAATTTGCATTTTAGTTAACCCATATAGATTGTAAAAAAGCTTTTTTTAATACATTTATGTTTTTAAAATGAATTATTTTCTATAACGACATTTGAGACCATTCCAGTAAGTTTTAGAAAAAGTGTTCCGAATTACGGAAAAACCCCTTATCCAGAATACCTGAAGTCCCAAGCATTCCGGATAATAGATCCTGTACTGTATAGTGCAATGCAGTAAATATTCTTTGGGCATTTGCTGTACCCATATACGGTTACCTGAATGGTGTAAAGTTAACAGTGATTCTTCAGTACAAAGGACTTTTCCCCATTGCTATTAGTTCCAAGATTTATACACCTTGCACCATGTTATGAATGTGCATTATTGTGCAAAGTCATATATATAAGGCTTGTGGACTAGGGGTGATCGAAAATAACTTCTTTTAGGATTTTAACAACGGGTAGTGTGGAAAAATTGTCTTTATTGACACAACGAACATATTTAAAATTTTGGGAAAAGCGGTTAATATTTTCAGGTTCAGGTCAGGAACGAACCTAAAGTTGCCAAAATAATCGTAAATACAAGTAATTTCATCAACATTGCCATAAAACTTTTAATACCAACTTTGGTTACAGGTAGCATGAAAATATTGCTTTTTTAATCATATTAATAGTACCTTTCCAATTTTTTGCGATCCGATTACTTTTTCAGGTTCCGGAACGAGTTTAAAGTTTAGGAAAAACCCATAGAAAATCTATATAGCTGGGTTGTAATCTGCCTTTGATTTGAAAGTGGACATTAAGTTTTCGTGACTGCATTTTCGATTGAATGACACCATCTCTTCTTGCATACCAGCAGACTGATTGAGAAGCTTCGGTGACCATCTTAACACATCGCACAACACTCTGGGTATAGGATAAGGATAATTAGAATAAGGATAATTTGGAATGTTCAAAGTTTCGGGAGCATCGTTGCTGTTGCTCTGTAGGAGTTGTTGGAATTGCTGGTTGCTTATGTGGGAGCAGATTGGAGGCTCTGTGACAATTACATTCTGCCATATGATGAGGCCAATGTAATCCATTGCTTCCATGTTCAATTTTAGAATTTCAAAGTACCGTATAGTTTCATTCTTAACTTAGCGTGACTTAAGAATCAGTAAAATATAGAGTTTTCGGATATGCTTCGTTTATCCGTGATCATACAGAGTAGGATATTCTCGGGGTGTGCAAAATATGCATTTCTGGCAATGACCGGATTAATGATTTTCCTGCATTGGGTTGGCAAATATCTGGACAGTTGCACCATCTTCTAAATGTGTCTAGCTCTGTGTTTGCATGAAGACTTGGCCTTTATGGAGAACCATACGGGTATGTTGACCTTCATTATATACCCCGCCAATAGCTCAAGTTCGGCTGTAGGATATTCTGTTCCAATGTACAAACGAAGGACTCTGTTAGCAGTAGTTAACCATCTGGAATGGCACAGTTTTCTGGGTCTCTTGCAGCCAAATCTCCAGGGCAGGGGCCAGACTGTACTGCTCGAAATATTTTGACCAGGTATTTTTGGTCAGTGCTCATATTGCTTGCATCCAGTTAGTTGAGATCGAAGAGTTCAGTTAGAATGGACTTGAAAGGAACAACTGGAAGTTTGTTGCAGTTTTACAGCTTTTTACCGATTGGGCCAGAATATTTATACAGCCTCTTCATTTATCCGTTGATATACTGCAGCGAATACCCCAGAGGAAGTTCATTCACATGCAACATGCCCACAAACGGGCACAAACCACTGCAATGCCTTGTCAACGGTCTCTTCCAACATTATTATAGCACTGCCATTCCATCCTGTGTTAATGACACTGCCATCACAACCAATGGTAACCAGCTGTTTCATGTCAATTGAGTTTTCTTCCAAAAACCTGTGATGCTGGAAGAAATGTTCGTAGATGATTTAGATTCCAGAGTGAAATGTCCTAGGTATTTGTTCTCTAGCTGCTGCACCACTGAAATGTGCTCCTCGTTAATTTTGACAAGACAGTATTTATTAGCCAGTTTGACTACAGTCTTGGTTTGGTCCTTGCATCCGAAGTAGAGTCCACGACGACATCAGTTCTCGAAGAAAATAGCATGTAGATTTTCCCGATGCCTCTTTCTCTCTCGAAGAACTTTGTTGTGGTCAATTACTTTCGAGGTATTACCTTGAACAATTACGCCCAAATCTTCCAAGGTGGCAGTAGCCAATGCTGTAGTAGCTCCATCCGGAACATCAAATCGATCAGTTGTTATGTACACAGCTGGAGGTTGGACTCTCATTTGTGTTACTGTGTCTACAGATGCAGATGGAACTGGCTCCCAGTTGCTATCCCCGATTACCCGAGTAGATCTTGCTGCAGCACTCTCTGTGGACTCAAGGTCAGATTCTTCAGAACACAAAAAAAATGTATGTGTAAAGAGTGAAGTGTAATGTAAGCGTAAAGAGTAAGTGTAAAGAAAATGAGGGGATTCCGCTTTTGTGACCGGAAATCGAACAGACTGAGCTCGAGCTGTTGCGAAAGTGAGCAATTATTTCCTATAAGTCCAATTTGATATTTATGGAATTTATGGAGGGCGAGTAGACAAATTCGGTTTCAAGAAGACATAATAAAAAAAAACAAATAAATTTACTATGCATTTGCAAATGCATTTTTCGCCCATTTAGTTTTATTTAATAAACAAGATATTTTACTAAACTTTAAATGCATTCCGGAACCTGAAAACAATCAGATCGCAAAAAATTAGAAAATTTTTAATATGATTCTAACAGAACTATCTCCATGCTACCTACAATCAAAGTTCGCAAAAAAAAAATTCATGGCAGTGTTGATGAAATTACTTGTTTTTACGATTATTTTGGCAACATTAGGCGCATTCCGGAACCTGAAAATATTAATCGATTTTCCCAAAAGTTTAAATATGTTTGTTGTGTCAATAAAGGCAACTTTTCCGCACTACTCGTTGTCAAAATTCGAAAAAAAGTTTTTTTTCGATCACCTCTATTGTGGACCAAAGCATGACTGAAAACCCATGTCATGGAGTTATTTTTTAATGGTTTTGATGAAGAGTCTACCAGTAGCCTTTTTGATTTCACAGATGATTTTCTGCTGTATATTTTCAATCATCCTTCATGAATCTTTTTGTTTATGATAGTCTCTGTCAGTCAGTTTTTAGAGTTATATTTCTTACACTTTGCTAGCAATGGACTACATCTAAAACAGTTGACTTTGAAATATTTCAATTAATTTCGATTTCTCTTACAGAAAGACCAGTGATAAGACATCCTGCAATCATCTCTCTCTCAAAATCTGTGTGTTCACCTTGGGACATCTAACTTTTGATTACATGTGTTGGGAAGTCAGTAACTTGCTTTTATACTATTGAACAAGAAGTGCGTATCATAATGCAGCAAAAAAATGGTATAAAAAGATTTTGAAAGAGTGTTTAGGGACTTTTGATACAATAGTTCTGGTTCAATTGTGTTACTATGATTCAAATAGTCTCTAAAAGAAGTCTTCAGTCTCACCAATTGTAAAATGTTCGCTTAGTGCTGTTTCAAAGGCACTAACGGTATGGAATTTTTTAACAAATTTTATATATTATGTTTACATATCAACCAGATCTAATGAATCAATCACAGAATCCTAACATGGAATATACACTAAACAACACAATAGTAAGAACTGTATGCTTATATTAGCCTTTGCTCACATTATTATTTGTAAATTATAATTTTCTACTTTGCAATGAGCAGGGACAGCAGCCAAAGTTTCTAAAAAATAGTAAGGAAAACAGGAGGGTTGAGCTCGAAAAATAGGAAGAAATAGGAATGATAAACTCCTGAAAAAAGGTAAAAAAAATATGACTAAAATAGAGAAGATTAGAATATGGAAAATTCTGAAATCAATGGACACATCAGAAATTTAAAACTGAGTCCTAAAAGAGAAAAAAAAACAAAAAACCTGATACATATGCTTACTAACCTTAGGTGAAAAAACAACAAGCTTTAATAACATTTTTAAAAGGAAAAAAATATTTAAAAATGATTAAAGAAATGGAGAATTTTTTTTCCTAACTGATTATCAAAGCAATTAAACTTTTTCTGTGTAAGAATAAATGAGTGATCACAATATACCACACAAGATACCTTATTCTTAATTTTTATTCATCCTTTAAAATTTTTGAATAATATTCAATCTAAGAATAATCCATTTCTCCGTCCGTCCATAACAATTGGCAAAAAATTTGGCGGGATATTACCAACGTGGCGACTTTTTTTAAATGTTGTCAATTTGATGAAAATGTCACTAAATTAAAAAGAATGTCGTCAAATTGACCAAAATGAAGCTAAATCCATTTATTTGTGTTTTATTAGAGGATAGTATTGTCAGTAGTCTTGTCTGTTAGTTGCGACCAGTCCACTTGGTGACAAATTTGGTTACTTTTTTTTAAATGTTGCCACATTGATCAAAATATCGCTAAATTAATAAAATGTCACCAAATTGATAAAATGGCACTAAATTAATGAAAATGATGCATAATTGATAAAAATTCAGTATTTTGCAAAATTAAGTTCAATTTCCTTGATAATCCTGGTCACTTTGTTGGACTTATTATTTTAATATATTTCATTCAAATTTAAGTGAGTTCCACTATACGTGGGACAGATACATTTTGTTACAAGATTGTAAATGAATTGCCTTTTGTTAGAGGATGATGACTCATGTTCCCATGGATTGTAGGAAAGTAAGGATTGCCTGTGTGGCTGGATGGGAGGCAACGTTTTGCAACTTTTTACTTCCTGTAATATAATGAGCATACCTTCTAGAATATATATATATATATATATATATATATATATATATATATATATATATATATATATATGTGTGTGTGTGTGTGTGAGAGAGAGAGAGTGAGTGAGAATAAACTTCAACATAATGAATAACTATTTGAAAACCTGAAATGTTATATAAAAGTTTTTAGATTCAAAGCACTGTTGCATGAGAAAAAAACTATTAATAATGTTATAACATATCCTCTTAAATCATGGGTGTACTCTCAGGATACAAAAATGAGTCTGAATTTCTGAACAATTAACACTTTTATTTAAAATCACCAAAAAGAATAAACAGAACCAATTTACAGCTAATAACACTATAGCTATCTTACAAGATTACAAAGCAACTGTCAGGCTCAATAAGACAGCAAAAAAATGCTCAACAAACTGACAAACAGCAGAATCTATTCTCAAAACATTGACGTATCTCACAATTCAATTTGACTCATATATGTCAACTCTGTCCCACTGAACAATGGCTCACTTCTATACTCTCCATAGAAATCTCTAGAAACAGAAAGTACCTTTGAAACTAATGGATAAATCTAGAAAATCCTACTGCCTTCAGAAACGTGCCAAGTTGGCAATATTTCACCAAATGTGGAACAAAGGTCACAAAAAATATCACCAAAGTCAGGCAACCCTACCTTCACATAATAGCAATGGTTGCCTATAAATATGTTTTTTCCTTGTTAAGAGACATGCCAAAAAGTATTTAAGTATTCCAAAAAATTTTACGCATTCGTAACAATAATCTTATTTTCATCATAATTAACTTTCATATTAAGTTAATTGTGCAAAATATTGCTTTAAAATTAACCAACATTTGAAAATAAGCAAGTCTAGATTGCCTATTGAGTAATAATTAACCTGTTTGAGTCCAGCGCATCATATATGCCTCAGAGAGTTTCCTTGTTCCCCGGCCCATCGGTGCAAGTTTGTCTTGAACGTGAGACAGCTATTGGAGCCCTTTGATGCAAATATGCATTGGGAAACTAGAATGTTTCTACCAAAAATTTTAAATAACACTAGATGGTGCTAGAACCCAGTAATTTTTGCAAAGCTAGTTCCTTGGATCATTGACCTTCATATTTCAGTTTCGTTTTTCATTAGGATGCTAAGTTGATAATATAAACAAACACACGTGCAAGCTGGCAACTTAAAAGGCACATCGACTGAGATATTTAAAGGAAATATTTCTATCATGATAGTTGTTTGGTGCTTATTTTAACTGAAGAGTCATGTGTGGTGTGTTTAGCATATTAAGTGGGAGGGGGAGCACATTTGTATCGATGAAAGTTTATTTGCATGGAAAGGAAGATTAGGTTTTAGGCAATATATTCCATCTACACACTCATGATATAGAATTAAAATTTATAAACTATGAGTCAATTTTAGGTTACATATGGAACTTTTTGGTGCATACAGGGAAAGACACACAACTTTTGGAAACAAGCAGATTGTATGGAGAAACAGTAGTAAAGACTTTAATAGCGGACTTGTCAGGTCATGGATATAATCTGTATCTCGACAAATTTTTTTGTTTCTCCGGAACTAGCATTACATCTTATTTCAAATCAAACGTTTGTGATACTGTGTCGAAGCACAGGAAAGACATACCTAAAAACTTACCTTGGAAGTTTCCAAAAAATCAAATCTTTGCAAGCATTTCAGAAGAAAAGTGTAAATATTTTTGGGTTCAAAGATAAGAAAAAAATGTAATGTTGTAATGTTAACAACTTTCCATGGAAATAATATAGTATCCATTGGCAAAAACAACATTTTGAAACCACATTGCGTGGTTGATTATAATAAGAATATGGGTGTAATAGATAAGGAAGATTTGGTAATGCACCATTACCCAGCTTTCAGAAAAACAGTAAAATGGTATCAAATCTTTTTTTTGTTTCTTAGACAGTATTAAATTCACCTATATTGTTTACAAAACAAACTGGCCAACAGCTTACAGCATTTAAATCTAGAGTTATTTATCAAATGATTGAAAACTAAACTGAACCTAAAATGGGAAAATCAACATCTCCAGTGCCTAATTCTTTATGGTTAACTGGTCAACATTTTTCTAGCTTACATGTTAATACAAATGGGAAAAAATCTTGAAGGTGTATAGTTTGTTTTAAAAGTTCCCTGAAAGAAAAGTGCTACAAGCAATAATTTTATGAGTGCAAAATTTGCAACGTAGGACTCTGTATCGAACCCTGTTTTTAAAAATTTAACACCTTACAAAACATTCAATAGAGATGTTTATTATTTCTGCTATATTTCATATTATATTTATAGTTTATATTGCTAAACAATTAATCAATCAGTAAGTTGGTTCTATATGACAATCCAATTGTAGATGTATTTCAAAGTAAAACTTATTTAATATGATATTTTTGCTGTGTTAGGCTTAGCTGCAAAATGTGCCCGGGCCTGGAATAGCAGACTATTCTTGCTGCGGTAATAACATAAAAAATAGGTTATTCTTATAGTAGATATACTTATAGAATTATAATATATAGTAGATATACTTATAGGTTATTCTTATAGTAGATATTCTTATAGTAGATATAGGTATTCTTTCCAAGATATTGAATTTTTGTCAATTATTCGTCATTTTTATCCATTTGGCGAGATTCTCGTTAATTTGACAACATTTAAAAAAGCCACCACGTTGGCGACATTCCGCCAAAATCTCACCCAGTGGTATGAATGGAGAAATAAGTTATTCTTATAGCAGATAACTGACTATTGGTGTTCAAATACAAAAGTATTACTCAAAGTATATTTTCTCATGAATGGAACGAGCTAGACCCACGAGAATGATGTCACCAAATTTATCACATATTACACATGAAAAGTGAACATGTTTCTCAACAGTTAATATTTTTTTTTAATTTATGGGATTTTTTGATAAATTTATTTAAAAAATGTGCAATAACTCGAGAACGGTTCATACTAACATTCTAAAGTTTATGTCAATTGTTTTCTAAGGCAAAATGACATAAGAAATGTCTATTTGCGTAACTTTATTTAAGGTTTTGATTTTTTTCAAAATTTCACTCGAAAATTTAGGGTGGTGGGGAGGACATTTGATTGTGTTTAAAAACAATAGGTTTCCAGTATTCACAGATTGTAATTTTGTACCAAATGTAATTCGAATTGCTCCATTCATTCATGAGATATCATCTCCACAGACTCACTGACACACACACACATCACCTCAAAAACATTTGATTCTTGATGCTTGAAACATGCCCTCACATCGAAAACTTGAATTAGAATTTTCGACCCCTTCACAATATTTTCCTTATACATTATACTATGTATATAAGGAAAGTAATAAAGAATATTTGACACGTTCTTTATGTTTAAGTAATAAGAAATGTAATGTGCCTGCACTCAAATTTAACCTAAAATCAGTCCCATATTTAGAACAATATAGAATATACATTCTGGCACAGCATTATTATGAGGAACAAATAATATTAAATTTTTCTAGATATACTGCTAAAATTCCTCTGGGTAAATTGAATTGTGCAATCACACTATTTATGTCGAAAGCCCAGACAGTCCGACTAGTCTTTGGACATGAGCAGCAATTTGGATGGCCGGACACACTATTTATGTAAAAATAATTAGAAAATTAACCTCAATAATTAGTCAAAATGTGAAAATAAGCTAGTTTAGTCAATCTAATGATTAATATGTAGAAGATGGAGATGGTTATATAAAAGGATACTTGTGAACTCCCAGGATTACACTAGAATTCCTTAAATTGGGTAATGTAATCCTATTGAATGTGTCAAAATAATTAAAAAATTAACATGAATAATAAACAAAAGTATAAAGATAAGCAAGTTTTGTCAACTTAATTGGCAATAATTACAAAATGGAGACACACAGAAAAAGATGCTAGTCAACCCTCCACAATATGCAATGTACCCTTAGTCCATCTAATGACTAATATTTAGAGGATGGAAAGAAACCCAATATTTCAATCTCATTATGATGCAGTCTCATCCACGAATTCCTCTCCCAGATCACAAACCACAAACTCTTACACTCCCTTCCAGTGTTTTGATGAATGAGTCAACTTAAGCACTTCATGTTTTGCTTCATTCTTTTTTATATTTGATTCCACTAATGAAATACTGCCCTTTTTTTTCTTTAAGGAGGAGATAAATTCCATAGATTTGTAACTAACTTCTTTTCTGAGATCTTCAGAAAAATAGGAAAAACAGGAAAAAAGTAAGATTTAAAATAAAATAGGAAAAATAGCTCTGCAGTCCCTGAATGAATTAATCAAGCTATTGAGTTATGGGATTTCAAGATGTTATATTATTAACTCCTACTATAATTCTCTTATCCATAAATTATCAGATTTTCCATATAAAATAATTGAATAAAATTCCCAATCTTTCTATCCTCTGGTATCAAATATACAATTTTGGGTGGATGCAAGATTTATAAATTCATATTTGGCTTATTCAAAGCTAATGAATGATAAATTGCATACATGTGCTTGAAGGGTTAACTGGGTAACTTGGGATAAGAAATTCAAGACAAGCTGAGTAAAAATGATATTTTTGCACATCAATCAATTTGTTGCATTAAATAACACAGAAAAGTTTCTATTGCAAAATCATGAAACTCTTTAACACTTGGCAACAGAAGTTTAGACTTTTCAATGTTAAATTGTCCCAAGATATTTTCAGCTATATGTCATAAAAAGATTGACATATTGATATAGTTCTCGCTTTAAAATATGTAGTAGGATAACTCAAAGGCCTTAATGAATATATTGAAAATCATAAAAAAAATTACATAACTTATTAAAAATAAATCCATTTTTAGGGAGATTTAGGGACCAAGTATGAGCCTTGCATCACGGATGGATATAAATCTATGCCAGGGAAATTATACAATGACTTTGCTTATAGATTAAATGTCATATGGAGCGAGTGATTGAAGATATGAGAAAAATATTTTGTCTTCACTGGTAAACAACAATTTTTTTATTCATGTAGCATAAGTTCCCTACAGTAACCACTATAAGATTTTCAATGGGCGGAAGTGGGAGTGATGAAAATAGAAAACAGCCTAAATTAACCGACTTTCCACAAAACAACAAGATTAATGCAAATAAACACTTGAATAGTAACAGTTTAGCTTATTGAATTCCTTCTAGTGAACATGCTTTAAAAATTGAAGATAAGCAATTTGAAAGAGTTTTGCAAATTGTGCTATGTTTAAATTTGTAGAAAATGCCTACATGAAAAACATTTGCTTTAAGAATTCAGGATATTTATAAAATAGGAAAAATTATAGAGTAAGTTAGATTGTGTTAAATATATTTGTATAACTGGTGAATTTCAGAAATGACCAATTAAAAATTCAATTAATTGATTAAAATATTTTGATTAATCAGTTAAAATTTTTAATTGATTACCATCCCTAATGCATTTGCATTCAAGTTATTGTGTCCACACCTCACACACAGAGACAGATATCCTTTCAAAAATGTTCTAGTTCTCCTCAGGAGTTAAAAATTTCTGTCAAACTTTCTGTCAGTAATTCAAACTTCTGAACTTTTAAAAATTTGGGAGAAAAAATTAACAAGAAAATATTATAACATCAATTTTAAAACAAACAATACATTATGCCTTTAAAACTATTTGCATAAGTTTAAAAGATAATTAAACATTTTTGGGGAAAAGTTAACTGTATGCCTGTCCAGTATAACTGTGAGGCTTCTTTAAAAATATTCAACTGATTAAAATAAATGCGATACATAAAAGTTATTACACAAAAAACATCAATATACTGACAACCTTTTTTAAGTATGGGCATGCACATTTTAGAAATTCATAACTTCTACCTGGTGCAAAACAAGAATGTGGTATTTGAAAATGCAAAATTTTATAAATACAGCTGCATTTTATGCAAAGTGTACATATATACACAAACTGTAAAATTCTAAATATAGCCAAATTTTCATGAAATCTTGTATACTACAGAAATCTATATTCGAAATTTAAATTGAATCCAATGTTTAAAGTATGTTCTTAAGCTTTTGAAAATATGTTTTGTCCCATTTCTAAGCTAATTTAGAATGATGGAATGATAAATTCAAAACCAATATTACATTTAATCTAATGTAAAACAATATTCGGATTTTGATTTTAGCAATTTGCATAAATATTTTTACACACAAAATAGTATTTTAAAGTGAAAATTTTAAAACTAATATAACAATCTAGCGGCAAATCAAGAAAATAATCACATACCACTGAACTTAAATTTTGATTTTGCTCATTTGATAAATTCTATATTATGCTTTTTAAAGTGTTAAAATTGAAAAGTGTTCAAATTTAATTACGTGAACTAAGCTTCCAGGAATACAATTTGAAAGGTATCCATCTAAACAATGTCTTTATTTAAAATAACTCAAATCTTTTTGATCGATGTTTCAGATATTTGATATTTAAGTATCACTCATATTACTGTGCAGCACAACCAATTTAAAATGTTAACTTTAAACATACTTTTTGAAGTGATTTCTAAATAGATAAAAAAATGGTAAGAGCAGGGTTTGTTGAGTGAAATTCTTTGGAATTTTTTAGAAACTTAAAATTTTGGCCTGTTTAAATTACGTTTTAACACAACATGCAAACAGTTTTTGTAAAAGTATGATCAATTTAACTTATTGTTTGAAATGTTCAAAACTATTTTGTATTGCTTTTCATATACAATTTTTAATTTTCCTAGAATACAGTGTATGTAAAGGGAAATCATTGTGAGAGTAAAGAAAAGTCAGATTTTTATTAAGAGTTCTAAACGCTTTAAGTGTCCCAGAATACAAACCAACTGTTTTTCAAACAATGTCCGTGTTTATCTGTATGTGGACACAATATCTCTTGGAGGAAAAATGGATAATTTTGAATAAAATATGGTCAAATATAAAGCCTCTGTCCCATATATAGATATATTAAATTATAATTATGACAAATAATCTTATTTATAAGAAGATAACATGCACTTTTTAAGACATTGCTAGGTTTTTAAGTTAAAATGTAAAAAAAAAAATCTATTGATACAAATGCTTAGGAATTATCATGAGCCATTTTCGAAATATTAATTTCATGTGATTGCAATAGTTCAGTGGTTTTGAGATGACCTTTGGTGTGATTATTTAAATTGCCAACTACGAGAAGTCTGTTAATTTTCTGCAAGATAAAATCAAAACTTCCATTTCAGCTGTGCCCTGCACGAAATCATCAAAGGGTGCTGGGTCAGAAATTTTTACCTAAAAAGTCTAAATTTAAATAGATTCGGAAATTAAATACAAATCTGAAAGGAAAATTTCACAAGAATCAAATTTTTGCCAAAATATTTACTAGAAGATGTTTTTGAAGCGGTAGAATATGCATGCTCCATACTATAATTCACAGAAACGTCATTGTCTGATGGATTACTGCCATCTCTTAGATGCAAAGAGGGCTCACCGCTCAAATCACCAACATCCACGTCCATGGATAAAGTTGATTCGCCACCCTGAAAAAATAAAATAATTTATTCAATTTTATTCTATGTAAAAAAATTTATTTGAAATTTTTGCTTTAGTCAATTTCACAAGATGTAAACATTTACATAAAAATAATTGTTACTAATCCATCAATTCTAGACAATTTCAAAAGATAATGTATTTTAAACTGAAAAATAAAACATTGATAAGCACAGCAATTAATTGATAAACAGTGTCATATAGTTTCAATTGTACAAACAACTGTCTTCGTCAAGATAAAGAGAGCAGTCCCCTCCGTAAAGAAAGATATGTTTCTGTTACCAAATTTACACACATAGGCTATATATGTAACCCTGATAACAGAAATCAATTCAATTTCATACTACTTAAACTTATTTAAAACTTTTGGTTTGGTCAATTTAACAAGAAAATGTAAATATTTAAATAAAAATATTTTGTTACTAATACCTCATATTCTTGACAGTGACTGAGCTCAAAGTACAATGCATCTTAAACTAAAAAATAAAACTTTGTAAAGTGCCACAATTAATTGATTAACGGTACTAACCAGTTTCAGAGGTAGAAAACAGCTTCCTTTTTCAGAAGACAGCAGCACCTCAGTCAAAGCAAGACAGCTTTTTGTTAAAGTTAGACACAGGCTATATGAATGACTCTGGTAAAAAAAATCCTTCTTGCTTTGAAAGGGTGGCTGCCGTGACTTTTTATTCTGAAGGACATTACTTTTTGCTTCTGAAAGCAGTTGATATCATCTATTAACTGATGTACTTACCAAAGCTTTATTTTTCATTTATTTATTGCAGCAATTTGAAAGCATAACTTTTTATATTTTATACTAGAAAATGTACCAGGCACTGCCTGGAAGTCAAAGAAGGGTAGTTATATAAAATAATATAATAAAATACTATTCATATAAATAACAGTGAAAATTGCATGTAATTTGTGTACATAAGACATGATACCCCCCCCCCCCTCCCCATAAAACAAATCCGTCACTTGCGAAGACTCTACTTTCCATATGTTAATACACAATTTAAATTTTAGTTTCAACAATCTTGGTGCAATTAGACTAATTTATATATTAGCCATATTTTCTGCAAACAATGTAATTTTCATATTTTAAAAGTATATAAATATTAAATAAGTGCCTATCATTTAAATAATACAGATACCGAAAACACCATACCCAATTTCCAAATTATCTGCTTTGAACTAATATCATTCTCACGATACAAATAAAATTTCCAAAGCTCACTACATATTAAATCACTAAATCTCGATCACACACCAGGAAGTTATGCACGAATGGACAATATGATTGCCCTGTGCATGAGAGTGGTTTCAGTAGGTAGAAAAGCTCTGAAAAAAGAGTTCGCATGGTGATGTAGGAATGTTTAGTTGATTAAAAATAAATCAAAGATATGGCTCAATTAAAAAAATTATTAATCAACAGATGGCTGTATGAAATTAATTTATTTCGAGTAGCCTTTGATATATTTAGGAATTGCTGTTAAATTATAAATGTTGGATGGCACGTCATTTTATATATTATAATATAAAAATTGAAGAGGGTTAAAATGAACAAAAAGTACATGTTTTTAAACATTCACCTATTGATAGTACGGATTCTAATTAAAGTTTACTTAAAAGAGAATTTTTCTATCTTTCCGATGGTGTCACGATAGAAACACTGTGATAATATTTCAGATCACTAAGGAAATGATTTATGTGAATATTGGCAAAAATTGTTGTAATTCGGGCTAAAACATAAAATAACTAGAAAAACTAATTTGGGGGAAAAAACCTTTCTAATTGCAATATTATGCAACACCATTTTCATGATTCTAGATAATTCCATTCACGAGAGAAGATATTTTTTGCAATTCTTTTCTATTTTTATGCCCAAGAATTCGCCATCATTTAATTCATGCAATTGATATTAATTATGTATTTTGATGAAGATTTTACATGTATATACAGTAGAGTCTCCATTCAACGAACTTCCATTTAACAAGTTTTCTATTTAACGAAATTTTCTACAAAACCTTGACTTTGAATGACGTTTACATGTTATTTACTCTCCATATTATGAAAGATAATTTCTATATAACAAAGTTTTTCCCGAATAACTCCTCCCCCCCTTTTTTTTTGCAATATTTCACGACTTCTCATTTGTCGAAGTTCCAACAAAATAAACCAAATTGGTTACCGTGACCTCACGCGCTCTTGCTCTATGACAAGAAATTCCCACTTCTTTCCTTACCTTTGAGGGGGAACCATATGACACGGCAGGAAGGTGATGGAAACTGCATTCCACAGGGTAAAACTGGTTTTCGTTGTGGGCCTGACTGTGTAGGACACATTCTTTTTTAATCAGTGCACGCATCTCTCGCCCCTGTGTGTTAACTCGCTCAAAATGTCTAAGAGAAAATGTTTGTGTTTTTCAGATAAAGTGAAACTTGTAGATGATGTTGATAAAGGAATGAGGAAGAAAGATGTAGCTTTAAAGTATGGCATAGAAGGGAGCAGTGTGTCAACAATTTTAAAAAATCGTTCTTCAATCATTCAGCACGAAAGCAGTAGTATGAGTGTGAACAGAAAAAGATTTAAATAATGTTCATATGAAGACATAGATGCCTAAAATGGGTAAGGATAATTCAATATAAAAATGTACCTCTCTCCAGTCCAATGATCCAACAAAAAGATATCGATTTTGCTCAGGAATTGGGGCACTAAAATTTTTAAGCTAGTATTGTTGGATGGCTCGATAAATTTAAAAAGAGACATGGAATATCGTATAAAACCATATCAGGAGAAAGCGCAGACGTTTCTGAAGAGGTGTATGAAAAATGGAAAAAAGATGTAAAACTTTTGGACGAATATGGTGAAAAAACATCTTTAATGCTGATGAAAAGGGATTATTTTTTAAATGTCTACCAAATAAAACTTAAACCCAGATGTTTCAAAGGAACAAAATCTTTAGAGGTGGACTATTATTTCAATAAAAAGTTATGGATGACGTCTACAATTTTTGAAGAGTGGCTGTCAAAATGGGATAAACAATTGGAAAAACAGTGTCGCAAAATTGCGTTACTTATAGACAACTGTCCTGCACATCCACCAGACTGTGCTTTAAAATGTAAATTGAAGAACATAAAAGGTTTTTTACTTCTGGTCAATATAACTTCAAAATTCAGCCATTGGATCAAGGCATTATAAAAAATCTTAAAGTTCATTATTGAAAAAGAATCCTACAAAAAGTTATTCTATCAGAGATGACGAGTGACTGCATCTACTATAAAGAACTGTTTTGTTAAAGCTGCTTTCAAAAGTGATGCTGAATATGATGATACTACCAAGTTTAAACTGCCAAGTACTTGGCAGTTTAAAACATGGGAGCTGTTGAAGAAGGTATAGAGCTGTCTAATTTTCACCATATTGATGAAGACATTGGGATTGCTGAATATCCCAAGGAGCATGACATATTGCAAAGTGTTAGAAAATGTAATGAAGACACTACAGTGAGTGATGAAGATGATAATGAAGAGGTTATTAAGAAACCTTCAAAACAAGAAATGCTAACAGCATTTGATACAATATGAAGGGGATTACAGTTTCCAGAAAATGTTACAGATGATGTGTTTCAAATCTTTACAAAAGTGTGAAAATTTTTATGAAAAATGTGTTCTTTATAACCTGTACGAAACAGGATTACATACTTTTTTACAGTTTAGGATATGTGTTCAAGTCAATAAAGTGGATATGTAAGTTTCAGTCTTTGTTTTTATAACTTAATTTACAAATTTCTATTTAACGAATTTTCTTTATAACGAAGTTTTTAAATGGAATGATGAGACTCCGTTAAATAGAGACTCGACTGTATGAGTAAGTCATTCATTTGGACTAGTAAGTTGTCTAAAGTGTCAAATTTCAATTGATATGGTGTTAATATAATGTCAAAATCATTGTTCGTGGACCTTGTACACAATTATTTTGCTGTGAAAGAAGTAAAATCCTTTTATTATATAGGAAAAGTCATGTGTTGCTCACATCAGATTTTTAAAAACTTTTTAAGGTTACTAGAGCAAAAGTGTTACAAAGTCAAAAGTCTCACTACAAAGGAAAGTGCCACTGAAACAAAAGGCAATATTTTATCAATAAATATAAAACAAACTGATTTGAATGTATTCACTATGAACTGTTACATTTTTTTTTATTGAAAGCATTTAAATAAAATTTTTATAACTACAAAAAATGAATGCATAAAAAAAAAAATAGCAATACATACAATTGATGGAACCTCTTGCACTGCAGCAACTCCAGGAACAGCATTATCTGTTTCTGCAGAAGGCAATTGAAGACTTTCTCGGAATTGTTGTGCGGTAATATTAGCTCCCCCTATAAGATAGAATATTTATATAAAATGTGAAGGTAATTTATACTAGACTATTTATTTTGACACTTATTATTGAATTTAATTAACAGAGATTTCAATATGTTCAATATTATCAGGGCACACAGAGCACTTGTCAGGAACCTACTAAAATCTACTATATGAAAATATTTTTATAAAAATAAACCTTTATGTAATAACATTTTAAATGTTGCAAAAGAAACATTTTTTCAATATTGTTAACATGATACAGAATATAAAAGTGAAATAACTTTGCTCAGTTTAAAGTAGTCTAATTTATTCAAATGAAGAATTTGATTTCCTTGGTTTTATCTAATTAAAAATTAATAGAGTTCTTGTACTTACTGATAAAAATATAAAATTTTATTTGAATAATTAAATTTATTTGAGAGATATGCGTAATATTGACAAACCTTTTTTGAACATGATTGATTTGTATTCCTGGAAGCTCAAAACATGTTAGATCAATCAAAATTCAATAAGTTAATATTCGACTAATCACAATATTTCCCCTTCATATTTACTATGCATTGTACGCGAAGTAAAAATATTTATAAATATTACACTAACTGAACATGTTTTGATGAAAAAAGTGAAGATCTTACAGCTCATTTTTTAGGGGGGGAAGTGGGGAGGAGTGTTTGCTACAGACCAGATATGGCAACATTGCAAGAAAAACTTTGAGAAACACCAATTTAAATTACACATTTATACTTTTAGACATAATTTTAACCAACATCAAAAGAATTAGATTTTAGCAGTTAAAATTAAAGAAGTAAAATGTACAAATCTGACACTTAAAAAGTACAAAATAGATTTAAAAAAATCCACTGCAGTACATACTGCTCATGACTGTTAATAACAGAGCTTATGCACTCTTGAATACAATTATTTGTTAAATTTAAAAAGGACATATGTTCATGCCCTTTGGGACCCACTTTTCACCCTAAGTTTTTTTCACACTGCTGAGAGAAAACAAAATGTACTAGAAAAGTAATTCAGAATATCACAAAGAAAAAGCCTGCTTAATACAATGTCCCCAACCCATTCCCAGAGAATGCCATATCTATTTCTATAAGAATAGAGACAGCCCTTCCCTAAATCTTTTCCTTATTTAAATTTATTAGTTCCTTATCAAATACACTTGAGCCCTGTTCAAATGGTTTTCTTTTCAGATTAGCAAAGGGTTTACAGTTTTTATTGTTCTATTCATAAATAACATTTCTAATAAAAAGTTTTGTGTTTCAATTTACATTTTCCTTATCTGTGCATAGACAAAGTGGGAATGGGCAACTAGTCTGGGAGATTTTCTTCTGATAACTAATAGTTTATTAGTGATTTAACTGCTAATGCTGGTGGTCTTGCAGTCTGGATGATAAATTGTTATAATCAGCAATGTCTAATTACAGTGACCATATGTCTTATTTTAAAGAACTGTCTTTTTTTAAAGTAGCTGTTCTGTAGATTTATTTTTCAAAACTTAAATTCGCCTTATTTTCACAATGGATTAATCAAATGCTCTGACAGAATATTTTCAACCATAAATAATTTTCGGACAAGTGAAAAAACATAAAAGTTGAAACCATGGAAGCTTTGCATTTACACAAAATGTAACTATGAGATGAATTGTCTATAATTTTATGATTTTCTAAAATCTGATTACGCTAAATCGATTCATCTGAGAAATATTAAAGCATTTTTAATGTTTATTATTTTAATGTCAATCAATTATAATTCACTAATATAATTAAAACTATATGTTTACTACTTATATAACTTGTTTTATTTTTTGTTAATTATATTTTTCAATCTTTTTTAAATTATTCCAAACCAGGAAGCATGCACACTAGGGTGAGAGTGGGGAGCTGCCAGGTTGCAGCAATCGAAATACATTTTTCTCAGTTTTAAAGAATTTCAGGTTTTCAAATGGCAAATTTGTATTTATTAAAGTTCATTCTAAAATATGTTTTTTGAATTGATAAAGCATTAAATTAATAAAAATTTCTGTATAATTAAGGATTTTTTTTTTTTAACAGATAGACTACTTACTAAGACTCAGTCAGTAAAGTCTATACTTACTGATAGACTATACTTCAATTGTATTTACAGAATTTTATAAAATAACTAGAATTACATGGCATTGCTGAGATACTAAATAAGTGCTCGCTATTTAAATAATACATTTATGGATAACATCACTCACTTTCGAAATTTCCAAATCAGTTTCAATCCAAAATCCCCACACAATATGAAATACTTACATGCACACATACAAATGTCTACAGCTCTAAAGTCATGGAAAGCAGAAAAAAAAAAGTATCTACCCCGAATTCTCTTTCTTAGAATACGAAGATATACATGCGACTTTTTGCCAAACTATAGAATTGTGCCAATGCTACTTTTTTGGATGCAGTGGAATAAGTATCAGATAACCTAAAAAATGCATGGGTCTGAATATATATAACAAAAAACTCGAAAGAAATATTATCTGACATGAATTTTTCAGCCCATTAATGAAATTGTATTTATTAATCCTGTAGACACCCTGATAAGGTTTTTTCTAAAATTTTACTGTTCTTAAATTAGAATAAATGTTTTATTTCCTAATTTTTTGATCAGAAATTTTATTAACATTTGAGATACTTTATTTATTTATTTTTGAGATCTTTAGAAAAGAACTTAGAATATATGAAAAAGTACCCTCTTTTCTAAAAGTCATTGGTCCTTAGCTTGAGAGAAACTTAGTTGCAGTCCAAAAATTCTGTTACTGGTTTACATGATATCATAAATTAACAAATTGCAACTTTTATTGCTTTAAAAGTTTGTGAGAAGTGGCATATATTGAAGACATTGCCCGATTACACCTAGGTATAATACTGCTTACAAGTAATTGTTAAACTCCATACTCACTATAAATATATGTAGCAACTACTTACATCGAAAAGGTTCCTCTTTAAATTCTTCTCCTAATTTGTTATGCAAACCACCAAATGCACTTTGAGCAACATTATGTAGATGTGGTTTCAACTCAGGATTACTTGCAGCCTTCCTGAGTTCTGTGGTAATTATTTTTTCTGTTTTCTCCCTTGCAGCTTGCTCAACCATACGTTGAGATATCAAAGAGAGTTTAGCTAAAGCAGCAGCTAGCTCATCAGTTGCTAAAGATTGCCTTGCTCTATCCTAAAAACATTTAGCATATATTAAAGGTATTAAAATATTTATGGCATATATGAAGTATAGTATAAACAGGAATGGTACGCCTGTGCTATTCATGAAAAAATATCTGAAACTTCAGGACAGATTTTGAATCTTTGCTAGATTTAAAATTAAAATACTTTGTAAGTAACAGTATAAATAGTTAACTAAAAGCATTAATGAAAACTTAAGCAACACATTCAAGCATAAATAAAATAATGCAACATACAGCTCTTGCAAAGATACAGAAAATGGGCTTCACCTTTGTCCTTTTTGATATTTTTTGGCTCTTTAGCACTGATAGTGATTTAGCATATCCTTGAAACAGCTGTATGCTGTATTGTTATTTTATTTGTACTTGAATATGTTGCTTAAGTTTTCTTTACCCTTTACCCAAAGTGTTTTTTATTTATTGATATCAGCCAGTTTTGGAAGCAGAAAACAGCCTCCTTCCTCAGGATAAAAAGACAGCAAATTACATCAGCAAAGACATGAAGGCATCTTTGACAGATACCTGAAGTCTTTTTATCCTGAAACAGGCAGTCTTTTGCTTCAGAAATGGTTGATATTTTCAGGGTTGGCAAGATTTTGACATGTGATGGTTTTATCTATGGTTTAAACCATGTCAAAAACCTATGTGTTAAACATATCAAAAACTTAACATTCAATGACTATAATAGGTAGGTGAGTAACTGGTGAGCTGGCATGAGCTAGCTCACCAGTTGCCTCAGATTATCTTGCTCTACTGTAAAATCATTTAGTATACATTAAAGCTGTCAAATATTTATGGCATATATTAAGTATAATATAAACAGGAATACTATACCTGTGTTATTCATGAAAACTCATCTGAAATTTCAGGATGGATTCTAAATCTTTACCAGTGCATTAGAGATAGAAAAATATAGAGTACACACTAAAAATATAGAGATCGGATATACAACGAAATGCAATAAAATTTGAAAGACTTCTTTTCTTAAAGAGAAATTCTCAAGTATCAGTATTTTTTGTAGATTTTTTAATACATAAAATTCTTGTGCTGTGTAAACACAGTGGAAAATTCACAACTGGTCATCATCCATTATCCCAGTCAGGGATCATCATTCATTATTCTTGTATATATCCAGGTCTGCAGAATATTTATTGCTGTTTACAGCTGGCAGAAGGGAAGGAGTTTTTGTTTCTGTGCAACTCATTTTAGCGGCTCTTTTTATCCATTTTCTGATGGCTGTTTTCAGTATTGAAATGCCGTTAAAGAAATAGTGATTATGCATGCCCCAAGGTGTTTACAACTTTGGGAAGCAAGTGATTCTGCGGGACTGGACTTTCACTGCGATTACTGAAAGGAAATGCATACTCAATTGAACTTTGGAAATATGCCTGTTATTTTGTGATTGTGGATAAAAATATATTTGTTGAATTCAGACAATCAATAAAATGAAATGTGTGAATTTCTACCAATTCATAGAAAAATCACATGTCTACAACGATCCTGTTGGGGGTCTGCTCCTTGTTCACTGGTACTCACCAACCCTCAGAACTCACTACACGAGTTTTCCCCATATCCCCCACCCTGTTCACTGCTGCTCACTAATTGCGACTCATTAACATTGCAGTATAGCTTAGAATTAAATATCTATACTTTTATTATTTTGAGTGCTTCAATAACTCAGTCCTCAGCCATCTTTGCGACATTTTTGCCAGCAACCAATCACAGAGAAGTTGGAAATTGGTTCAACTAATTAAATTTTTGCATATACTGAAGAAAAAATTTTACTTCAAAATTGTATTAAAAATAAAATAACTTATAAACTAAATCGAAATTAAAAATAAAAAGGCCCAGTCTTGCAAAAAATTAAACTATGTAGGTACATGCCTGCAAAAATCCGTGTTCTTGCAGTCTGTTCAGGACAACATGCAGTTCAAATATTTTTCTTTGATATTAAATATCTCAAACTAAAGTCTAAATCAAAAAATTGTTTTTTGTATGTTACTCTCTACTTCTCTACAAATGTATCAAATTTCATATTTTCGTATGCTAGTTTTTTTGGTATGAGACGAAGAAACACAACGGATACGAAATTTGTCAGTGTTGGCTATTTTTCTTTTTTAATATTTTGTGCAAAATATCATAAAAATTTGCATTTGTACATGATTTGATATACCTCTCATTTTATTGCGAAATATTTCCCAATTTTGCATTGATTAAAACTTTTTCATATACTTTGTTAATAAAATGAAACATTACTTTCCAAATAATGTTATTTAAAAAATGAATAAAATATAGAAATATGAATAATTTGAGAACATAAATTAAGATATCTATCCATTATAATAAACTTTGTAATTTTTAAAAGAGTTATAAGACTGAAAAAAATTTGGAATCTTTTTTTCTAAAATGGATCCAAATTTTTTATACCATGGGGCTTTCAGAATACACTTCTATCAAATCCCAGTGCAAACACTGCATAAATGCTTCCCAGCTTAAAAAAAAAAAAAAATAATTACTTACTTGCCATGACATGCCTCTCTCTGTAAGACATTGGAGAGCTTCTCCTTCTGGCAATCTGACAGGTAATTTTTGTAATGATACAAGAAGAGACAGTATTGTTTCAAGGCGAGGACGACGAGATCTCAAGCACAATGGGCATAAAAATTTAACTTCTTTAGCCATCTGAGCCAGAGCAGAGGATGACATTCCAGCTTGTTGTTGCTTTTTCAAACTGGCAGATTTTGGTAATGGAATACAATTAACTGCAAAGGAATTTACCGAATTAGAAATATAAAATGAAAGAAAGCATGCAGGTTAAAATATTTTAGCAATATAGTAAAATCTCTCTAAACTGACCACCCTACATTTTGTGAAAAGGCAGTCGCTGAGAAGTGATCTCTTATTGGAGGTCTATGGTGAAAGAGGGGGGGGGGGGGGAGGGAGAGGAGGTATAAACATGAAATTAAGCAAAAAATAATTGAAATGACATACATAAATGACAAAATTTGTATCATAACTCATATTAGCATGTAAAATGCAAAATTAAATAATATAATTTGGTAATTTGATACTTAAATTGTAAGCTATGAAATTTACAATAGATAGTAGTCTGTTTTGCTGTCATATTTTTTTCTATTAGAATTAATTTTTCTAGAAAAATGCTAAGTGCAGAAAAAAAAATGGTTTTATCATTTTCAACAGATAATGAAGTTTTCATTAATCTATTCACTTCCGTGAGTGTTTCCTGAGATCAGAGGGCAAAGAGGTTCTTTTTCCAAGAATGGTTTTTCCATCAGAATCAGATTGACAGCCTAAAAGGCCAAAAAAAGCTTCTAACATTTAAATTTGATTTTAAATACATTGGAAGTGAAATCCCCTCCCCCTTTGCGTTCTTCCAAAAAATGATGTCACTTTGGGAGGGAGAATGGTCTCTGAAGGTCTCTTAATGAAGGCAAATTTAGTATTCAATCTATGGGGAAGAAAATCCATTCTGAGAAAAAGTGCTTGATAAGGGAGGTAGTCTTTTAGATAGGTTTTAGTGTATTTTAAATGACCTCAATGAAACAGATGTTACACGTTTAGTCTAATATTCATGTAAGCTAAGATCTATCGATACTCTGCCTAATCTTTAAGGTATCCAAAGTTTTAGGGTGCTGGCCATATTTGTTTCAGTCAAAAGAATAAGATTACTTTTCAGAAGACATGTCCATTGCAGATACCAGTATTTATGAACCAGTTTTACACTTATGCACTCATTAGCAGGGAATAACTGATATCTGCAATGGCAGGAAGAAACTTGCTATAAATTACAATTTTTGTAAATTTCTAGGGGAACTGGTAATTCCAATCCTATGTAGCCGGCATAAAATGCATTTACAATTTGGCCCAGGCCACATGTCCTTTATAGGTGGGGACTGGGGATTTGTATTTATGATGATTACTTTTGTTATGAAACATACAAAGAGACTTATTTAATATAAAACTGCCTTTTCCCTAATCTCAGGGATGGGCAAACTACATTTGAAAATAGGCCACTAAAGTGGGACAATTAGAGGGCTATATCAAATATTACACATTTTTCATTTATAGGCTAAATTTGTGATGAATAAAAGCACATTTTTGTCAATGATCATTCTCAGAATATAAATATCAAGTTGAAAAAGTTTGTTTTACACATTCCAAGCCATTACACTTATGTAGTGCTTTTTATAGTGGTGTTACACATAGCAATTTGTTTATGCAACACTTCAACATATCTATTGAATTTTAGAGAAGAACCGGTTCTAATTTGTCAAAATGTTTATTACCAAGCATGAAAAAGTTGCTGTTCCTTTCCGGAAACTTGATGTCATGTATGTCGTCTTCCCCTCTGGTCTAACAATAATTTACTTCATAGTAAAGAAGGAGCCAAAGTGGTAAAAGTTGCTAAGTATAATTTGCCTCTACATTTTCATAAAGCTATTGTATCGAATATTTTTGAATAGATACATTTCAAGTGGAGCTGTATATACTAGAGCTTTGTTATGCTAAAAGTAAAATAATATTAATATTTTTTATATTTCTTTTACTTTATTTCCACTGTTAAAATGATTTTAAAATATCTGACAGGATACAAAATTGCATGAAAAAAAGCAAATGGTTTTTGGGTTGGAGTTTTCTCTCTCCCCCTCCATCCTCCTTCAACCAGTTTGAGTAATATGAAATAAAAATTTACGAAAGAGACACTGGAATTTTCCATTCCAAATACTCTTTTACAAATTTGATGAATTCAGCATGAAGTGTGTATATTCGCAATAAACACCCAGACTTCAGTGCTTGATCACTTTGAAAATATTTCTTACATTAACTTCAGTTTAGCAAAATCTGTTGAGTTACAAAATTTTTAAGCATTCCATAACAATCTTGTTCATCATATTCTTCCAACATCCTTATGGTAAACTAAAAAAATATTTTGTCAAAACTTATCTTAATATGTAAAAAAATATCATTACCATGAAACCAGTCTTTACACAGTTCACACTGCATCATACTATTATTCATAGCTTTATTGCAAATGCAATATTTTGCATCAGAGCTATCATCCAATCGTTTTCTTATGTTCTTTACCCGTAGTTGTTGAATAGCTTCTAACTCACGTTTTTCAGCTTCTTTAAAGTTAGCAACCTAAAATTAATGAAAAATATAAATTATGAAATTAAAATGCAAAATTATTATTACTAATTTTAAGACTGCAAATATAGATGACGTTGTCTTCTATTTAAGTTAACACTTCAATTGTTCTAATTGAAATTGCCTATGGATTGAAACTGAAGCTTCCAGTTTCAAGAAATGGACATTAAAATTCAAGGGTGCTCAACATACTTAAAATCCAAATGTTAGTTATTTCTTGTTTAAAAACATTTTTCAGTTTTTTAAGGTCAAATACATTTTTATATTTGGTGGCTCTCTCGGCAATACAAACAGTTACCTTACACCTTCCAGTATGTCATAATTTACAGCATTACAATCAATACAGTAAACATATGCTACAAGATGGGATTAGAAGATGTACAGAGACACAGATGTAAAATCTGTGTCTCTGTCTAAAAAAATTTATCAGATCCGCAGTAGACTCTATAAGAAAATTGTCTAACCGCAGGGTTGGGTATTTCCCGATCGGATTTTGTATAGACAATCATTATAGATACAATGCATGTGAAGTACATACTGACAAATATTAATCAATAAATATTTTAGATATAACCATGAAGCTAGAAATACACACTTTACCTCAAAGGGTATAACCATTTATGCAATTTTTAATATTTCTACCAACATGTTTTAAACAATGCAATTATGGTAAACTTCTTTGCCATTCAGCAAATGAAAACTACATCTATTTTTATGGCATATCTAAGCGATATATATATATATTTACATGCTCTGGCTAATTATGCTTTTGTAATATGAAATAATTTAAAACTTAAGATGGATGGAAAGGAATGCTTTTTCACTGGTGAACAATACATTTCTTATGAATGTAATCGGCAAATGCAATATCATCCAATAAAAATTAATCAATATTTTGAAACAATATATTCATCAATAGAGAAACATTATAAAGAAAAAAAAGTTACACATTTATAAATTGAAATATTCTAAAATGAATATGGATAGAAATATGTGCTTTTAAATTTATAATGCATGGGATTAAGTAATCTCCATAACTTTGTTTTTATTCACCCAATTTAGACCGGAACCCAGTGGGGGGAGTCATCCACAGGGACCATACCCTCCTTCCCCTACCACCAACCTCTAGGAAGGACTTACGGATCCACATGTTTAATGTGATTGTACTCTGCATGAACATGGCGGTAGTTTTGGCAGTGGCAGGAATCGAACCCGGGCCTACCGAGAGCAATTCCCGTGCTAACCACTGGGCTACTGCGCCCTCCGCGACAATCTCCATAACTCTTTCTTTTTATTTACCCAATTTAGACCAGAACCCAGATAACGTAATATTTAAAATATCCTCATTCCATCGTTCCATCATTTAAAATATCCATAAAATTAAAATATCCATTTAAAATGACCATATGCTAAGCTCTTAATTCCATGATTTAAAATATTACGTAATTTTCTAATCCGTCTCCATGGAAACACGTGACGTCCCCGGCTGGAGAAAAATCGGATCTTCCGAGAATTATCCGAGAAATTTAAAATCATTACTTCCTTAAAATTCCGATCCTGTGGTCATTTTTAATTATTTCTTGACCAGATTGGGCTTGTAAGAAAGCCCGATCTTTGAGCTTTCTAAAAATGTAAATTATTAGTCGAAAATCTCACTATTTTTCCGGATGCGAGGATTTAAAAACGAAAGTTCGTTTTTTTGAGCCAAAAGTGACTTTTGTTTTAAAATCTTTAAAAAATATTAAAATTTGTTCCTGAGATTTAAAATTGATATATTTTTACTCACAATTGTCTGCTCTTTCTGGTCGTGTGATTTGTTTTTGTCTACGTCTGGATGGTGGAGAAAAAAGGGCAAAAAAGGAAAAAAATGGTAGAAATCGCATAAAACATTAAATAATAATAATAAAAAAAATTAAAATTTAAAAAATCTGTTTTGACATGTCACCTCCACCTCCCACCCCCCGGTCTCCGATTGCCAAATTTTATAGCTCTCCAATGCACGGTAGCTGAACCTACAGTGTATAAGACAGACAGACATTGCCTTTTATTATTTAAGATCATGTGATTGTAATTGCTGCTTTGTTACTTATTAGCAATATGAATCCACTAACAATAACTGCTAGTGGATAAAAAAATAATCTAACATTGCTTCCACATAATAAAATAATAATGTAAACTAAAGCCTACAATAGTAGCAGGATCTTTAGCTTCTTCAAACTTCATATCAAGGCTGACAGAATCATCCCCATACATATCATCACTGTCTCTTGCCTTTTTCTTTTTATTTTTTCCAGTAGGTGGAGCACCAATATCTTTTCTTGGTGATAAAACCTATCAAAAGGAGACAAATTATATCATTTAAGTCAAATAATGATATGCAATAGGAAACATGCAACTATTAAAAGGATTAGAGGCAAGCAGAGCTCATTTTAAATCCGTATTGCTCAAGACATTGCCTGTGGTTCATTAATGGATAGTACATACCTAAGTAGGCTGTGAAGGAATTAAAATTTGTAAGGTCTTTGGTGAAAACTAATTGAAATGTTTTCCAAGAGAACAAAACAGGAATCTGAAAACAGGAATTTTCTTGAAAATATCAGATGTGAAGTTCTCCTGAATTTCTTTTGGTAAAGCTAAATCCAATGTTACTTGAGAGTTTAACAACTGAATGTGTCTTAAATTGGTTCTAATAAAATTACTTTATTTGTGGTATAATGAATTATACCACTGAAACATTCCTGCTTACTGCATTACATTTAAAAAAGCAGGAATGTATCAATGGTATACAGGAGACAACACTTTTTACATTAATTTGGGCAATAGATTCTTTTTTCTATTGTTAGAGTACTCAAAAGCTATTAAAATGCAAAGTGTCTAGATATTTTGAAAATTACCAAAATATCTATACTTGTCATATTTTTAAACTTCTGATGCATTATTTTACAAAATATAGTTACAATTGAAGCAGGAATTTAGCCACAGGGATTTTTTGCATTGTAAAAGGTGGGCTGTAAACATCATGTGCATTTCTATAGTATGTCAATCACACAAATTTAAGAGCTACTTATGTAAGTAGATCCAAGCCCAGATTTTGAAAACTTGAATATGAACATTCTGGAAGAACTTGTGTGTTAAGTTTAATCACCTACACTAATAAATGTTCAGTGTTTCTATTTTAAGTAAACTTTTATTTTTTTAATTTGAAAAAAATCTGAAGCTAAAAATTAAATAGCAAATCCACATATTTTATAATATATTATTTTTTGGCTAACCAGGTATCAAATTTAGAAATCAGCTAACTAATTGAAGTTTGTTAACTTATTTTTTTTTAATTCAATTAATGTGGCAACAACAGATCCACACATGCCTCTATGCTTTATTCGGGATTCAAACCCGAGCCCTCTAGACAGCAGCCGAACACGCTATCCACTACACCACCTGGGCGGCAATTATTAATAGCATAAGTATCTGACCACAGTACAGTAGCCACACATGCCTCTACAGTAGCCACAGTAGTGCTAGTACAGTAGCCACACATGTCTCTATGCCTTATTCGGGATTCGAGCCCTCTAGACAGCAGCCGAACACGCTATCCACCACACCACCTGGGCGGCAATTATTAATAGCATAAGTATCTGACCACAGTACAGTAGCCACACATGCCTCTACAGTAGCCAAAGTAGTGCTAGTACAGTAGCCACACATGCCTCTATGCCTTATTCGGGATTCGAACCCGAGCCCTCTAGACAGCAGCCGAACACGCTATCCACTACACCACCTGGGCGGCAATTAATAATAGCATAAGTATCTGACCACATGTTTAAATTCAGTAACTAATATGTTAATAACTTAGCAATGAGTAGGAATTATAGCATAAACAGCATGACAATCTATTCTTATTTTATTTAATAAAAAATTCACATTTGATTATATCCAGATAAGAAATATTTTGCACAACAAATTGAATCTTTAAACATTTTATTAATGTTAACTTTTTATCCTAGGAAAATGTGTGCAATCATAACTAATATTTAAAAAGAATTCCAGAAACAGAATAAACATTTTTAAATACAAAATTTAAAATACAAAAATACATCATCATATGTCTATTTTGATGAAATTATATTTCAAAGAATTTACAACTGAATACAAATGCTTAAAATTACCTCAAGAAGTGAATATATTGAATTCTTTTTTAGGAATGTTCTAGCTGTTTTCTCACGCCAGGCTTTCGCAGCATCAACTTGATTTTCTGTTTGACCAAGCTGTTCAAGTCGAATAGGAATGGGTCGACCTTTTGTAACCAAATACTCAAGCACTTCAAGATATGGATTGTGAGCTCCATTCTGTTAAATATAAATTATGTCAAAATTAAAATGAACACAAATAAACAATAATAATTATCAAAGCTGAATTAATGAGCATAAAAATCTACACAAAATACAAGTTTCAAACCGGCCAATAAGAGGTATTTCAAAGTTTGAAATCATGATTACAGTGCAGCAACAAGAACCAGTGAACAGATTTCACTATTAAAGTTCAACTAGCACCCAATAGCTGGCTGTTACAGCACTAGCAATAATAAAATAGTTATATGCCACAATTTTGAAAATCTCTGTAGAGACCAATAAAGTTAGTCATATTTTTGAGAATCTGCAAGACCAATTTCATAGACAATTAAGCAGCCCTAAAACTCTTGCGCATTTTTCATTAAAATAAAAAAATATCTTTTTAGGGACTACAGGAAAAAATAATTTTAAGTACTGTGAAAAAAGTAGGTTGTTAATGCATTATGAAGTTTTTATCAAACTTCACATAATATAGCAGTTGATTTCAATACTATGTAAGAAATCTCAATGAATGCTCATAAATTTTTATTTTAAATTTGAGCAAAATTGACATATTTCAGATTTTTTAGAATTTAAAATATTTGGCATACTTTGGATGTTATTTTATCACAAGTAATATAAGGCAAGCTCTTCATGTGTATATATATCAGAGACTCTTTTATAACTGAATCATAAAAACAAGATTTTTCTGATTGGGAGATCAGGTGGTTATGAATTTAAACTAATTTGAAATAAATGTTAAACAAAGTACTGTAATTTTTCAGGTGCTTGTTAGACACACAAAATCAGGGTTGGGTATTTACCAAAAACAGGAAGCAACAGAAACCAGAAAATCCGTTTCAACCTGATATTTGTAACCCGATTGCCACTCTTGGATGAAAAACAATTTTTCCTATCTACCTTTATTGTAATTTCTGAACTGTTATATGTATAAGAAAATTAAGCAGTTTTTTTTACAAATTAAAGCAATCTTAAGGTCCTTCAAAATCAAAATTAGGAATTATACCATTTTTAAGAACCACTATCACTCTTCTTCTGCAATCAAAGCTTTTTATAAAATTGATGTACAGTGCATAGTATGATTTCATTGTCAACTACAGAGAATTGCAAAATCATAGTTTTTATTATGTTTTTTCAATACCTATCCATTCGTGCTAGTCACTAAACACTTACAAAATGCATTAGCCTGAAATTTAAAGTAAAAACAAGGTTTGTTGGTATTTTAAAAGGACATACTGAAAGACTAAGGCAGGGGTGTCAAACTAAATCTTGTAAAGTGCCAATTTTTATATCAGTGGGCCAGGATTCAAGTAAACACTAATTTTGTATAAAAAAATATTTTATTTAACTTTAAAGTATACATCAATATTAAAATGGTATTAAGTCATAACGGTTAATAGTCAAAACAGCGTAAACACAGAAAAAACAATCGCAGGATGGGATTCTTATGTTAAACAATCAAAGAAGGCATATTGCATTATAATATTATTATAGGCTTACTCAATTTAAAAGAATACATACTTGTGACAGAGATAAATGCTTTTTCAATAGGTATCTGTAATCTGTACCTATGTGTTCAATGCATCAAAAAATTATTCATGAAATTTGAGTATTACTAATTATGCTCGAGGGCTGCATTTAAATGTCCTGGGGAGCGGTTATGGCCTGCGAATTATATTTTTGACATGCTTACTTTAAGGCATTAGATTAAAATAAATATAGAGTTTGAATTAAGAAATTAGTTAAAAAAATCTGATGTGCCTAACAAATGACTTTCCTTACTTACAGGTTAAAAAATTTCAATATTAGGAGAAAACAATAACACAAATTTGAGCTTACACATTTTACAATGTTTTCACTAAAAAACCATTAGGCCTTTTGATGTTACCCATTAAGATAGTTGTGGCAAAATTTAATTTATTTTGCTTGATTACTTCAAAAAATATTGTGTTCCTTATGAAAAAGTAAAATTTCAAATATCCCAAAAATAATTCATAATAACTACTAAACAACGGCATTCATTTATCTGGGACTAAAAGGACTCAAAAATTATTCACTCTTTGATAATAGCATATGTATTAACCTTTTCATTATTTTTTTTTTCCATTTTGATAAAAAAAAAGTACAGTAATATCTAAAGAATGGCACATATTAGTGTCTTACAAATGATAGGATTTCTTTAAAATAACAAATTCAAAACAGCTATTTCTGCACTGTTTTTTAACATTACTATCTGGACTTTATCGTTCCACTCCAAAAATTAATAAATATCTGAGGTGCATTGATTAAAATACATACCGTATTTTATTTACTTTGTTCTATCTGTTTCAGAGATATTCGCCCTTCATATATAAAAGTACAAGTTTTAATATCTTCTGTCTAGATAATCCTTAAATAATAGGGGCCCACTAAATTTTTTATTAAAACCACTTCACAGAATTCACTCATTTGATATCAGTGAATACATTTTTTATATTCATTTTTCTGCTCAAAAATGTGCAATATTTTGGAAATAACACATGTTGGCATCTTGCATAAGAAGTCATTCACTTTTCGGATCATTTCAGTATCATAGCTATAATTCTATAAATTGTACTTCTAATCATTCAAACTGAATTTTAATAAAATGCTTTTGTTTTTATTTAAAAGAAAATAAATAGACTTATTTTAATACTAAATAAATACACATGGCTTGGTTTTCCTGGCAACTACACAACCTATAGTTTGAGTACAATTTAAATAAAAGCTATTTATAATACAGCATGTGACAACATCTTTTTGTTGATGTTTTTACTTTCTTATAAAGATGGCATTCAGTATTTTTCAGAAAATATGATAGAATAAAAATTATAGTTTTAAAAAATGTGAAAGGTAAGTGCCATTTGTCCATTCCCTGTTAACTCCATTCAGAATATACAGGGTGTCCAGTGCTATTAGTGGCCAATGGCTATTTCCACAACTGTTAGTCACAGAGATATACTTCCAATTACAAAAATGTTTTAAATTTTAAAATCTATCTTAGAAAGAGTTTAAATCAATAAATACATTTCTGAAAGAAATACGAAATATAAATTTTTATATGGTCCCCCAGTCCTACCAATTATATTTAGGAAAATCATCCTCATACAATTTCATGCAAAATAAAAAAAATCTTCCTTTTATGACCAAAATTCAGAGTTATGAAGCATTAAACTTTATGACTTAAGTTTCTTTTCCACGCATAAAAATGTCCTGTTTCAGGCAGCCAACCAATCAGGGACCGTATTGACAATTTCTCAGCAAAAAAAAATGCTCCAACTTTAAACAGCTATAAGTTGGTCAATTTTGGTTGTAAAAGAATGTTTTTTTTTATTTTGCATAAAATCGCATGAGGATGATTTTCCTAAATATAATTGGTAAGACGGGGGGACTGTATAAAAATTTATATTTCGTATTTCTTTCAGAAATGTACTTATTGATGTAAACTGTTTCTAAGATAATAGATTTTTAAAATTTAAAACATTTTTGCAATGGAAGTGTATATCTGTGACTAACGGTTGAGGAAATAGCCATCGGACACCGATAGCACTGGACACCCTGTATATTTGATAATGATGCTGAAAAACAGAAAACCCTACTTATGTGAATTTTATATAATTTAGAGACCTGTTAAAAAAAAAAATCACTTAAGTGTCAACTTCACAACAGTAAATTAGTTGTGGAGATGAACGATTGTGGAAATGATAATTAAATAAATTGTACCTAATATTTTATATTACTACGGATTAAGCCCCTAGTTTTTAATCTCTTAACTCTTCATATCAGTCTTTAATGTTTTCAGTGCTTCAATAATCCGGATGCTACTATTTACCCTAGTTAAATAATTACTTTAGCCATGTATAAAATACCTATTTTCATAACACTGTGTAACATACTTTTTTTTTTTTTATAAAATGCTTGCAATTTTTAAAAAATCAATGCCTTCCCCTGGTCCATTCATCTCAAAAACCAATACGTATTGGATGTTCATAGATTGAAATAAATCAACCAAATTTCATTCAATTTACTTAATTTGTTTGAGACATTATGGCCAGACCTACAGAAAAGCAGACACCATTGATTTATGATTGATTTATATTCAGGGTTGGGCAAAACATGTAAATATGATAGAAGATTGAATCAAAAATCCAACTGTCTGATTTTGATCTATCACATTCCTTTGCATATTCCCAATGTATTGTAGGGAAAGTAAAAGTTAAGAAGTGATATGAAGTTTAAAGTTGTTGGCACTTTAGCACGATTTTCTGCATCTATGTTGATGTCCTTGGTGCAATGTACACAATCGCTTGGTGATACTCTGTTAATTGTAGTCTTAGGCCTGATTTTGAAAGTAGAATGTCCAAGAGCTTCTATATGGTTAGGACTTTTGTAGATATTATCATATAGTAGTTCATATAATGATTAATTAGCTATATCAATGAAAAAAAAGAAAGTTTTACAATCCACATCAAGTAGTTTCTTCTAGTTTTTATTTTGGTCTGCTTATCAGCAGCCGCACATCAGAAGTCATGTTTCAAACTGAATTACTGGAGTTTTCATCCTCAGTTTTTAGTCCTCATTATCCAAACACAGGGAAGCAAATATGTTAAGCACTATAAAACTGTCTAAATTTGTGATTGACTATGACAACTTTAAAACACATTTAGCTGCATGAGAGAAAATAATTGATAGGAAATTTTTAATACCTGAACTGCTTGAACCTTTCCAATCCAGTCTTTGGCTCTTTTTACTGCATCAGTAAGTTGCAGAACATTGGGAAGATGAACAGCAAGACTTCCAGCTTCTCCGAGAACAGACTCCAGTACTGGAAGTGTGTGTTTAGGCCTAGAAAAAAGTAACACTTTTTAAGAATATATAACTAAATTTTATATATCTAATCTAAGATATATAAAATTTTCATTAATAATATTTTGAAGAATATGCTTAGGAATATTCTCCAACAGGAGAACAAGTAGAACAATTGCTGGCTAATAATCAATTTTATGGGGAAATATTATTGTGTCAAGCATTCAAAAAATTATTCTAGCTTTCTATTAAAATAAAAATACTAAATTTCCCGGGAAAACATTTAATTTTTTTTTTAGTAATATTCCATTCCCTGTGGAAAAGTAAAATTTCTAATAACTTGAGAAGAACTCATGAAAACAATGTTATCAATTCATATCTGATTAAAAGTAATTATGAAGCATCCACTCATTTGATAAAACTGAGCATATTAAAATAACTTTTTATTTTATTTTAGATACAAACCATGTAATATCTTGAGAACAACAAGTTTAAAGAGTTTTACCAATGTTGTAATTTGCTTTTACATAAAGTTTTACATAAAGTTGTTATTCTGTTAAGATAATTATATTTGTTTTTTCAATTAAATTATTAGGAAAAATTGGTGCCCTTTTCCTAAAAAAATTCACTAAAAATCACCCATTTAACACAGCATTCTACTTTTTTCCAGGAATAAAGGAAATACTTATTTTCCATTAGATGTATACCTTACATGCAAATTACCTTTTATTTAAATATTAAAATTTGAAATGATTAAAAATGATTAATTAACTGGATTAAAATTGTTATTTGTTACACAGGAAACATATCCAAACGATTGTACTCAATATTTTATACAGCTAATAGAGATTATGTACAATTTTAAAGAAGAAAATAGCTTTGTTACTAATTAATATGCCTTTTATGTATAATGTACTTCAAAACATGGATTCATGCACAGACAAACATTACAATCTTTGCATTGATAAAAGCTGTTCGGGCGCTCATCAGAAATACCAAATATCCACGAATCTTCATTATCTGCATTACTTTCACAACTATTCTGTTCGATTACCATGCTAGTATATTCTTCTATATGTAAAAACTTCTTGACATAGCCATTCTCTTATCTGAAATAACCCAATAAATTCACTACTGCACATTCCACTAAAACCTAAACTTGAAAGAAAATACTCTCTTACATTCCAATAATTCACCAACACAATCATCAAACTAAAATCAAAAAGAGAACACATACTCAATTACAGCATAACAGAGTCTGCCCTGTCATGACCTGTTTGTTTATATTACAAAACCACATTTTAACACTCTAGATGCAGTTATGATTCATAGGGTTCCCCCTATAGCAAGGTCAAGTATTAGCAAAATATGTTGTAAATGTTAGAATGGACATTTAGCACCATCTAGTATTTAAATAAGTTCAAACGAAAACGCTCCATATGAAAACGCACATTGGCGGTGTGGCAGTCATCCTTTAGGGTAAATTTCTCCCTGACGTGAATGTGCGTCTGTCGTTCTTGAATTTCACAGTCGATGCTTGGATGCATCTACTGTTGCAAAGGGTTAACCTCAAAAATATAATGACCTGATAGTAGTGATCACATAGCACTTTGTTGATAACTCATATGTACAGTATAGATCCTCAATTAAAATCTGTTTTGAAGAAAAACATACAGTGAAACTTGTCTAAGGCAACCACCTGCAGTTCCCAAAACAAGTTTTCATTTAATAAAGGAAATTATGAGTAAGGTCAAAATTCCAGTGCAAAGACCTTCAGTAAAGGTGATTCCCAATACAGGTCCACAGAGCTATAATAAATTGAGAAAAAACTAAGTACTGTATAAAAATAGTAAATACTAAGAAAATAGAAAAGTTATTACCTAGCTTGTAAGCAGACTTTGGCTTTCTCTTCCCACCTCTCACCAACAGTTAACAACTCCTGCAATTCTGCCATGACTTTCTCTACAGTAGAATGGGGAGGTACATTGATACCTTTATCGAGCAATTTTCTCAGTACATCCAATGTAACCATGTCAGGTTGACTCAAAGCTGCTCTGACTTCCTCTAACCATCGACTTTGTTGTAATTTCTAGAAATATGAACCATATTTTTATAACACAAATGTCATAGTGGAGACTACACATTCCAAGCAAATCTAAAAGCTGAGAACAAAAATTTAAATTTCCTTAGATACATGTTTAATCAGGGCTCAACAAATTTCTTCTCAGTCTAGGAGCTCTCCCCCCGGGGCGGGCCACCCAAGATGGTGGTTTCGGATGTTGGCTCTGTAGCCTTGATCCTCCAAACTGGGGGGCAAATTAATCCGGGGGTAATCAACCTCGCTGCTGATGACTCACGGATGCAATCGCGGAAGTGACGAGGCAGTCCCCGGACTCTTCCAGGTGGCCGGATCACGGGACTGTGGCTATTTATGCCCTGAGCCCAGGTCTGGCCGGTGACCGGAGTCGGGCCCGGCAGGTGCCTTCGGCCCCTGCCCGGTGAATGATTCCACCGTGTTTCGCGACCGAGGTTGCGGCTTTGCTGGAAAAGAGATGAAGTGGTTGCGCCTCGATGTCCCACTGAAAGCTATAAACCCAAATTGGTTAGCTGGGCTCGCAGGTATGTACTCAGTCTAGGAGCTAGGCCAAAAAGTTAGGAGCCAGTTTTTAATTTTACAGTATTTTGCATTTTGACGAATGTTTGTCATAAAGAGCTTATGATAAATAGTTACACTGGTATAATAACACATAGAGGATAGCACTAATCCTTAAAATACTTTAATTATTTCAAATTTAAATTTATAGGGAAAGCAAAAAAATAATATATATAACATAATAACATTTGTGCACATATGAAATCATATCTGCACTGATCATGTACATTTTGGTACACAGGTACTTCAGGATCCAGAACGATATACCTCAGCATTATTTTTCATAAATTCGAATTAGTTTAGTTATTTTACATTTTAGTACAATTTTCACACAAATGTGTTTCTTAGTGATTAAAAATATTTTTCCAGAGTTTCCATCTTGTTTCCACCAATGAAAAGATAGAAAAGTTCCCTTTTAAACCAACGTTGAACAGAATCCATACGATTAATAGCTGAATTTTCGTGAATTAAAAAAATATATATACACTTATTGAATACTAGCCGCCTTTGGAAACCAGCCTGTTTGCTATCCTTGAAAATTCTGACCGTGGCAAACTCGCTGGCGTGGCCTACCAGAAAGGCGTAAGGTAACTATTTGGACGGTCAGGAAGTGCTACCCAATTTAGACCGGAACACAGTGGGGGAGGCATCCACAGGGACCATACCCTCCTTCCCCTACCACCAAACCTTTCGGAAGGACTTACGGATCTACATGTTCAACGTTATCGTACTCCGCGTGAACATGGTGGTAGTTTTGGCTGTGGCGGGAATTGAACCCTGGCCTACCGAGTGCAACTCCCGAGAGCTAACCACTGGGCTACTTCGCTCTCCGTGACAATCTCCATAACTTTCTTTTTATTCGCCAAATTTAGACTGAAACCCAGTGGGAGAGGCATACACAGGGACTGTACCCTCCTTCCCCTACCACCAATCTCTTGGAAGGACTTAGGGACCCACATATTTAACGTGATCGTACTCCGCAATGAACACGGCGGCAGTTTTGGCAGTGGCAGGAATCGAATCTAGGCCTTCCGAATGCAATTTCCGCGTGCTAACCACTGGGCTGCCGCGTCCTCCTCGACAATCTCCATAACTTTCCTTTTATTCATCCAATTTAGACGGGAACCCAGTGGGGGAGACATCCACAGGGACTGTACCCTCCCTCCCCTACCACCAACCTCTCGGAAGGACTTACGGACCCACATGTTTAACGTGATTGTATTTCGTGTGAACACGGCGGCAGTTTTATCAGTGGCGGGAATTGAACCCAGGCCTACCGCTAACTTCCTGCATGGTAATTTACAATTTAAAATGACCATATGTTAAGCTCTTAATTCCATCATTCCATCATTTAAAATATCCAAAAATTAAAATATCCATTTAAAAAATCCATATCGTTCCATCATTTAAAATATAAATATAATAATTCCTACAATACATATGCTAAGATCTTAATTTATTTAAACTGGAAGCGAGGGAAACAGAAAGCAAACACTAATTCGGTATTTTATTGTCCCATCCATCGCCATGCATATTCAGAACTGTGACGTCACCTTCACCTAGACACAAACTGGCACCATTGAAATGCGTGCTTGGGGGAAATGGGCGATGGGAAATGGGAACGTATATTTTTACTCGCAATTGTCTGCTCTTTCCGCATAAAACGCTGGCGTGATTTGTTTTTTTCTAAGATATCTGGATCGTGGAGAAAAAAGGGCATCAAGGGAAAAGACTGTAGAAATTGCATAAAACATTAAATAATTAAAATTTTAAAAATCGGTTTTTACGTGTCACCTTCCCCCCACCCCCAGATATCGATTGCCAAATTTCGTAGCTCTCCGATGCGCAGTCGTGAAACGTATAGTGTATAAGACACACAGACATTGCCCTTTATTATTTAAGACTAGCCGCCTTTGGCGACCAGCCTGTTCGCTACCCTTGAAAATTCTGACCGTGGCAAACTCGCTGGCGCAACTTACCAGAAAGATGTAAGGTAACTGTTTGGACGGCCAGGAAGTGCCACCCAATTTAGGCCGGAGCCCAGTGGGGGAGGCATCCACAGGGATCGTACTCTCTTTCCCCTACCACCAACCATTCGGAAGGACTTATGGTCCCACATATTTAACGTGATCATACTCCGCGTGAACATGGTGGCAGATTTGACAGTGACAGGAATCGAACCAGGGCCTACCGAGTGCAATTCCCGCGCGCCTACCACTGGGCTACCGCGCCCTCCGTGACAATCTCCATAACTTTCTTTTTATTCACTCAATTTAGACCGGAACCCAGTGGGAGAGGCATCCACAGGGACAGTACCCTCCTTCCTCTACCACTAACCTCTTGGAAGGACTTACGAATCCACATGTTTAATGTGATCATACTCTGCGTGAACACGGCGGCAGATTTGACAGTGGCGGGAATCGAACCAGGGCCTACAGAGTGCAATTCCCACGCACCTACCACTGAGCTACCGTGCCCTCCGTGACAATCTCCATAACTTTCTTTTTATTCACTCAATTTAGACCGGAACCCAGTGGGAGAGGCATTCACAGGGACAGTACCCTCCTTCCTTTACCACCAACCTCTCGGAAGGACTTAAGGACTCGCATGTTTAACGTGATTGTACTCCGCATGAACACTGCTGGCGACTAGAAAGTCATTTAGAAAATTTTGCAGTGTTTGGCCATATCCATATAAATCTGAAGTGCTGGTAGAAATTTTAGTAGAAGATGATACGCAGTAGTGAAGTGTTTTTCAAGAAAGCAAGTTCGTCAAACACAAACACAATTTTATTCTTGTGAGATCCATTGCACAATTTAAGGTTACAAAATCACTGTAACATTCGTTGCAAAGCAAAAATATATACAATGAGCTAGCAAGCTCATGAAAAAGGTTTGTAAACAGTTTATGATTAGGCACACACTCTCAGTTACACGTTCAGTTACTATAACATCGGTAAGTAGAAAACAGCTACTTTACCACAAATGCTGTGCACGTTAACGAAGCCACCATCATCAGGTCACACGTCATGGCATTATAAGTTAGACTACTCTCTACCGGTCTAAAGGTCTACTACCTCTACTAGAGAGTCTGCAGGTCTGTCTAAAGGTCTGCATAATTACAAGGTCTGCCTTCCTTAAAGGTCGTCCTTCTCCGTCGATCACCGTCTGATCGATCTGTCTGAACTGAGAATGTGTCCTATCATATATACACCATGATGGGTACGCTCCGGAACACAACCGTTGACGGCAGCGCCCTCACTATATGCAAAACAGGATGTGCGCGCGGCGAGAAGGCGATTTGCATGAATGGCATGTTCTGTTCTCGTCACGAGTCGTTCACGAGAATGATAAAACCATTCTAAAAAATGTAAACACGTTCCCGCGATAACGAGAATCGCAACGAAAACAGAACCAAGTTTCCAACAATCGGCCCCCTCATGCAAAACCCTAAATCTCGGTGCACGTGCTATCAATCAATGAAGTTAAAAAAAACATAACATCAAAAATGTCAAGTTCTTTAGTATCCAGCAAAAACATAAAGTATATACATCACTTTCATGTTGAGCAGAATTTTTTTTTTTTTTTTATCATTGAAAGAAAATTTTAGATATCGTTGAAACACTAAGTTCCAAAATTTTAATCTAAGTCAATCAAAATTTAAGTTTCAAGAAATTTAAATTTAACATTTAAGATTAAAAATTTTACTATAAATATCAAATTCAAGTTGTAGAAAATTTTATGTATAATTATTAAATTTAACATTTAAGATTAAAAAAAATTTCACTATAAATATCAAATTCAATTATGTAGAAAATTTTATGCATAATTATTAAATTTAACATTTAAGATTAAAAAAAATTTCACTATAAATATCAAATTCAATTATGTAGAAAATTTTATGTATAATTATTAAATTTAACATTTAAGATTAAAAAAATTTTACTATAAATATCAAATTCAATTATAGCTGTTCATTATCTCTGTCCAAGACCAGTATACTCAATTAATACTAACAGCAGTGACACAGATAATGAAAGATTTTTTCTTTCTTTCTGTATTGTATTCATATACAAATTTGAATAAGTGGTTTGTCATCAATGAATCATAGCTAAGTGTATGATAACAAGGAGTAAACACACAATGCAATACACATAAGCATAATTGTCTTATGCGGGAATTGAAAACATGGATATATATATATACATTCAGTGTAATGTGAAATTTTTTTTAAAAAGTTCATTGTAAACAATACACATATATATACTCTAGATACAAGTATCTGCATCACAGAGGGAGGAGCAATTTATACGATATCCTAACCATATTTGTACAAGAAAGAAAAATTTAGAAGTTACAAATTTAATCATTTTTGTTTTTGAAAATTTGATTACAAAAGTTTAATGCTCTATCTTTGGCAAATCTTATCAATATACTGCCTTTTATGTATAAAAATTTTGTCATTGATTTAAGTAAATTCCACACCTAACAGTTTTTTTTGACCTTCCCTAGAGTTTTGATATCAAATTCTTCCTTTAGTAAAGAAACTGTATGATCAATATCACCTATTATTTCTATGTTGCTTGCCTCTGGCCTGGATTTGATATCTTTCTTTTCTTTAAAGTTAAACAAATTTTGGTCATAATGTATGTTAGCCTTAGCACAGAATTTTTTAACATCATTATGACTTCTCAGTCTCTGTTTATCACCCTTCACTGAGTAGTAAACATCAGTTCGAGTTCCATCAGGCCTGGGTACGACTTTCTTTTCCCAGTCGATGTTTGAACAGGGGGTCAAGACTGGAATCAGCAGGAGAGTCCTCTTCCTCACTAGTATGACTAGTGTCATGGCTCTCACCTGCTTCTTCCTCCGACTCACTATCCAAACATCCCGATCTTGAATCTGATGATCGAGTAAAACCCGATTTCCTTTGGGTGAAGTTTCTAGGTCGAATAGGGTCCAGGACGCCTTCCGCTGCTTCCATCTCCTCAAAACGAACATTGCTTATATCTATTACTTTTCTTTCTTTCACAAGAAGAATTCTATAGCCCCTGGTATTTTCCGCATATCTTACCATAACTCCCTGTTGAGCTCTTAGGTCTAGCTTCTTCCTAAGCTGTTTTGCTATACCAGTATAAGCCTTACATCCAAAAATTCTGAGATGGGATACAGCAGGCTTCTTCCCATAATACAATTCGAGTGGAGTTTTAACTTTAAATTTATGGCAAATCCTGTTCTTTGTATAAGTAAAACATAGGATTGCCTCTGCCCACATTTTGTCACCAACTTTACTTTGATTAAGCATTGCCTTGACACAATCTAACGCTGTCAGGTTGAATCTTTCAGATACCCCGTTTTGTTCGGGTGTATATGTGTTAGATCGTTCATGCTTAATCCCTAACTTTTTAAAAAAAGCTTTAAATTGACCGTGACAAAATTCCATGCCGTTATCAGTACGGATGCACAAAATCTTTTTGCCTAATTGTCTCTCCTGACAAGCTTGAAAATCCTGAAAAACTTTAAACACATCTGATTTTTGTTTTAAAATAAAAACAAACACCTTGCGGCTAAAATCATTTGTAATAGTCAAAAAATATTTGTTTCCCCCCAATGAAGCTACAGGCATTGGACCCCAAACGTCCATGTGCAGTAATTGCAAAGGTTCTGTAGATCTAATCCTGCCTATTGGTTTGTACGAAACTCTCTTAGATTTTGCAAGTTTGCAATGAATGCAATTTACTTTTGCATATTTTAATTTTGGGAGTCCGTTTGCCGCGGAAACTTTACTTGTTTGGTGCAAGTAGTCTGAGTTAATATGGCCATATCTTCTATGCCATAATTCAGTTTTATTCAGAATTTCAACTGTTGAACCACTAATTTTATTTGACTTTGATTTTAAATCAGATTTGTTTTTCCTTTTATTCAAGTTAGGCCTAATTTTGCTTTGACTTTGACTATTTGTTGCAGGGGGTTTTCTAACCTGTTTAGAATTTTTGTCCATATCCTGATCTCCTTTACGGCCCTCAACACTACTATTTAAACTTTAAGTTGAGTACTGCGGTTTTAAGAAATAAAGCCCTTCTTTACGTTTAGCGTAAAAGAAATTTTCTCCCTCAGGAGTCTTAAACCATAGAACACCTTTGGCTGCACTAAAAGAATAGCCCTGCTCTTCTAATACAGATGCGGCCAACAAGTTTCGCCGTAACTTTGGTGAATACATAACATTATGTAACACAATATTATTTGTATGATCTTTAAATTTAACATACATATTCACCGTTCCAATAGCCTCAACTGGGCTTTCCATATCACCCACTGCTAGCGACATAGAAGTATTCTTACATTTATTAAATTTAGAAAACATTTTTATATCATTACAAAAATGTCGCGTAGCAGCGGTGTCAATCACCCAGCTCACCCAGCTGAGCCTATTGTCAGGATCATCAACAATATTAGCTTCAACAATTAATATTTGAAAATACTTCAATAATATTAGAGCTAGTCAACTTTTTCAACTTTGGGCATTTTGCCTTTAAATGACCAGTTTTATTACAAATAAAGCATGGTCCTATGACCTTAACAGATTTATTGACTTTGGTGACATTTTTGCTTTTAGCGTTAACATTAGAAAAATATACAGATGAATTGGAGCTTACATTGTTATTGTCACGATCCCTCTTCAACTGCCTAATCCTTCCTTCCTCTTCGGATAGTTCCTTCTGAATTTTATCCAGCTTAAATTCTTTATCACTCCAACGGTAGATGACTTGGATGATACTCTGGAAATCATCTGGCAAGAACCGGATGGTTTGGAACGCTACGTATACGTCCTCCACGGGATGGTTCACATTTTTCATCTTGGTGACAGCTTTCCTTATCCTTGTACAAAAAATGTTGATCGGTTCCTCGATTTCCGGGCGAAGACTGAAAAACGCGTCCAACAGATGAACTAAATTAGCGCGCGTTGGGGCCTCAAAATGCGCCTCCAACTTCTCCCACGCATCCGCCGGGCTGTCGTTGATATCGAGCAGTTCTCTGTATTCCGCCGATATGTTTCGAAAAAGGATGGAAAGTGCGCGGTCGCTGCTGTGCATGTACTCCTCTCGCTCGCGACGTGACGTAGACTCGTCGACTGGCAATGCAGTACGGTTGACATGGCCGTAGCATCCTTCTCCTTTTAGGATAAAAGAAATTTCATTACGCCAGGTGACGTAATTGTCCTTGTTTAACGCTTCTATGCCGTTGCTCACCTCCATAGTCTTTAACCTTTAACTGTGACTAGAGTGCTCCGTTTACTTTTCTGCTTGATGCAAATGGCGCCGCTCGCGGCCCTCATCGATGGAATTCTCAACTCTTCACTGCTGCTTTATAACGATAAAAGTTATGGCCTTGACATACTGGGGCCCATAACCTAATATGCTGGCGACTAGAAAGTCATTTAGAAAATTTTGCAGTGTTTGGCCATATCCATATAAATCTGAAGTGCTGGTAGAAATTTTAGTAGAAGATGATACGCAGTAGTGAAGTGTTTTTCAAGAAAGCAAGTTCGTCAAACACAAACACAATTTTATTCTTGTGAGATCCATTGCACAATTTAAGGTTACAAAATCACTGTAACATTCGCTGCAAAGCAAAAATATATACAATGAGCTGGCAAGCTCATGAAAAAGGTTTGTAAACAGTTTATGACCAGGCACACACTCTCAGTTACACGTTCAGTTACTATAACATCGGTAAGTAGAAAACAGCTACTTTACCACAAATGCCGTGCACGTTAACGAAGCCACCATCAGGTCACACGTCATGGCATTACAAGTTAGACTACTCTCTACCGGTCTAAAGGTCTACTACCTCTACTAGAGAGTCTGCAGGTCTGTCTAAAGGTCTGCCTTCCTTAAAGGTCGTCCTTCTCCGTCGATCACCGTCTGATCGATCTGTCTGAACTGAGAATGTGTCCTATCATATATACACCGTGATGGGTACGCTCCGGAACACAACCGTTGACGGCAGCGCCCTCACTATATGCAAAACAGGATGTGCGCGCGGCGAGAAGGCGATTTGCATGAATGGCATGTTCTGTTCTCGTCACGAGTCATTCACGAGAACGGTAAAACCATTCTAAAAAATGTAAACACGTTCCCGCGATAACGAGAATCGCAACGAAAACAGAACCAAGTTTCCAACAAACACGGCTGCAGTTTTGGCAGTGGCGGGAATCGAACCCGGGCCTACCAAGTGCAATTCCCATGCGCTAACCACTGGGCTACTGCACCCTCAACCCCGTGGAGTTAACAAAGTTTGGTTTAGATTAATGACGTTAAAACTAATAATGAAATTTTAAGGCACCGCGACAATCTCCACAATTTTCATTTTATTTATTTTTTTATTTCTTCAGTGTTTAAGCTTTTCATTAATATCATTTAAAATATCCTCATTCCATAGTTCCATATATCCATTTAAAATATCCATAAATTAAAATATCCATATCGTTCTATCATTTAAAATATAAATATAATAATTTTACCCGATGTATACAATACATTACCACAATTCAATCCACCATAACTCAATCATTTAAATTTTATAATGACCATATGCTAAGCTCTTAATTTTATCATTTAAAATATCCCTCTAACCTGATGCAACGCCGTGATGCCCCTCCCATTTCTGGGGGGGGGGGGGGGGGGGGCTGTCAGGGAAGAATCGGAGCTTGGGCAAGAAATATAAAATCATGATGTCTTTAAAATTTCGATCCTGTGGGCAATTTTCATTATTTCTTGACCAGATTGGACTTGTAAGAATGCCAGATCTTTGACCTTTCTAAAAATGTAAATTATTAGTCGAAATTATGAGTAGTTTTTACGATGGGAGGATTTAAAAACGAAAGTTGGTTTTTTTGAACCGAAAGTGACTTTTGTTTTAAAATCTTTAAAAAATATTAGAATTTGTCCCCGAGATTTGAAATTTATATATTTTTACTCGCAATTGACTGCTCTTTCTGGTGGTGTGATTTGTTTTTTTCTACGACGTCTGGATCGTGGAGAAAAAAGGGCAAAAAACGGTTGAAATCGCATAAAACATTAAATAACAAAAAAAAAATTAAAATTTTAAAAATCTGTTTTCACGTGTCCCCTTCCCACCCACCCCGGGTCTCCGATTGCCAAATTTCGTAGCTCTCCGACGCGCGGTCGCTGAACGTATAGTGTATAAGACATACAGACACACACTGCCTTTTATTATATAGATACCAGGCCCCCAGGTCAGGAAATTTTCACAGAGTTTCTATCTTAACACCATCGACACTGCAGGTTTCTTTTTTTTTTGCTAATATTATAAGTGGGTGTATATGTCAAAACATTCTTTGGTTTTCAAGAATTATCTGTGAGTTCCAGTGTAATTGTAATCAAAGGTTTGCATCTTAAATTCCGAACAATGTAGAGTACATTTACTAGAACATTCTCGGGATTTCAGATGTAAAATCTCTGATAAAAACTGCACTAGAACTCACAGCGAATTCGTAAAAAAAAAAAAAAAAAAAAAAAAAAAGATTTAACAATACGCTCATTGACAATTAAAATAAAACAACTGTGGTGTCATTGCACACATGGCTACACCATGAATGCTCATCTTAAATCCTGGCTACATTTTCTAGTTGATAATCCTATAATAGGAAATATTTTTTCATTGTTCAGAGTTATGAAATTTCTCGAGTTTTTAGGCTTCCTCAGAAGAATTTTCACAAACTTCTAGAGTTGAAATTACAACAATTAGTTGTTCGTATATCATTACTTTTAGTGAAATAAATTCAATTCAGTAAAGGTAAAGAGTTAATAAAAAAAAAATTAACCAATTTTTTCAATAAAACAATCACAGATATAAAATTTTCCATATCAAAATTTTGGTTTCAATTACAATAGGGAAGATAATCTTTGGTATTTATAAATTCTAAAAGTGTGAATCTTTCAAGACACCAAAAGATAGGTTTTTTTTTAGGTTTTATATAATGATAAAATTTACCAAATAAGATTGAGCTGAATTTAAATCCAGGATTTTTTGTCCTCCCTAAGATATATGAACTATGTCAAGTTTCCACTTACTGTATGTCCAGTGGCATGACACTGATTGTATCTGGTCTATGTTTACGACTTATGACCTTTGTTTTTCTCTTTATTGTTCTGGAGAAGAAATGTGCAGCTTGTATTATGTTATGTAACTTTCAAAAACAAATTTCTAAATATTTACCTGTTTTAATTGAGGAATCTCAGGTAGATCAATATCTAAATTGATTCCAGTTTCTAAAAATTTTTCAAGTTTTTTAGAATCAGGAACTTCTTCACCAAGAATTTCTTTGGCATCTGCTTCAAATTGAAGGGTACGATCTAACCAATCCTACATATAAAAAATTATATATAAAGCAACTGCTTTTAATAACATAAAAGAATGTGTTCATAATTCAGAAGAATTTAGTTGCAAGATATATAATGTAAATTACATCAAAATAAAATTCATACTACAGTAAACTATAAGAAAAACTATTGTTTTCCAAAAGCTACTTTGTGATTTAGAAGTATCATTAACTTATCATACACAGCTTTAATTTGCAGCAGTAGTGCACAATATATGGATCCGTTTTGCAAATTAAAAAATAAATAAAAAAAATATGTGCACAGTAAGGCACCCTCTACAGACTCAAGTTCATTTTTTTTATATATTTCATAATGGATTAATTTCAGTTTTATAGCACAAAATAACAAAGTGGATATTTATTTAAAATTATATCCAAATAGATTTTTTAACATTTTCTTTCTCATTTGATGACAGTACATTTGAAAATGTTGCTAGCTCAGAAAAATTAAAACTGACATATCACAAGAATAGTTTACCATAGAGTAATAAATAGGGTTGATTTTATGTGTTTTGTCATAAAATTACATATAAAATTAGCATTTAATCAATACATTTAAGTAACTAGTTTTTATTTCAGATTTTGCTGATTTTTGTAGGCTACTTTGGAAATAACGGCCGATTCTATTTAATTTTATAATCATACCAAAGTTAAATCAGCACCAGGGAAACCCATAAGTGACTACAAAATTGGATAAAATTTTGTTGGATAGATTTTGAGTTATAGCAGATAAATACATTGTATGCATTGTATTGGTTATTCCAATTCTAGAATGCCGAAAACATTTAGTTCTAATTTTTGATCCCATTCCAATGCTTTATTTATATATAACTATGCATTATAGGGAAAGCATTCCAAATATCTAACAAAGAACAACAGCATACATGTGAAGTTATTATGATTTAATGAATAATATGGATGTAAAATTCTCTGATATAACATTACATTTTCTGCATTCATGTAAATAGCAATGAAACCAAAACTATCTATCCCTTAACTACAAAAATAATTTTAAAGTTTATAGCCATTTTAAAGCACACGGTATGCATACCTTATTTCAGTCAAAACATTTCATTCAGTTATACATACATTTTTTCATATTTTTAAAAGAAAATATATATGAACATTTATTAACTCATTAAAATATTTAAATTGTATCAAAGCTACTTTTTGCATATTTAGGTTGGTATAACGTGCATATTTAAAAATCATAAATTTTATCCTAGGTCAATCGTATGAAACCTCACCGAAGTATTTTACTTAGGAGACCCCATGCCAACATATAAATAAAATAAGGGATTAGAAATTTTATTTTATTTAAATACACATTTTTAAAAAGGAATTTATTTTACATTTGTTAATATTACTTACATTTATCAATTACAAATATCAAAATGCTTGATCTAGCTAAAAATAGTATATAGGATATCTTTGAAACAATTCTATTCATAAAAAATATTATGCAAAATATTTGACAGTCCAAATATGAACTCAAGAGTTTAAATTTATGTATTTATATATGGAAACAAAAAATAACTATAAATAGGAAAGAAATTACTTACAATATTTGTGAGTTCTAATGTGAAATTTGAGCTTGAATCTTTGGAATTATGCTGTCCATTCTTCAGTTTATACCCAAGATTGCAACCCTGAGATCAGCTGCAACTTCTAGTTTAGGTTGATGTTTAGTTTTTCTCAAAGTCAGAGCCGAAAAGGCAGTTTTGTATAAGTATGTTGACACAAAAGGGAAGTAAATATTGCAGTGTTTTTAAAATAATAATAATGAATTCTTATATGTTTATTTTGCATAGTGAATTCAAGTACACGAAGCTTCTCATCAAGACAGAGTCTGTGAGAGTATTTGTTTTCGAGTACAAACACACTCATATATATATATATATATATGTATTTTCACATTATGCTTTCTCTTTTAATTGGTGACATTGTATCAGCTAAAACAGACCAGGGTTACAAAGGCTGCATTTTATCTAACCAGACTATTTTTTGTATCCGCTCTATTTTTCATAAAGAAATTTTGGCGATATTTCATTTTTGCAAGACATTTTGATTTTGTACACTCACAAAGAGGCTGAAGAAATATTGGTTAAATGTAAATAAAATAGGATATCTGTTTAATGCACAACACATTTAAATTTTAACAAACTGGGGCATATGCACATACAATACTAACTTACTTTAACCAAATATGCTTCTTTGATTTCACATGCTAGAGTAGACAACTGATGGTGGAAAAGTTGAAGATCTTCGAATGTAATTCGTGCAGGATGCTTTACCTCACCAGATTGCCTGGTTCTGTATAAAAAGAAAGATTTATTACTTTTTCAAGTATAGGGAAAATATAGCTTTTTCTAAAATATTTAAATTTTAAGGTTAACAGAAAAACATGTCATCTTTGAATACAATTGAATTTTTGGAGTGATGTATTTGAATATATCTGAAACGTGAATCTAATTCAAGAATGAATGCAGGTATTGACATGTTAAGAATAGTGGACTTGCTGGCATTGCCTGAGTTACATATAATTCAATAAAGTAGAAAATTTTCTCCATTCTTATAATTTCATCATTTTTTAACTCCATACACTATTTCATCAGTGTCAGATGACATAATATACGCTATAAAAACTATATGTATTAATTTTACAATGAATGTGATTTTGGAACAAGATAATTTTAAAATACTGGGCAATGTTGGTAATTTCTACCAAGGATACAAAAATATCCATCCAGAATTTTTTTCAGGTAAACAGAAATGCAAATACATTAAGAAAAGATGGAATAGATCAGTGACAATATATATATTTTTACTTTTTATCTAAAGTGTCTGTTTTTGTTAATAAGAATGTTAATAATTATGAAGAACTAGCTGTATCCATGCAGAGTATCTGCACTCTAGGCATGTAGAAGGAGTGTAGAAGGCCCAGACCACACGACCAACCCGGAGGTTTATGGCAGCTGTTTGTGTGGCCGGGCACTCTAGGCATGTGTAATTTTTTACCAATAATACTCTGAAAATAACAATTTAATTGGAGCTAAGTTTTTAATTTATTTTTGGCTGAAACTTATTTCAATATATTCTTTGGCCTATCAAAATCTATCAGCTTCATTTCTCATTCAACAGCTTCAACAGTTTAATGGCACTCTATATTACCTTGTACGAATTCTTCTATTTAGTAGTTGCTGAGCAAGGGCAGCACATTTTTCACCTTCTTCAACAGAAGAAGTAAGCTTCTGCAGCAATTCCAGCATTGGAAATCTCTTTTCTTCAGCTTCTTGTATCAAATCTTTAAAATCAGAAAGACCTTTAAGGGAAAAAAAAAAACATTTATCAGATGGTGTTCTAATACAAATTAGATTAATATATTTTAGAAAAGTTCTTACTCAGTTTGTTATTTTCATTTAAGTTAAAAGCATTGGTAACCTTTATACACCAGTTATCAAAAGACTCTGCACGTACTTTCAGGCGATGTAACATACCAGGTAACTCATCCAGTGTATAACGGTATCTATACAAAAAGTTACATAAGAAAATTCAGATTTCAGCAAATAAACTAAAGCTTACATAAATTTATTAAAGTAGATCAAAGCATGAATAAAAATTGAAGAGGAAAATTTAAAAATCCTTTTTAAAATTTCCTTTAAAGATAATAGCAGTTTAATACAATATTCTAATACCATAGTTGACAATTTAATGGGGGAAAATAAATATTCGGAAAATGTGCACACAATATTAAAATAAGGGAGTTACTTGGTTAAAATTAAGTATCTCAGGGGAAAAAATGATACATTATACAGAATATCTTTTATTTCTTATAAAATACTCACATATATTGCAGACTCCATGAGCTAAATAATTTTGCATTAAAGAAATGCAGCAATTCTTATACAACTCATTCTACATCTTTTGGTATTTACATTCTCCATAAGTGAAAATTAGACTTCGTTGTAGAAATAATCAAAGTTTGATGATCATTAAAACTCAAATATATTGTAATTAAGTTGTTTCAGTATGGAGATGCACAAAATTTAAGCAAAAATAAAGCAGTTTTAGGATGGATACAACACTAAATATGAATTAAAAAGAACTTTAAAAATCCTGATTTTGACACAAGATGGATGTCATATTTTATTTTGAAGTGGGTCACATGATCTATTCATATAAAAGGTGTAATTATTATTTTAATTTTTATTTAAAAAACTACTGAATATATTTTGCTGAATTTTTTTTTATATATTTTATGGTATAATTTGAATATTTCCTAAAACTTTCAAAGCAATTTGTGAATTTTAAATCTGCTTAAAAAATGTTTGAAAAATTAGGTGCCATAGGGTTCAATGTATTTCATTTTTTCAACCTGAGTTGAATCCAAAACTAATTGGGTAATATTATTAATTTTTGATCCCATAGGTCCCATAGACTGTCTGAACAACATACTAAAATTTTATTTTGATAAAGTCATTTTTACGGCAGTTATCGTGCTAACGGACAGACAGACAGACAGAATGAACAAAGTCATAAACACTTTTCAACTATGTTGTAAAATGTTAAAAAGTGATACTCTAATTTACAATATTATTGGACACAAGACCATAAAATTTATAAAACTCTTAAAAACAAAAAGGACTTTTTGTAATATTGAACCTTAAGAATTGACAAAAATACATTAATAAGTGGTGGTTGCAATGAAAGAAATAAAATTATTTTATAAACTTACAACAACCAGTGGTCATCTTGGGGACATTTACACAACTTATCTTTATGAGGAATACATACAATTCTCCCTAAAAATAAAAAATAATTTATAATAATTTTTTTTACATTGAAACAAATAGTGATAACTAAAAATCAAACCAGAATGCTAGAAAAAAAAATTTATTTATATGTAAATCAACACTTCATTACACAAACCTGTGAACATTGTCAGGAACATTGTCAGCAGTGTTGTGTGGCATATGCAACTGCTATGTCATACACTAAGAAAATGTACAGCATATATACAGGGTGGTCATAAAATAACTTTTCCTTTTTATAGGGTTGTGCCGAATACCATCATTTGCCGAATACTGAATATTCGGTTAAATTTTTTTTAAAGGTAATGTTTCTATTTTATGCCAATTTAAAATAGAAAATATTTCTAGTTTGTACCTTTTTTAAATGCATTTACATTTAACATCCTAAATTTACTTGCATTTACATTAAGTATAATTATTAATTTAAAATAAATAAAAAATAAAATAAATCATTCCAAAAGCAAATTAATATAGTAAATGGCTACTTAATTTGATTTATGTTTATCTGCATAAATTGATAATTGATAGTTAATTTCTGATATGTGATAATCATGGCTTCATGTTATGTTATAGAGAATCTTGCATTTACCTTACATACAAATACAACCCAAGTTGATTAAAATATCATTGTAAATTAGAATTACAATTTATTAAAGAGAATTTTTGGTATCTTAGTCTCTTCTGTAATGTAGCTGATAAATAATTTTATCAACATTGAAACTGAGCAGTCAAATTCAAACATTGCTAAATCATTTTTCTTTTTAAAGAGCAAAGAATACTTTGCCAGAATGTCTAGCCATTCTTCTTTAAGTTGTTGTCACACCTGGTCTTGCAAACTACAACAGAGTAGTTACTGATAGATAACTAAACAGTTACAGGCAGGTGTACCCACCCTGTTGTTGTTGTTGAGACCCAGACCGTCCGATCTACCAGAAAGGTGTAAGGTAACTGTTTGGACGGCCGGGAAGTGCCACCCAATTTAGACCGGAACCCCGTGGGGGAGGCATCCACAGGGACCGTACCCTCCTTCCCCTACCACCAACCTCTCGGAAGGACTTACGGACCCACATGTTTAACGTCATCGTACTCCGCGTGAACACGGCGGCAGTTTTGGCAGTGGCTGGAATTGAACCCGGGCCTACCGAGTGCAACTCCAGCGCGCTAACCAATGGGCTACCACGCTCTAGGTGTACCCACCCTGTGACAAAATCAGCATTCCAGCCCCATACTTTCAAAGATAGCAAGAAAGTACTTGGCTGCACCAGCTAGCAGTATTGATACCGAACGTTTATTTTCAGAAGCAGGGAACGTTTATGAACCAAAGCGTAATAAGCTGCAATCTGAAAATGCAGAACTCCTAATGTTCCTGCACCACAACTTACCTCTATTAAACTTTGATTACAAAGAATAATTAGTTTATGTTTTTAAACAATATTTCATATGGTTGTTGTTGAAACCCAGACCGTCCGACCTACCAGAAAGGTGTAAGGTAACTGTTTGGACGGTCGGGAAGTGCCACCCAATTTAGACCGGAACCCAGTGGGGGAGGCATCCACAGGTACCGTACCCTCCTTCCCCTACCACCAACCTCTCGGAAGGACTTTCGGACCCACATGTTTAACGTGATCGTACTCCGCATGAACACGGCGGCAGTTTTGGCAGTGGCTGGAATCGAACCCGGGCCTATCGATTGCAACTCCAGCGCGCTAACCAATGGGCTACCGCGCCCTAATATTTCATATGGTGTAAAACTTTAAAATTAAAATACTGCAAAATTGAATATTCATCCAAGTGTTTTTTTTATATATATTAATCACCTTCACTTTTTTTAATATTGGTGAAATGATAATTGATTTTTTTTTTAGCTGCATATTTTATAAAAAATTAACTGTTATATTTTTGAACACGTAATACTATGAGTTTTATTTTCTGGTTACTGTTTCATATTTAAACGAGTTAGTAAGGTTAAGGTGTGATAAGATTTAAGAAAAATTGAAAAAACAATAACATTTAATATCAGAGTGTTTTCTTTTACATTAAAATTATGCAATAATATTGGTAACTAACAATTTGAATTAATTTTGTACTATGATACTATAACTTTCATTCATTGTATAAAAAAATGTGCTTTACCAATGGTCGAATATTTAAAATTTTTTTTACTATTCGGTTTGGCAGAATATTAAAGTATTCGGCCGAACCGAATATTCGGTTTGACTGCCGAATAGGCAGTATACCGAATACCAACTGAATATTCGGTGCAACCCTACCTATTTATATGATCCTCTAGATACCGCAACGATGGTAGCTAGAGCTATAGCAGTGATATATAGGTAAAACAGAGTAATCATGTGCTGCCAGAGGAGATTGATGAGTGCCCTAGCAGCAAAATTTGAAAGTTTGCACTTATCTTGAAAACTATAAGAGTTAAAGAAGAAAAGTCTAGAAAGTTGTAAAGCATGACCAAATTAGTATAAAAGTCATTTCATGTTATACAAAACTGCTATTTACATAACAGAGTTATGTAAAGTATGTTCAATATGCCGCAATACATGTTTGTATGCAGCAAAGTACTTATTGTTGCACGTTTGCCTGCATTATGGATGAATGTGCAGTAGTATAAAATCTTAAGGCATACTGCTGAGGAGCTTAACCAACTTTTGTCTGAATGTGCAACATAGCAGTACCATCTGAAAATTTTTTTCATGCGAATAGCCTCTCATGATTTTTTCTGAAAAATATCTTTTCATTCAATTATGATCTACAAATTTTTAATTGACTCTTTCCTATACCTCTCATAGTATTTGAAATCAAAGTACTAACATTCAAAATTTGCTGATAGGGGCGCTGCCATCAGTCTCATCTAGTAATGCATACTTTCTTTACTATATCAATACCTTATTTCCATAGCTCTACCACCATACCTGCCAACACTGGAGAATAAAAATCCAATAGATAGCGCAGTGAACATCTTTTACAGCACTCTATAAGTCAGCGTATAACCTGTTCAATATCACTTAAGGAAAAATAGGGATTTTTTTTTTACATCACACAAAAAATGGTAATTCACTATAACATTGAAAATGCCTACTGCATAAGAAAAATGTTTTTACATAGTCAGTGTATAAAAAAATAGTGGCATAAACAGAGAGAAATTTTAAAGGGCTGCTCTCTGAAACAAAAGATGTTCAGTTGTATTTTAATTAATTAGATGAATATGGATAGGATAATGCTTTAGGGACTTTATTGCCTAGAAAATAAGAGGAAAAGAGTATATTTAAAAGAAAATAATCCTTCATTTTTATGCAAACTGCAAATGTGATAGTACTGTTTAATGAATTTGAGATTTTATTAAAAATAAGATGGATAGGCAAAGTTTAAACATTACATGGAAATTTAATCTATACATGCAAAATTGCACTTAAAGAATAATAAATATTTTACAAAATTGTTAATTAATAATGAAGCATACTGCAAAGAAATGAATGTTGTGCAATTTTTAATTCACATAATTTGAAACTAAACATGGATGGAAAAGGATGTTTCAACATCGCACAGTAACATAATCTACACACGCGAAATCACACTTAAAAAATAATCAATATTTCCATAAAATATTGATTAATAACAAAACCTACTACTAAGAAATGAATGTTGTGTAATTTTCATTCACATAATGTGAAATTAAACATAGATGGAAATGGATGTTTCACATTACACAGCGATGTAACCTATATACGCGAAACCACACTTATTTGAAGCAGTATCACCTATCAATAAAGTGAAAATGATGCAACTTAGTACTGGTACTAGGCTCATATATGAAAGAAACAAAATGGCGGTTCCGAGTTCGATCAAAATTCCCTTTAACAGAGAATTTTTATTGAAGAATTCCTAACTTTAGGGAATTCTAAAGAAATTGACAAAAAGCGGGAGATTTTTGTCTAAAATCTGAAAACCGGGAGTTTCCAGGAAAAACCAGTAGAGTAGGCAACTATGTACAACCATAGCAGTTTCTAGAGGTTCATAGGGGAAGTTATTTTATGTCCATCTTGTGTGTATGTATGTATGTATGTATATATATATATAGCCGAATACCCGTTGAAAATCAACGGTCTCACAAAATGCAACCCCTGAATATTGTCATTTTTTAAATAATTCGCGTTTCACATTTATTCGGCAAATTAAATATTTTAGTGTGCGGAACCCCCTAAAGAAGAAAATATTGTAAATTTTAAGTTGCACATGTCTTCCTTTTGAACTGTCTACCAGTACACCAAATTAAAGTCACTATCTCATCTTGAAGCATAATAATTTATCATCTCCTCTTTCGAACGCTTTTCTGTGGAGCACACCCATAAATGAACATTTTTGAAAAACTATGTTCGCCTTGGGTTTCTTATCAGATGATTGGCCCATATACCAAATATCAAGCCTCTATTACATTTAAAAGGCAGCGTGTCTCATTTATTCCGAAAATCGAAATATTGGTGTTCGGCACCCCCTAAAGTTGCAAATATTGGAAATCTGAAATTGCACACTTTCTTCCTTTCAAACTATCTACCAGTACACCAAATTTGATGTCTCTATCGTGAAGCATGTTTTTCTATCACTTCATATTTCGAACGTTTTTCTGTGTTACACCCCCTTAAATGATCATTTTTGAAAAACCGTAATAATCTTAGGTTTTTTTTATCAAATGATTTCCCCATATACGAAATTTCAAGCCTCTATCACATTGTAAAGGAGGCGTTTTTCATATGTTCGTCAAATTGAACATTTTAGTGTGCAGAACCCCCTACAATAGCAAATGTTGGAAAACTGAAATTGCACACTTTCTTCCTTTCTAACTATCTACACGTATACCAAATTTGAAGTCTCTTATCTTATCGTGAAGCATGCTTTTTCTATCATTTCACCATTCGAATGTTTTTCTGTGGAGTACCCACCCCCCTTAAATATACATTTTTGAAAAACTCTATTCTTCTTGGGTTTTCTATTAAATGATTCACCCAAATACCAAATATCAAGCCTCTATCACGTTCAAAAAGGGATATTTCTACTTCATTCCAAAAATCGAACATTTTTGTGTGCGACACCCCTTAAAGTAGAAAATATTGGAAAACTGAAATTGCACACGTTCTTCCTTCCAAACTATCTACTCGTACACCAAATTTCAAATCTCTATCTCATCCTGAAGTGTGTTTTGTTATCAATTCACCTTTCGAACGTTTTCCTCTGGAGTACCCCCTTAAACGAACGTTTTTGGAAAACTATATTCGTCTTGGGTGTTTTCATCAAATGATTAGTCCATATACCAAATTTCAAGCCCCTATCAAATTTTAAAGGAGCCGTTTCTCATTTATTCGGTATATCGAACATTTTGGTGTGCGGCACCCCCTTAAGTAGAAAATATTGGAAATCTGAAATTGCACACTTTCTTCCTTTCGAACGATTTACCCATACACCAAATTTGAAGTGTATCTTATGGCAAAGTATGCTTTCTTATCATTTCACTTTTCGAACGTTTTGGTGTGGAGCTCCCCCTCTAGAGAACGTTTTCGAAAAATTCGATTTTTCCAGGTTGTTTTATCGAACGATCGAGCCGTGTACCAAATTGCAAGTCTCTATCTATTCGGGATGTGCCTAAAATAAGCGTGACACACAGGCAGGCAGACAGACGGACGGACACTTGGCAATTAGTATATATAGATATATATACTAGAAACAGTACACAGCATTGCCCGGGATTTAAAGAAGGGAATTATTGACTTAATTTATCAAGTTTTTCGAAAGGCTTAGTTACCCGCTATGCGAGCACCCTCTTAAGTAACAAAACATATCCAAGTGCATGCTCATTCTAAATAAGCACCTAATCCCAACTTAGACTACTGCTTGGGTTCGTAATATGCCTTGGTCTCTGTGTTGGACACATCGAATACTACACTCTAACATGACTGCATTTCACCCAAGATATACCTTTTGCTCTCTGCATGGGCACATAGCTCTTTTGATGTGCTCTAAATAAGCTCTTTTCATGCGCTTTAAATAAGCTCTTTTGATAAGCCCCAAATAAGCTCTTTTGATACACATTAAATAAGCTCTTTCATACACATTAAATAAGCTCTTTCATACACATTAAATAAGCTTTTCATATGCCCTAAATAAGCTCTTTTCATACGCCCTAAATAAGTTCTTTTGATATGCCCTAAATAAGTGCTTGATATGCATTAAATAAGCTCCTTTGATTCACCCTAAATATGCCTTTCACCCTCTGGGTGGACATAATATGCTTTAAATATACTCTTCTGATACACCCTACGTAAGCTCTTTAGAGCTTTTTTCTTTATAGTTTTATTCATGACATGGATAAATATTTTGAATCTCTATTGTTAATTTTCCTTATTCCTAGGTTTCTCTTTTCATTAAAAAAATTATTTGTTTGACAACGATTTCCTCCCAAGGTCACGTGATGCAAGGACTTAATTGATATAGATGTTCTTGCCTCTGTTGCTCCATTTTTTCATTTTGAAAAAGGAGACTATTTTTGGTCTTCAAATCTGGTTACTACTTTTAATCAATGTTGTAAGCTGTTAATAAAGAAGTATTTTTATTGCAGATTAATTTAGAAAGCAATATTAGCAAATTATTATATCAAAGAAATATATTTGTGTATGAAAGTAAATAACTATCCACAAATGAGGAATACAAAACCTTTTTTGACCCCAGATCCTTTTAAAACATCATAGTAGATATTAGTAATAAGAATCATAATTAAAATTTTGCAATGTATAATTCAACATAGAATATTTTGATAAAAGTCAATTAACTCACTGTCAGCACATGTGCATGACACAGCAGAAAGGAAACAGGTAGTTTTACAGTAGTCACACTGACGTTCATCATCAGGCAGTAGCTCAAATGGTTCTTTTTGCGATTGCTTAACTCCCTAGAAAGTAAAACATTAAAGATGTTTAAGATAAGGTCTTAAACAAAATTTCAAATTAATTTTGAAGAAATTGAAACAAATTAATAAAAATACTTTTTGTTAAATGAATCTTAAATTCATAAAAATTTAAATTCCTAAATTAGCTCTAAATTACAGATAAATAATGCATTAAGAGAACCTAAAATTTGGCAAAATGACATAAATCCAAATGCTTTGTGATGAATTTAAATTATTTTAGAAAAACAAAAGAAAATTTCACAATATTTAATTTTACAATGTCAAATTTTAAATAACATTTCTTGAAGTTTTTAAAAATCACTGGAAAAATTTATTGAAGTATTGCTATTTTCTAATAACTAGTTTTAAAGTTCATTTATTAACTGCATGAAACTTTAGTTTAGAAAAATACCATGAGATTAATAAATATTGAGTCTAATAGCAGCCAGATTAATTAACTCAAAGACTTGGTTAAACAAATAACCTAATTGTGAAAAAATATTAGCATAATCTGAGAAATAGCTTAAATTCCGTTCATATTGGAAGCATAGGATTAATCCTATCTTGCTACTGTGGGTGAAACTTCGCCTATGTAAATTGTGAAAATAACTTAATGTTTTATCTTGTCGATGTCCTCATTTTAATAAGAACAAATTGTAGAGAATTTTGTTAAAATAGGGGGAAAATTGAATAAAAAAAAAAACCATGTTTTCTTATTTATATAAAAGGCAGTAGTTATTAAATGTCATTAACATTAATTAGAATTACTAAAAGTGTGGGTGAATGTTCACACAAAATAGCAGTAGTGTTTGAAAAATATGAGTAGCAAGATAGGGTTAACTAATGAATAAAAAACACCTTTTCTTTTTTAATTTTGAAGTAAAAAATATTTGCTTGCTATAAAAAAAAATGAATATACATTAGGGACCTGCATTGGGTTGAGTACCTTTGGGTTACCTGCTTTGCAGACTGGATTTTCTGTATTTATTGGGCTGGTTTAAGAAAAATAATTTTAAGGGCCTTACTTTGTCACTTTTTTTAACAAGTAACTGCATAAATGTGTAAGTGGAGGTTATACACTGTAAAAAGCAAAAAATTAAGCATATGCACAGAGATTTAAAAACTATTAAATAGAATGTTGAAATATAATTTAATTGAGAGTCACAAGTTAGGTATTTGGCTACACACTGTGGATTTGGGTTGGGATTACATTTCATTTATTTTAGATGTAAAAATTTTGCTAATGAATGATTACAATTATAAAGCTTGAAAATATTGGCTTTTTTTACAAATAAAAAAAAAATTGCACAAACCCATTCAAAAAGAGATTTTCTCAGCTCCTTTTCTGCTTCCACCATCCTGAGCATATCTGTATAGGTTGAAGCTGCAACACTGATATCTAATCTGTCTGGGTCTGTAGCCATTGTACAGACCAATTCATCATGGGAGAAGACACAAAAACGGTGAAGCATCCCATAATGGGAAATGCACACTCTTCCAATGGGAAGCTAGGGAGAAAATAGCACAAATCAATCTGTATTTAAAAAAGACAATGTCCCATAAAATTACACTGAGTTTAGAGATTTGAAATTATAACATATAAAGAATCTACACTTCAAAGTAAATTTAGATATCAAAATTCAATTTTTTTATGAATGTAAGGTTTAAGTGAATTTCTAGAAGCTTGTCTAACAAAAGTAATAAATAAAAGATGATTTATTACATAAAATGATTATTAATAAATGCTAATCAGTTACCCCATAAACTTTTATGGTGTTAAAGGTAGTAAAAAACAAATAGTATTATTGTAATCAGCTAATAATCAATCATACAAAAAAGAAAACGTATTTTCGATACTCTAAGTGAAAGGGAGAATAGTCCAAGAACTGAGATTAATCAAATTAATGCAGAAATAAAGTTGACTTATGTCCATCTGAAAAGATCAAAATGGAAGGAGATGTGCAGTAGATTAGATGCAAGGATATCTAACTCAAAACTCTGAAGAAGAATTGTTAAAAGCATTAAGCAGTATGAAGAATGTAACTCTGTGAGAGATACAAATGGACAGGCTTTCCGCGATGACAAAACAGCAGCTGATGGTTTAGCTGCCCATTACCAATTAACAAGTAGGCTCAATTTTTCAAGTGAAAATCAATCTGTATTGAATAAAGCCAGAAATATAATTCATGGTTGTCATAGTACCGATATCGGTGATTCAGACTTGTCCAAACTTTTCTCTCAGCAGGTGTTACTCCTTGCGATGGCCCTCCTGGACTTGAGTAAATACCCTGGCCCTGACGGCCTTCATGGACAAATGCTTGAAAATCTGGGCCACCAAGGGAAACAAAGAATCCGTGACATTTTCAACCAATCTTGGAAAAGTGGTCGACTACCTACCGAATGGAAAAGGGATACTACAATCCCAATCAAAAAACCAGGTAAGAAGACTTGCTCCCCTGGGGACTTTAGACCTATAGTTCTGACTAGTACAGCATGCAAAATAATGGAGAAAATGATCTTGTCAAAAGTCCAATATTACATGGACAAAAACAATTTAATGCCCAGCGAGCAATAAGGCTTTAGAAGGGGCCATAGTACCACAGATCAAATTCTGTATCTCTGCCAATCCATAAGAGACGCCCAGAATCTAAAACCCACACACCATACTGTGACCGCCCTGTTGGACCTTACGAAGGCTTTCGATCGTGTTTGAAAGCATAAACTGGTTATTAAACTCCATGGTATTTTCAAAATATGTGGCAATGCTTTAACATGGATCTCAGACTTTTTACATCATAGATCTATTAGAGTAAAAGTTAACAAGTCTTGCTCAAGTCCTTAAGACCTCAGCCAAGGTGTTCTACAGGGTTCAGGCCTTAGCCCTACTCTTTTAACTAACTGGTATTGAAAAAATACCTTCTACAGGGGTTAGGGTAGGATTGTTTGCAGACGATATTGTTCTCTAGAACTCAGGCAATAATATTAATGAAATTGAATTGAGTCTGAATGCTTCTCTTGTTGCTGTCTCGAACTTTGTCAAAGAGCTAAAACTGAGTTTTCATTCTACTAAATCAATTGCCACCTTTTTCACCACAAATAGGCACATATACAATTACCAACCGAAATTAAGGCTGGACAACCAAGAACTTACTTACGAGAAGCACCACAAATATCTGGATTTATTTTAGACCCTGAGTGTACTAGTAATAGACATATTGAACATATTGTTTTGAAGAGTAGAACACGTCTTAACATTCTTAAATACATCGCAGGTAGGGATTGGGGAGCTGATGCAGCTACCCTTAGAACTACGTATATGGCGTTCATTGAGCCTATTCTTGAGTAATTCTCAATATACTGTTGTGCCTCTTCCACTAACCTGAAGAAGTTAGAACAAGTTCAATTAAGCGCTGCTCGTATTATCACTGAGTTGAGGCATAGCTGCCCTTCTCAAATCATTCTTTTTGAGGCTGACCTGCAATCGCTCCAGACTAGAAGACAAGCTGGTCTTGTTAAATATTATAATAAACTCTCTAGTTATGGCCTCTGCAATAAAACCTCCATTTATCTTAATACCTGGAGAATTCATCAAAGATTAAAGAAAAACAGCCCTTTCAGAAAAGTTGCCTCCCTTTGCCTACCAAATTGCGATGTCGAACCCCACTCCTTGCAATTCTGCTTGAATCCTGCGGAGGGACTCTAGTGTCTACTTCCACTTTAACTCTCAAGTCAACAAGAAAGACTGTCTCTGAACACCTCAGGCAACTGACCTTGGAAAACTTAAGTCATATACCTAATAACACCATTAAGATCTATAGCAATGGCAGTAAAATTGACAATCTTGCAGGTAGTGGCATTTTTATTGAGACCTCTTGAAAGAATTTGACTCTTTGTCATCGTAATCCTAATTTCTGCTCAGTCTTCAGAAATGAATTGATAGTAATAGATCTGGGACTCGAGGCTATTCTCCCAGAGAAGGATTATGGCGACTTATGGATTTTATCCGATAGCCGCAGCTCTCTCCATCACCTTAATTGGATACTTGTAGGTGACAGGACCAGTATCTCTATCCTGCTTAAGCTAAAACTGATTTCGTTAAATCATGATGTCCATTTTCAGTGGATTCCCTCTCATGTGGACATTCATGGTAATGAAGTGGCGGATAAATTTGCTAAGGAGGGCTGCAGTCTTTCCACCCCTTCCTCATCCGCCCTGACTTTTTTGGAATTATATTATTGGGAAAAGTCAAAAATTTTGGTAGACTGGAGAGAGCCCCCCACCCATCATTGGTATATGGGTCACATTAAGTGCCTCTCTTTTAATGAGGGCAGGAAGGTCTTTGCCGCCTGCACCAAGTGCTACGACCATCAGGCTTCTGCAGAGCATATAATGGATTGCATGGGTCTCGCCAAGGAGGATATCTATCGTGATCCACTTCATGTGTTCGACTTTCTGAGGGTCAACAGACTTATGGATCTCATCTGACTTTGTCAGACAATGGAGGATAAGTAACAACAATAGAAAAAATATATTTAATGTAAAAACAGATGCAGATCTAATATTAACTTGAGTTTACATTTGTCTAATCACTTAGAATTCATCACTAATTGGGTGTTAAGTGATGTTCTGGAAATTTCGAAACAACAAAAGACATGAAATAATATATTTTGTGTTTGCTCTACCAATCGCATTTAAGATTTGAGAATGAAAGAAAGTTTTGAGTTTACAAATAGTTATTTTAAAAGCAGCTGCAGTGGAAGGAAAAATAACTTAATGGGTGCATGGATCAAAAATTAAATTAAAAAGAGTAGCTTAAAAACTTTTTGGATTCCCAACATTTTCCCCATTAGAGCACACCTAATGCATACTCATATTTGCATGGCTCATCAGTTGAAAATATTATAGTTTGGGAATTTGGAGGGTTTTTCATCAAGGTATTCAATCAAAACTTTTCTTTTTTTTCCCAATGGCCAGGCATTGACTCTTTCATCTTCGCCTATACATCGGCCAGAACAGTGAACCTCTTAGCTGTCAAAGATGTTGCCCCAGTGCACCAGTGGGGGTGGGAACACATTGCACCCAACAACACAAACATCCATGTCTTACGTGGGACTCGAACTCACGTGACGGCCGATCAATCGCTGGAAACGCTCGCCATGACCGTTCGGCCACGACGTCGACTGAAATGAGCCAACAGTACATGGTGTTCCCAGGTGGTTACCCACCCAAGTACTAACCACGCCCGATGCTGCTTAACTTCGGTGATCTAACGGGAACTGGTGTTTTCAGCACGATACAGCCGTTGGCTCTTTCAATCAAAACTATATGCCATGTATTAGTTCAAGTTCTGTTTTGAATCACCTTTCCTTTCATATAAAAGGAAAAGAATTAAAATGAAAAAAACATATTTAGCATACACAGTTCACGATAAGAATCTCCGATATCAACATATTTGATATGCTGATAATAAATTATAGAACAAATTTAATATGGTCGGCATAGGACATTTTCTACACCATAATGAATTCGCTTAAAATTTTAGAAAACACATACCATGAAATTGAAATTTGATACTTTTGTCAACTTTATTGATTTAAAAAAATCCTTTATCCTTATATACTCGGAAGCAAAAGTCACATTATCCTTGATAGTTAACTATCCTTGAGATGAAAACAAAATTACTACAAAAAATGTTTTTTGCATGAAAGGAACATTTTAACTGTAAGAGAAAAACAAACAAATAAATTGGAAATAACTTTCTTTTGATTTTATTTGACAAAATGGCACACAGATTGAGATGTATTATTTGCATGACTTCCAGTTAGAGAATATTACTATAGCATTTCATAAAACATACATAGCTGCCAACTTCCAAATATGAAAAACCGGGAGATTTTTGTGCGAAAATATGAAAAAAAAAACAGAAGATTTTTGCATGACAATGCAATCTATACTTCTTACTATTATACTTAATCTATACATAAAAAAGGCAACTTTTCAACAAATAAAACTGAAATATGTAATGATTATAACATTCAGTAGGTATCGCACTTTCATTTCCAATAGCAAAGTAACTGTATCTGATGTCTGCATTTCCTTCACTTGAAATTTTTTGTCCACATGCCATTTGGGTTTGGCTTGGGCAATAATATCCCCTTTTCCACTGTGAAATTTTGAAGTCCATTGCACAAATTGAGCAAAATGCATATTCAAATTCACTACCTTTAGATAATTTCAAAGTAACATAACTGCCAACCTACCAGAAAGAAAAATAGGCACACATTTTGAGAAGGAAAAAAAATAAGATTTTTGGACGCACTAACGGAACTCATTAATGCAATTAAACATTAAATAGTACAGCAATTGATATTCACATATATTGAGCTTATTTAACACATACTCAACAATGAAATGGAATAATTTTGCCAAATTATTTTTATTAAGTGCTAAACTTCATTGCAGCTGATTTAGCTTTTCTCAGCATGTTCTAATAATTCTGAACCTATATTTTCTTAATGTTTATTATTCTCAGAAATCATTTAAACTAACATTATTATGCTATTTTTATTTAAAGTAAAGGATGAAACAAATGTTAATTTTTAATTAAAATTCTAAAAATATATAAATTTAAATAATTCTAATTGATGCTTTTGAAATTGCTGTATTTCTTAAGTATCCAAATTATTATTTTAATATTGTTATTCAGAAAATAGTTCTTCATTTCATAGTGGAAATTATTTTCACAATTAAACGAAATATAAGGAGGATCGCGCACAAATGCAGTTTTTCACGATACTGCTGCAAAATAAATAGCCTTTCATTTCATTAATAATGCGTACATTTAAAAACTAAATCTTCTCAATCTAACCACAGAACACATTTTTAAATTGTTTTGAATCAAAAGAACAAGATAGAAAATTTGATGCCTAATTAATATAAAAGGGAAAGGCCACCATAACATTCTCAGTATAAATACTGTAGAATGCTATAGAATGCTTGTAGTAAAAAATAATTTTCTTAAAATCTACAGATTTTCTACCAAAAAATACTGTGACTGATTAATATAATTATCTTTAGAAATGATTGTAATGTATATATAAAAATATGAAGGTTTATTTAAGAAAGTTCTAGACACATGGGCCCAACTTAGTAAATCCTGATTTTTTGTCAAAAAACATACAGAAGTGCATTGTGCATATTCAAAATTAAAAGTTAGATGCTTTGAAATGAAAGACACAGTGTTTTTGTTAATTCAGAACACTGGTTTAAGGACTGAGTAGGATATTGGAAATCTTTTTAATTAGTGATAGAGAATTGTAAGTACAATAAATAAACTTCCTTGAATCGAATTATTCTATAACTCAATTTTAATGTTTTGTTTAAAAATTTCTATTTTTTCATGTATTTTTACTGTAAGCCAAGTTTCTTTAACTTGAAATATTTTATAAATCAAATTAATATTAAATGTTTTGTAGTACAGATTTTATTTAAACAATCTGAATTTTTTTTCAAGACATTCAGATATCAATACTACTTCCATTTCATAAGAGTAATCCAAAAGATTTTACTTTTGAGTTGTACTAGTTTTGATAATGAATTAATATAGTTTCATTATAGCACAGTAGCACATAAATTGTCAAATCCATTTTTATATGAAATTCAAAATGAACATGATGCTCTTGACTGATTTAGTCTTTCAACAGCTCAGAAAGCTTCTGATATAATAAGATTGATATATTGCAAAATTGCGAGAATATGTCGATCATAGCATTTTTCAAGCTGTTGCACACTTGGATGCTTTCATAAAGAAAAATCAAAAATCAAAATGGCAGGTCAAAAAACCATTTTTTTTATAAATGGTAGTGGCACAGAATGTTTATGGTAGGTACATTTTCATTAAACATTTGTAAACTTCTGCTTTAAGAAAGTTATTAATTTTTTCTACATATGAATTTATTAACAGTTTAATTCTAAAACAAATTATATTGCAGAATAGATTAGGTGTATTAATGGAAATATAGCACGTTAGTATAAAATTTGCTATATCAACAGGTAGCAGCAAAGAAATGTTGATTTAAGATAATTTCACATTTTTTAATATTCTGGTATACTTAACGTGCCTTACCACTCCTGTGGAAATTCGAGTTATAGAAACTCCAATTTACATATTCTGTGCATCTAAGATATAAACTCTATAACAAATATAAAACAAAATATTACCCAATCTGCAGGAGCAAAATTAACAGCTTCAGCAAAATTATATCCTTGATTGAATCCAGCATGGTATGATCTTGGAAATGTAACTACAAACTCTCCAGCTTGTTGATTAGTTCGGTAAATCTAAATAAAAAAGAAATCAAAAAAGAAATTGGGTATAAAACTTAATACAGAAAATTAAAAGCTAGCAAAGAAATTTGTATAGAAAAAAGAAAGTGAAATATATACAGTGGAGAGCCGTTTATATGTCTGTCAAGGAACAGTCTGAAAAAGACAACTGAAAATTCAAGTCCATGCTGTACTAGATGGCAGCCCTTATATTAAAAAAAAAAAAAATGAAGTTAAGATATTTTTTCCCAATTCATTTAAAATCCTATCTGTGTTTTGAAAGCAAACTTTTAAAATAGTTTAGATATGGATATGAATGTTTAATTGAATCTTGATTTTTTAAATTTCGAAGAACATGAAACATTTCGTACCTTTATTTCTATTGCAAATCCGGATTAAATGTGCAATATTCCTTTAATTGTTTGATTATTGTTAACAGAAAAAAAATAAAAAATAATAATAATGAAAAAAAAAAAGCTCCGATAAGAGTAAAAAAAAATATTTTAAAATGACTTGAAAAAGTATTTTATTGTGGTTTGATGTTCTGATTATTTTTGAACTCTAAGCAACATATTGGGAACAGAATTAAGTTCTTGAAAAGTGTCTCCACCAGTAGAATGACACATAGTATAATTTCTCCACTTTCATTTCCATCACTGTTAAGATGTTCAGGGAGTTTATTCTTTAACTGAGCATAGTTTTAGAGTAATTATTTGAGAATCACAATTTACGTATTCTTCAAAAGCAATATCAGTTCATAATCTTTTCACGTCTTCTTCACCAAAAATTACAGTTTCTTCCATATCACTTTCATCATTGGTGTTTACATCTGTCACTGGGTTTGAAAATCTCCTTTGACAAAAAAATTTATTATTGTCTTAGACTTTACATAAGCCCATGCAGGGGAGATTATGTTCAGTGCCTCAAGTATGAATTTTTTTGGAGTTTTTCTTGCTGTAATATTTTGAACTGCAAGTTGAATTTGGGTCATTCCATGTCAAATAAACCAATAAAAAAAAATTTGAACCTTCACGATTAAGATTTTTATGATTTTTTGTTTATTTATTGTAATTATTAAGACGAAAAAAAATGCAAAATTTCAGTTTTTTTGGGCTCTTAGTTTTTCAATTATTGACTTTCAAAAAAGCGAAATCTGCCAAATTTTTAAAATCTTTAAACAGCTGTAGATAAAAAACTATTTAATCTAGAGAGCTCAAATGGTTTCATTTTTTTTTTGATTTTAATGAGCCTTAATTTGATATATAACATGACTATGCTATTTCAAATTTGAATTTTTTGAAAAGCTTAAAAAAAATTTCTTTTTTAAATCTCAAAAACACCCCTTTTTATTTTTTTTGAAAAAAAATATATGCTTTAAAGATGTTACTGGACTACTTGTATGCCAAGTTTCATAATGGGATGCCAATGGGTTCCTATGAAAATTACTTTTTTTGTATTAAACTATATGTGAAATTCGCTAAATTTAATTACAAAAAATTTAATTTCCATAGGAACCCCTTAACGACCGACTATGAAATTTGGTACACAAATAGTCCCTTAATGTCTTTAAAACATATATTTTTTTGGAAGAAATCAGTTTCTTTTTTTTTTTAAATTTTCTAAAAAAAATTTTTTTTTTTTTAGTTTGCAATTTTTTAAAAACTCCAATTTAAAAAAAAAAAAAAGAATTAGCATACCATAATCATGTTGCATATCAAATTAAGGCTCATCAAAAACAAAAGAACAACAACAATTTGAGCTCTCTGGGTCAAATAATTTTTGATTTACAACTGTTTAAAGATTTCAAAACTTTGCCAGATTTGGCTTTTTAAAAAAAGTAAGTAACTGAAAATCTAAGAGCCCCAAAAATATGAAATTTTACAGTTTTTGTAAATTTTACTGGTACTAGCACTGTACCAAAAATGATCAATTTCTGAGGTATCAAGGTTCAAATCATTAATTGATTTGACACGGAATGACATACATTTAGTACATAACTCATTAACTAGCTGTTTCAAACATTCAGCCCACATATGTTCTTTTCAATTTTAACAATTAGCTACACACTTAATATTTCACATATGTCACTCAAAATTTAATTTTGTATTTACAATTATAATTACAAAACCTCACTGTTTTCAAGAACTTTTAAAATAAGTACTTCTCCAAACTGAGTGAAGACAATTTCATTTTTTCCTTGCTCAGGGTACAAACTCTCCCAGTTACAGTAACAGGCTCTACTTTTTGCAAAATGGTTTTACCTGGCACATTCAATACGTCACTCGGTTGAGGATAAAAGAAAGAAGGAGAAGGTCTTTTAGGATGTAGGAAGCTTACTTTATAGTCACTCATAACATTATTCTTCTCAAGAATACATGCAAGCCACCAAGATCCTTTATAGACTATAGTGACAAATACAGATTCAATTTTTGCTAAATTAGTTGGTCTAATGCTGTCACACGTTCAAACTGGTGTTCACTACAGTAATAATGCTTAACAAGAAGCAGATTTTCAGAAATTGGGTAAAAAGAATGAAGTTTTTGAGTACCCATGATTGCCTTAGAATCATTGAACCGTGACGACAGTGTTTCTTTAACTTCTTCATACTCATCAACTGTGCAGTACTCAAAGTCTATGTACTCAAAAACTTCATTTTTTTTACCCAAATTCTGAAAATCTGCTTCTTATTAAGCATTATTACTGTAGTGAACACCAGTTTACTGAACATGTGATAGCATTAGACTATATAACACCAACAAATTTAGCAAAAATTGAATCTGGATTTGTCACTATAGTCTAAAAAGGATCTTGGTGGCTCGCATGTATTCTTAAGAAGAATAATGTTACAAGTGACTATAAAGTAAGCTTCCTACATCCTAAGGGACCTTCTTCTTCTTTCTTTTATCCTCAACAGAGTGACATATTGAATGTGCCAGGTGAGACCATTTTGCAAAAAGTAGAGCCTGTTACTGCAACTGGGAGAGTTTGTACTATGAGCAAGGAAGAAATGAAATTGTCTTCACACAGTTTGGAGAAGTACTTATTTTAAAAGTTCTTGAAAACAGTGAGGTTTTGTAATTATAATTGTAAATACAAAATTAAATTTTGAGTGACATATGTGAAATATTAAGTGTGTAGCAAATAGTTAAAATTGAAAAAACATATGTGGACTGAATGTTTGAAACAACTGGTTAATAAGTTATGTACTAAATGCATGTCATTCTGTGTCAAATCACTTAATGGTTTGAACCTTGATACCTAAGAATTTGATCATTTTTGGTACAGTAAAGTTTATAAAAACTGTAAAATTTCAGATTTTTTGGGGCTCTTAAGATTTTCAGTTATTCACTTTTTTAAAAAAGCCAAATCTGGCAAAGTTTTGAAATCTTTAAACATTTGTAGATCAAAAACTATTTCACCCAGAGAGCTCAAATTGGTGCAATTCCTTTGTTTTTGATGAGCCTCAATTTGATATACAACATGATTATGGAATTCTAGCTTTTTTTTTTTAAATTGGAGTTTTAAAATAATTACAAACTAAAAAAGAAGTTTTTTTAGGAAAAAAACAACAACAAAAAAAAAACTGATTTCTTTTTTTTTTTCAAAAAAATATATGTTTTAAAGACATTAAGGGACTATTTGTGTGCCAAATTTCATAGTCGGTCATTAAGGAGTTCCTATGGAAATTAAATTTTTTGTAATTAAATTTAGTGAATTCCACATATAGTTCAATACAAAAAAAAAAATTTTTCTTAGGAACCCATTGCCATCCCATTATGAAACTTGACATACAAGTAGTCCATTAACATCTTTAAAGCACTGTGACTAGAATCAAGTTCTTGAAAAGTTTTTCCTCCAGAAAAATGACACACAAAAAGGTTACTAGTGTCATTGCTATTTACTGCTTTTTGAAAAGATGAAGGTATAATTTCTCCATTTTCATTTTCATCACTGCTGTTAAGATGTTCCAGGTAGTTTATTCTTTAACTGAGCATAGTTTTGGAGTAATTATTTGGGAATCCAAATTTTTTACGTATTCTTCAAAAGCAATATCAGTTCCTATTATTTTCCATCATTTTCGGTAATACTCCTTTAAATTCTTGATTATTCCTAGATCTATGGGGCTGTAGTCTATTTGTACAATTGGGTGGAAAAAAAATAACTAATATTCTGCGAAAAATCCATTTTTTGGGGATGAGCAGTGCATTGATTGATGAATAACAAAAATGTTACAGTTTTGCCATTTCATTGCGAAGTCCATTTTCTACGGTTTTGTCATTTTATTGCCAAATCCAGTTTCTTTATCCAATCTGTGAAAATGTTATCTGTCATCCATGTTTTTCTAGTTGCCATATACATTAGAGGCAAATTTTTCTCATTTCTGAAACATCATGGTATTTGTGATTTACCAATGACTAGGAGAAGTTTTTTTCTGTTCCACCTGCATTCGTACATAGTAGAAAAGTCAGTCGATCTTTCCCCGCATTATGCTGATCATCTTTAAACGTTAAGTTTTTGGAAGTATAAAAGGATAGAATAATTCGGTTCCATCAACATTGGAAATGTCTTTTAGTTGATAATCATCAATGTTTCTTGATAGGGTCTCAAATCAATCTTCAAATTCTGGTGGAACCTCTTTTGAATCTCTGCTTATTACATTATAGGAAATTCCGAGTTATAATTTAAATTTATGGAGACATCCTGCTAAAATGTTATTGTCTCTCCCATTTAATTTTAATGCAACCTTTTTTACTTTATCCATCGGTATAGGATCACTAATCGGGATATTTAATGCACAGCATTGAGTAAAAAAACTGCAGCAAAATGTCTTCAACATCCACAATATTTCCTGTTTGCACATGCAACTTTTTGGAGGACATACCACAAACTGAAACACTTTCTTAAATTTTTGTTCGCTGGTACACAATTGTTTTATAAAGTACGAACACTGGAATATTCAATTTCTTTGCCAATTCCACTTTTTTTAACACGGTATTGTCATCAACTTTTTTTCAAAATTTTTACTTGATCATTTAAAAATAGTGCCCTTCATTTGCTTGACCACATTTTTAAGAGTTGTTGACTTAACAAAGCTAAAAGTTTTAACACGTGACCAAACAAGTAGCACTAATCTGACAATACAGAAACCATCCTGTCCTGAAAGCTACATATAGAGTTGCTTATCAGACAACTTATGCAATAAGAAGTGATTAGTTGGTCTGTTCATTCACCCAGGGTAAACAGGGGGTCCTCAATCTTTTCACCGTAGAATTCTGGGAACGATTTTTTTTTTTTAATCAAATGGCCAGGCACTTGACTCATCATCATTCGCCTTTTATCAGCGGCCAGAACATGAACCATTTAGCCGTCCAAGGACGTTGCCCCAGGCACACTAGAGGGGGGCGGAACACACTGCGCCCACAACACAAACATCCATGCTTTACGTGGGACTCGAACCCACAACGCGGCGGTCGAGAGATTGCTGTGGAAAAGCTCGCCTTGATCACTCGACCACTACGTTGGCGGAAACGAATTTGTTACCATTGTTCTCCTCCCTTACCTGCTGGGGATTTCACCAGAAAAACAAATAGGACATGAAAGAATGGTTTGGAATATTGGAGAAAAATTTCCTACATTAGAATGAATTTCATCTTAGAAGCCTGGAAAAAAAAAGAGTATAAAACGAAGCCAAGAATGGTGTGTTGGATAATAACAGAAAATATTTTGCTATTAAAATTATATATGAATGAATCAGTCTTATGCTAAATGATGAAATGATAAGACGTACAGGGTTTGTATAAAAAGTATCGGGAAAAATTTCGAAAAAATAGATTTATTACAGATATTGCTACAATACCTTAAAAGTCTTCAAAGTGCATCACTTGAGCGTCAACGCACTTTTGCCAATGGCTTTTCCACGACTCGACGGCTCCCTGGTAGGTGGATTCCGGAAGGTCCTTAAGGGCATGCGTGCAAGCTTCTTTGACGGCACTTAGGGTCCCATGGTGGTATCCTTTGAGGGAGGATTTCACTTTTGGGAAAAGGAAAAAGTCTGCTGGTGCCAAGTCGGGAGTGTAAAAGGGTTGGGGAACCGTCGCAATGCCGTTTATCGCCAGGAAGTCGGTCACCTTGGAGCAGGTGTGGCTGGTTGCATTGTCGTGATGCAATTTCCAATTACCGGCGATGGCTGGCCTCACCCGGTTGACCCTTCTCTTCAGTCATCTTAGCACTTCTAGGTAAAAAGCACCATTCACTGCCTGCCCCTCAGGAACAAATTCGTAGTGGACGACCCCCTTTGTGTCGAAGAAAATGATCAGCATGGCTTTCACTCTGGATCTGCTCATTCGAGCCTTTTTTGGACAAGGTGATCCCGCAGTGTGCCATTCCGAACTTTGCCGCTTTGTTTCCGGATCGTATTCAAATATCCAAGTCTCGTCTCCCGTGATGACGATGTCCAAAAAGCAGGGGTCTTTTTCAACGCGTTTCAGAAGGTCTTCGCAAACAGACACTAGCCTCTGCTTTTGCTCGTCTGTCAAGACCTTCGGGACGAGTTTAGCGCAGGTCTTTCGCATCGCCAAATTTTCAGTGATAATGCTGTGCACTGTCATCTTATCAATGCCAATTTCATCTGCGACCATTCGCACACTTGAACGATGGTCTGAAAAAAAAAAATTCAGCGCTTCACGCACACGTTATCGTCGGCTCTTGACATCGATGGCCATCCAGCATGAGGCTCGTCCTGTACACTCTCTCGGCCATCTTTGAAGAGCTTGTGCCACTTAAAAACTGCTGTTTGTGACATGCTTTCATCCTTGAACACTTGGCGAATCATGGCCAATGTCTCCGTACCCGATTTCCCTAATCTAACACAAAATTTGATCGCGTACCGCTGTTCAATCGTTCACTGCATTTCACGCTTGCACCGAGTCACTCGGCAGGGGTCCACTAAAAACACGATGTAGCCTGAACGAACGCGACTGTCGCTTGGCACATCTTGAAGGTCACATTCCCCACTTCCGAGCATTCGCGCTGCGAGCGAGCTACGACGTACACTCACGTCAGGAAAATTTTTTTCCAGATTCTTTTTATACAGACCCTGTATATATACGGTGCACCACTGTAATATGCAAAAAAATAAATTATATCTTAAATCTTGTATTTAATTCTGTACGTAAAACAAATTTTAAGGGATATCAACATTGAAATTCAATAAAAGTAAAATGAATTTTAAAAAATCAATTAAAAGAACAACTTCAATGCTTGTTAATGAAAGAAATGAATATAAAGAATAACTTCACTTACAGGAACCCCTTGTGATGTTAAAAGATTTGGATTCATTATAGTAACTAACTGGTGCAACAGATCAGGTTGAGTTTCAAACAGCTCTGGAGCTAAAGATCTCATAGCATCTTCAAATGATTCAGCTTCCCCTCCTGGAACTCCATACCATGTTTTAGGTTCACCCCTAAAATTATAAATGCAGTGGATGAAATTTAATTGAATCAGCATCTATAAAATAACTTATTCTAACTATAATATTTTTCATAATTTTTTATTTGGAAGGACTTTCACTAATATCAATTTTTTGTGAATGTCTAATATTTTATTTATGTGGTGAACAATTTGAACTGCAATGGAATACTTTCTCACAAGTTTTATTACATTACTGATTATTTCTTCTGAAAATTTTCAAATCGGTGCAACTTTTGTTCTACAGTAAGCAAAATCTTTTTTCATATTGTTAGATATTTTTCTGGGAGGTATACAATCTGAAATTCATAAAATGTACATTGTAAAATTGTTGCTTTAACAATGCACAGACTAAGTATAAACACAGTTAAAAGATAATTTCTGCTTTCTATGTTAGCACTCAGGCCACACAAATGAGCTGCGTTGACTAGTTTACATATATTTACACAGTTGAAGGCCTCTTAACCGGTGGACTCCCCAGATAAACTGGTTTTAATGTGATCTATAAAAGTTAAAAATCACGTCTTCTACGTCATGTCATGTGATCTGCAGATATTTGTTGGTAGGCTGTAATGATATTACAGAAGCAGATGTAGAAGAGTCACTTAAATTTTGGCAACGATTTGCTGTCACAGAGACCATTACTAATGTGTCTTAAGATGCTGCTGAAAATTTGAATGTCATAGATTCACCAAGAAATTCACAAATTTCACACACTGATGGAATTAATGTTTTAGAAATTGTTCTTTGTGTAAAACAGCAATCAACCACCACTTCAATAGATTTAATGTTAATAAAGAAATGGCAGGACTTTGTTACAAAAAAACAAGAAAGATCAATCATGCATAAAGCATTGATTATGAAACACTTTCCAACTGAAATGCAATAAGCGATACATTCAGCAGTGATATTTTTTTAATTATAACAGAACTACGATAATTTATATTACTTGAAAACTTAAAACTTCATAAAAAAAAAAATGAACTTTATTCAAATGATGTCTGATCATCGAATGTCTGGTTCTCAATGTAAAAGCAATGGATATTTGAATGAATGATATGAAGGTGGGTGGCTCCAGAAGAGCCTAGCACATCGACCAGAGGTCTATTGTACTACCCCAAAAAGTGAAGGTCCCTAAGAGAAGAGACCAGTAGCCGATGCAAACATAAGCAGGCACTTGACAGGAATGTCGTTCAGCTCCCAGGGTTCAATCACATGACGACCAATGTGTTCGAATCTGTGAGCAGAGTAGGCCTCACATACACACAGAATGTGAGCTGCAGTTTCTTCGCTGTAATTGCAGCCTCTGCAAAGCGAATCCTTGGAGACACCCATAATATTAAGATGTCTCTTGAGAGTGCAGTGCCCAGTAAGGAGCCCAACAGCTCTCCTGATGCCAGTTCTACTGAGCCTAAAAAGTTCCTTTTGACGTGCACTAGGGCAATTACAGTTGAGAATTTTCGCTTGCCTTTGCCCTTTAGTGTCACGCCAGTTCTTGCATTGAAGCTTCCTGAAGATGTCAAAGACAATTCTTCTGATAAGATCATTGGGTATACCCAAGGCTGGCTCAGGGCCCACAAAAGGAGTATTAGAGCCTTTCCTAGCAAGTTCATCTGCCAATTCATTGCCAGGAATGCCCGAATGACCAGGCACCCAGTACAGAATGACACTATTATTACTAGCAATTTTACAGAGAGCTTTATAGCATTCCCAAACAAGGGAAGACGTCACAGTGAATTTCCCCAGAGCCATAAGAGCAGCCTGACTGTCAGAACAAATGAAAATCTGGCTATTCTCGTACTTTCTGTCATAGCAAATTCTACAACACATAAGAATGGCAAATACTTCAGCCTGAAAGACAGTAGCAAAATTGCCAAGCGGATAAGATAGCTTAGTGCCATCATCAGGGCAGCAGACTCCCGCACCAGTACTAGTGCCAATCTTCGAGCCATCAGTATACCATACAAAACAATTATGTTTATTGTAGGTTGGAGTCCTCTTCCAATCATCCCGCGAGGGGACAAGAATTTCATAAGGCTTATCAAACGTAAATTTGACGTGTATGCCATCAGGTGGCATACAAAATGGATATTTAATTCATACACTTTTATTCAAGACTCCAGTCCAGAGTTAAATAATTTTGAGTGAAAAAAAAAAAAAAAAATCAGCAATTCTTATACAACTCATCTTTACAATCACTTGTTTACGTTCTGCATCCATTAAAATTAGGCTTTGTTGGAGAAATAATCAAAGTTTGATGATCATTTAAACTGAAAAATATTGTAATTGCATTGGCACAGAATATAGATGAACAAAAGTTACATAAAATTAAAGCGGTTTTAGGACAGATGCAACACAAAATATAAATGTAAAAGAACTTTAAAAACCATGATTTTAACTCTAGGAAAAAAGATGGATGCCATATCGTATTTTGAAGTGGGTCACGTGATCTCTTCATATGGGTGTAATTATTATTTTAATTTTTATTTAAAAAACTACTGAACATATTTTGCTGAAATTTTATTTATATATTTTATGGGATAATTTGAATATTTCCCAAAACTTTCAAATCCGCTTAAAAAAAATGTTTGAAAAATTAGGTCCTATAGGGTTCAATGTATTTCATTTTTTCAACCTCTGTTCAATCCAAAACTAACTGGGTGATATTATTTATTTACATTCCCATATGTCCCACAGACCGTCTCAACAACATGCTAAAATTTCATTTTGATAAAGCCATTTTTACAGCAATTATCTTGCGAAAGGACAGACAGAATGAACAAAATCATAAACACTTTTTTTAAGTTGTTAAAGCTATTCATGTCTGAAACAAACAAAAATGTATCTCAATTATTAAGGAAAAGTAATATTTTATTATGAGCTACTATGTGTATTTTTTATTTTTAATTTTCTTGTTAATCAGCTAAATATAATTTTTTATTGATGATTTATTTGCCTAGTAATTTGTTTAAACACTTTTATAATGTACAATTTTTTTTTATAGAGTATCTACCAAAGGTAAGAAATGCAATGGATTTAACATTTTTTTTAATTACTCCTATTTAACAGAATTTTTTCTCAACCTGCTTATCCTCTGTCATAATTAGGCCAATTAACCCTTTCCGGACGATTGATGCGCTTGTGAACTTACATTTAAGGACGACTGTTATGCATCCGCGTTGAGAAAAAATTTACCCTAAAAGACAAAGGTCATGGGAGCACGTTTTCATATGAAACATATTTATTTGAATTTATTTGTCTACTAGATGGCGTTAAATGTCTATTCGAACAACTCTAATGTATTTTGCAGATACCTGACTTTGGCATAGGAGGGATCCAATGATTTTCTCCATCTGGAGTGGTGAAACGTGATTTTGTAATATAAACAAACAGAGCACTTCTCGCAGCATCTACTGTTTTATAATTGAGTTTCAGGTTTTGTTTTGATTTTAGCTTAATAATTTTGTTGGTGAATTATAGGAATGTAAGAGAGTATTTTTTTTTTTAAGTTTGGGTTTTAGGGGAATGTGCGGCAATGAAATTATTAAGTTATTTTGGATAAAAGAATGGCTGGGCTAGGACGTTTTCTTTTTGTGGAAGAATATACTCGTATGATAAATGAACTGGGCAGTAATGAAAGTGATGCAGATAGTAAAGATTAGTGGAACTGTGGTATTTCTGAAGATTAATATGAAAATGCAAGTGATTCTTCAGATTCTGAGCATACTAGTATTACAACGCCACCAGCTTCAGTAGCTGTTTCTTTGAATGATGTTTGGACAGGAGATTTAAAAGATCTGAATTCTTTTGAGTTTTTGAGCATACTTGGAATCAATTACAATATTGTGCCGCCTAATTTAGATAAGGAAATAATTTTTTTAGTAAATTTTTCGATGATGGATAGTAGAATTCATAGTAAAAGCAACTAACGAGCATTTTGTATTGAGATTCGTATGAAAAATATACATTAAATAGAAAATAAGTATTTCTATTATTCCTGAAAAAAGTAGATTTCTGTGTTGAAGAAGTGATTTTTAGTGAATTTATTTCAAGAGTTAGGCTTAGCACAACAAATTAGCCGCCCTTTGGGAACAGTTCGGAAGCGAAACGCTCCATCCTTTGGGCCACGGTAGCTCCGGAATGCCGCTGTCCGGAAAGGGATAAGGGTGGTTCTGTTGGAATACAAAATTTTACGAATTGAGGAAATAAAAAAATAAATAAATACAATTAGGTCCTATTCTACAAATCAAATAATCAACAGCCAGCAGCATATCTAACTATACTATACAATGAAACCTTAAGGCACTTGAATATTTTGCTTGCCTTAAAAGCCATTTATATTACCAAATGAATTTTAAAATAGATTTTTCTGTAAATTCAAAACTCATATTTTATTAAATTTAAATGTAAATAAATGGCTATCCACATTTTAAAGCTAGAGAACAATTTTAAATTTAACAAAAAAAGCTACGAAATTGTTTATTTCGTCTTCCTGATATCCGGAACATTCAGCTGAATAATGCCAAATTTTGAGCAAACAAATGATTTCGCAAAAAATTGCATCAAATAGCATTTTTGTTTTATTCTACTAAATGATCAGAGGTGTCATGGATTTTTCGCAGTTTCTACAGAAAATGTCCTCATAATATAAAAAAATGCTGAAATGTAAAATGAAAGCATAAATGCATTAAAAAGCTAAAAGCTTACCAGTGAAGATAGTTAATTGAATAACTCCAATGATCTTCATTATGCCAACAAAAAGTAGCAAAACACATTCCGACATATGTCCAAGGTATCTGAAAAAAAATTTTTCAATAAAAAAGTTGATACAATTTCCTCACAAAATAATATTTTGAAGTTTATTTACACATTTTGGATTCAATATTTTTCTTACTTTCATGCCTGATATATCAGCATTTATATGCTTCAGTACAGAGCCTTCTAAAACTGGAAGATTGTTCAAATTCCATCCGGAAGTGACATAGTCCTAAACAAAAATATTGAACGTGATGTCATAGGCAAATTATCAATATTATATTAAATTAACTTTTATAAACATCATACATATAATTCTTGGGAGAAACAATACAATCATACACATTTTTGAAACATTATGTGTATGCATATGTGCATACACACATCTTTTAATGGCACTTTATGTATAATAGGATCATAAATTTCAGTATATTAACCAAGGTTAAGGTTTTTCCCTTTGATTTTAGCTATGATGAAATGAGTTATGAAAGTAAATCAGAGACAAATGACACATTGAAAAATACAACATTGCTCATACAATTGCAAAGTTTTTTGTATGCCACAAAATATCACAAAAATATTTACATTATGCCTGTACTGCTTAGTTTAATTTTTGTTTAAGTCTTGAAACAAAGATCAAGATCAGACAAAATCAAGAAAAAAATTGTTTTAAGCTGAGAGTAAAATCATGATAATAAAACTAAAGAAAACTTTGTTTAAATCAATCTCCAACACAAAATTAATAATGCCAATCAGTTTCAAAGATAAGAAACAGCCTTTTTGGTTAGGACAAACAAGAAGTGCGACTTTCACTTGTCAATGCATTGACAAGTGAAGGTTGCACTTCTTGTTTGTCCTGACCAAGAAGGCTGTTTCTTGTCTTCTAAACTTGTTAACAATATTCATTTTGTGTTGGATGTTGCTTTAAAAAAAGATTTTTTAGTTTTATTATATTAGCAGCAGTTTGAGTTGCATAGTATAATCACGACTTGTACCAAGATATCTTGTTTATCTAGTGTTATAAATTGTAATATCAAAGAAAATTTCTTTATCAGGCTATGGCCAGAGGTTAAGGAAATAAAGAAATATTGCCTACCAGGACTCCTTTTTACTCCAATATGAAAGTAAACTAGTTAATGCGTTTAATGCATGAATCAGAATTTGAGATTTTTACCACACACAAATTGAAGCAAAAACAAAATCTGAAACCCCAACTTAATAAAATTTTTTTCATAAGGCATTTTACCTGTTTATTATACATACTCTTCAAATTTCATTTTGGATATCTATTAATAATTTCAAAAACAATCTATTATATAATTACTAATATTCAAGTGTCCATCCGCCTGTCTACCCAGCTGTTTTTAGGCACTTCCTAAAGACTTGTAATTTTTTTACACGAATGAATGACAAAGAAACATGACAAAGAGTCAAGTTAACCCATTAAAAATATTTAATACAAAAATAAAATGGAACAAAAGAAATTTTAAGAAAAAATGTACATATACATAAAATAAAGTTTACATTTTATCATTTTGTTTAAACATTTGAACTAATGTTTGTTGTTTCATTAATTTTGGTTTGTGGGAAAGCAGTTCCTCTATCCTGTAGGTAGATGGACATTATTTCCTGTTTGGTTACAAAGTTTTTTTGTTCAAGATCTTTAATTGCATGATCGACTGTGATTATTAATAGGTATTTTTTCTTGAGTATAAGTCGACCTGACGGTTTAATGTGCATGCGGCCACAAATCCCTGTTCTTAGGTTTTAGTACAATAGACCTCTGGTCGATGTGCTGGGCTCTTCTGGAGCCACCCACCTTCATGTCATTCATTCTTAGGTTGATTTGGTTGGCATTACCATGCATGCAGCCATAAATTTGCATTGGCCTTCACAGAAGACAATTTTCCATAGGAAGCTAACATGTAAATTCCATAATCTGTAGTACTCGGCATCTCTGTAAGCTGGTCGGCAAGTTGAAAACTCCCTGATTTTCTCAGAATTTTTAACAAGAAATCAATTTTCTCCGCAATTTCAGATTACTTTCAAATTCCCGGTTTCCAGAGTGTGCACGAACCCTGAAAGAAACTTAAAATTCACATTTATGTGCAAATTCCAAAAATATTCTAAATGACATTGTCATTAAAAATATCAATAATCCCCAAAACCTTTCAACCTGAAAGCCGTAATTGATATAATTCAGTCAAAAATGTAATTCTGATAAAATTTATTTTTATATAACTTTTTTAATTATTTAAAATCTGAAGATTTAATGAAAATCATTTACTGTATAATCTCATTGGGCATAATTCTGTTGCTTAGCAACATATAGTTTTCTTCAAATAAATTTGCAGATAAAGTATCATCTGCATAATGCCATGTCTATGGAAGGTTTAACTGTACACTTTTTAATAACTCGGTAACTCCTATTGCTAGAAACTCAAAACAGACTCAATTTTAAGTAGGGCTATTCCAAGGCTATTCACAAAATTTCATAAAATTAGGTGCAGCCATTCTCCCATGATGCTGAGACAAACACACCTACACACATACCCACAGACAGATTTTTAATTTTATTTATATAGATTTAATTATTTGAAATTAAAAGATATTTTCTTTTCAACCTGCACTATTTACTTTAAAGTATTTTTGTGGACTAAAGATAGTATATAGTGCCATCAAATATTAGAAAAACTGTTGGCACGCTGCGGTGAACCGTGTTTGTTTGCACCAACTGTTAAATTGAGTGAGACTTAAAAATACAAGATCCTAACATTATGATTTTTATAGCTATTTACTTGGATATATGTAGGCATACAACTTTAATACAAATTATCTGTGCAAAAATTATGCAATTCTGAAAATTATGTAAATTACTATTTTTCTTTTGATATATACTCTTTTGCCATAATTTATTGCTCAGGTTCTATGCATGATACGTTCAAGTGTGTAAAGTTAGTTGGGAAGGAGGACTATGAGGTGGTTAAATAAATTTTGTATTGGGGTGCAGCTCCATGTACCTGTCTATATCTGGGACACATTCAATTGTATAGCTCTGATTTAAATAATCATGGTGTCTATTGTCACCTGTGACTAGCCTTTGGATACGTATCAGGATGCATATATGTATTTTTAGTTTTATTATTAGCTTTGGCTACTAATATGGGCAAAACAGCTAGTCCAGTAATAATCTTATTCAGACTGTTTTCATTTTATACAGTTGTGGTAAAGAAAAGGCTTTATTTTATGTACATAATAGATAAGCGATAAACTAGCCAGTTACAAAATTTATGCATTAAAAAATATTTACTAATTCTAAATTCTACAAAATTTCAACAATAATGTAAAAGATTTATATTACATACACATACACACGCACAAAAAAAATCATTTTTACTGAAAAGCAACTAAATAAATTTTAAGCATGAAGCTTAAACCAAAAAATAACATTAAAAAAACAAACCTCATCTCCTGGTAATAAACTTTTCGTCTTTTTATTAGGAAATCCAGAGCCATGGTCAATTGTGTGTAAATCAGCACCATATTCAACAGTAACATCCTCATCAACGGCATTAACAATACGCCAAAATTCTTTTTCCACCAATGCATATGGTACCCTCTGTAAATAGACAAAACAAAATGTTCAATATTACAATTATTGTTTAAAATTACTTCATTTAAATTAAATATAAAAATATCTACAAGTTAACGGGTCAACCATGCCCCAAAAGTTCTGTTCAAGTATTCACAATCAAGAATGCTAAAATGTGCTGGAACCACATTTGATTACCATCGTAAAATGATGCATATTCTCCATACGAAGTTAGCACCATAAATAAGGAAGGCCAAACTACCGAACTTCAGCTTTGGTGAACAGCACCCTCTATCACATTAGGGTGGCATTTCCGGTCATACATTTTTATGTGAATACAGTTTGTTTTTATGTTCTTTACTTCCCCTAAACATTTGTATGTAAAGTTTTAGTATGTATGTATGTATGTATGTATGTGTGTATATATATATATATATATATATATACAACTTCTACAGGCGCAATCAATTTTTATTTTTCAAATTATTTTTCTTTTCTTTTTAGTTTTTCAATTTTCTCAATCTGTTTCAAATGTAGCACATAGCGGTATCAAATGGCTTTTTGTTCATAGTAACAAACCATTAAATGAAATGTGCTACTATGAGGCTGGTGTATGGTAGATGCCCCTGAAGATTTTACTAATAAGTCAGCTTCATTCCATTGTTTATTACCAGATTTTCTTTTGATTGATATTTTATAATATTTGTAGTTTTCTGTTTTTTCTTCTATATGACGAACATTTTCTTGATTTATTTCTGGTTAGTAATAGAATTTTACTATTTGTTATGGATGCATCATTATTTCTCTTCAAATTCTAATTTATTTTATATATATATATATATATATATATCAAAGAATACGTAAAGATATGAAGTGGGGATGCCAGATATATTGCATAAAAATGGCAGAGGGATGGTGACCTCTCATTCCCATTTAAAGTACTTTTTTGATCATGCAACGCTCACGGAACCAATGCAAAACAATGACAGGTTCCCAGTATATGTGCAAAATTGAAGGCACTTGAACGAAGACAGAAATGAAGGCACTCTAACGATGACAGAAATGAAGGGCGACAGTAAACTAAGAATGAAGAGATGTTGAAACATTGAAATGTCGATAAGATAACCAAAAGAACCGGAATTTGCACAAGACTACCTATTAAAGTACATCTTATTAACGCATGCGTACATCATGATTCACTGTTACATGATGTCATGTTACCCATGTCGCGTTTAAAGGAGTAGTCTTGTGCAAGTTAACAGTATTTGGAATAAAATTTAAATATTTGCCTCATGTTTTGAATTTCATTATTGATTATATAACATCATTGGATCAAGAAACAAATAATGACATAACTTAAAATATTGCCATATTATTGGACTTCATAAAATTGAGAGCTAAAAAGTTTAATATTGATTTACAAAATCGTCCTAAAAAAGAAGCTCACTCAGAATACGTTGTTACCACCTTCAAAAATAAAACATTTGAAAGTATACCTATCAATTTAATGCTCAATCAATTAAATGATTTGATACCAATAACAAATATCAAGGTTAAGCTCACTTATCGTTTTGTACGTACCAATAGAAGAAAGTTTTATGACTATAATCATTTAAGTAGAAATACATCTTTATATGGTTCAACAGTATGTACTTGTCAAAGCAGTACTTATAAGGATACATACCATAATCATATCATTACAGGTAATCTAGCTACAAGTAAACTAGCTTACAGGTAAGCTAACAAGAAACTGCTACATATCCTTAAACCTGTTGTTACTGCTTTATTACAACAGAATTCCATTATGATAAAAAACAGTAATGACATCATAAAACGTCTTAAATTCTGCAATAAAGATATACAATTTACCAGCTACGACTTCCGTGACCTTTTCAACAACATTGAACTTTCCAAATTATATGAAATACTTCTTATGGTACATGAAGAATTTAATCTAAAGAATGTAATCACTTATCGTAGATATTTGGATCTTGTCCGATTGGTATTATATGAAAATGTACTTTATAACGGCAATGAATTTTACCAACAGATTAAGGGCATCCCTATGGGAGGGGATGCTCCTCTATTTTAGCAGCCATATATCTATCATTTTTTGAAAGGGGCAATCATATATTATATGAGTTACCATACTATAGATTCGTGGACGATGTGCTTTTGGGACAATATATGCATACTCCTGAGTTTGATTTTAGCTTTTATCCCCAAGAATTGGAACTAATCAAAAATACCAATACTAAAAAGGACGAAGTAAATTTCCTGGATATCACCATCAAATACAACAATGTAAAAGGAATTTATACAGTATTGTACGATAAAAGGAAAGTTACAACAAGAAGATTAACTAAATCATAGAATGGAATTCAAATTTGACTAGGAATACTTTCAGAAATATCATCACGGGACACCTTAGAAGAAATCTCAACAACAATACATTAAAAAAAGATTGTATCCAAATGTAAGAGAAGAATCATGTATGAAGCATATAAAAAGAATTATCCGATAAATTTTCTAAAGCATCATTATAATTCCTTTTTTAACAAAGAAGACTACTTCTTTAAACGTGACATGGGTAACATGACATCATATAAGTGAATCATGATGTACGCATGCGTTAATAAGATGTACTTTAAGAGGTAGTCTTGTGCAAATTCTGGTTCTTTTGGTTATCGTAGCGACATTTCGATGTTTCAACATCTCTTCATTCTTAGTTTACTGTCGCCCTTCATTTCTGTCTTCGTTCGAGTGCCTTCAATTTTGCACATATACGGGGAACCTGTCATTGTTTTGCATTGATTCCGTGAGTGTTGCCTGGGGAAAAAAGCACTTTAAAAGGGAATGAGAGGTCACCATCCCTCTCTGCCATTTTAATGCAATATATCTGGTATCCCCACTTCATATCTTTACGTTTTCTTTGATGTTTCCTGCTTCAGAATATAGAGCTGCATTGCACCTTTTCCTTTGTAGAATCCTTGTAGTTTGGAGTATATTTGAATACTTAAACTGCGTTCTGTTTTGGCCTATTTCATTTTGCTTCTATATATATATATATAAATATCCAGAACTTGTGTATATTGCATATATATTCTTCTGTTTCTTCATTTGTGCCCATTTCATCCTTTTAACTTCAGGTTGTGTATATATCTATTTGCACTGAAGAAGGGGATCCAATGTACCTTCGAAACAGCTAGATTTTGCTTTGTTTTATTAATTTGTGCTTAATTACAGAGTTTTTCCTTGACCTTTGCACAAAGTGTTTTTATTTACTACTTTACCTTGGTTCTTTCCTTACATATCTGCTTTCTCAGTTGAGCTTTTGTAAAGAGAACAACACAACAAACATTATTATTTTTTAAAAGAAATATATTAGTGTTCTACTGTCAGATCATAAATGTGTTGTACCTTGGAGTGGTTCAAGGTACAACACATCATATTTCAAACACTAGCTCCCCACGTAGTGGATAGGTCTAATTTGATTTGAAACTCATGTTTCTGTTGCTAAAATAATACACTATCAGCCATGACTTTCATATTTACATAAATAATACATGTTAAAAGATATATAATGAAAAGGAGTAACAAAAGAAAATTACTATTGTATGGTTAATTTCATTTTTAATAAATATCTGACACACAGACATAACTAAACTAATTTTACAATGATCCCTAGTGGCACATATACAGAATACACTCAGTTTTTGCATAACCTTATAGGGCTAGAATAAGTGTAGATCCATAATGCAACATTTCCCCCTATCTGAATTCCAATTTGAAGGAAATAAGATAACTTGCAAAGCTTTTATTATTAATGAAATTACCCCCTCTCTCTCTCACGCACTTACTGACATTGACACACACACACACACAAATCAACAGTGGTTCTAATCTGATGGAGACAATATGGTTTGCATTAATAACATTTTTCTTTGTAGATGGTTTGTCCACATTAGACATTTTTATTCATTAGACATTACAAATTACACGCAAACTGTTTATAACTAGCACTTTTAGGTTTAGCTCTGATTTCAGCTGGATATCCTGACCATAGATTTTGCATCAAAATAAAAAAAATGATTTCATTAACTTTTTTGGGAGCATATAAACTAAACTTATTCCATATCTCTGATGAGATTTAAGATTCAGGTGAGTTCATAAACATGCTTGACAGCACATAAATATGTACTGAACTTCATACTTCCCTTCAAACCACATCAATCACTAAACATATTTAGAATCCCCATATTCACTTCACTTCCTAATTTCGTTAAATCAAAACAAAAATTCTTTCTTGTACATCAACATTTCACCAAGGAGGAAACACATTTAGAAGCAACATTCAAAATAATTTAAATGTTACAGTTCTCCCTCCCAATGGAAAATTTTAACAGCTCAAGACATTAAAATATCAAAATTCCAACTACTATAGTATAAAAACTAAATCTAAGATCCAATTACATATCATTATAGGGTTTTCAAAGGACTACAAATTACGTCTTATAAATTAGATTAAGGACACAACGTTTAGACAGAAGGTTTTTTATTAAAACTTCTTAAGACGTAGAAAGTATTAAAAATGCCAGAGCACTTTTGAGCGTTAATAGACTCTTCATTAGTGGCTACATGGAAAGTAAATATGGATCGTTCATATATAGACCAGTAACATAGCAAATTTGGATAAATAAATATAAAATTAGTAAATGAACAGACTATTATCCAAGAAATATACATAGAAAATATAAAATATATTTTAAACGTATTCAAAATGTAAGTATATCACGAGAAAAATACAATTGTAAAATATTATTTTATTACAGGGAAAATATAAATTCTAAAAGCCAGTCAAGCCCGATCTTTATGAGAATGACGTCGAAGATAACTATGATGAGACTTGAATTACATAGAATCGAGAATGAGTCGCCAAACATAACTTAAAATTTGAACAGGATCAAAATTACAAATAGACGCACGGTAGATATAAATAAAAAGGGATTCATAAAGGAGAATATTACAATGCATTAAAAGGAAAATTTTTTATCAAAAATGGGTAGGAAATTATCATTAACTACATATTGAGCAAGAGCTGTAGAAAGTTTACCATCTTTGACATCACAAGCGTGCTCTGCTAAACGGATGCCAACATTGAGTTTGGCACTGCCAATATAAAATTTATAGTCATCATCGGGAGACAACAGGGGAACCACATACACCCTAGCATAGCTTTTAAAGTTATCAATATCCCCAAGTTTATCAGAACGAATAAGGTTAAATACTTCTTATAGTTCACATTTAGCCCTTCTAGTTTTTGTTGGGTTGCTTTAGAATTTAGATAATTTGGGGATTTGAAAATTTACTTTTATTTCTTTTTCCCTGGCTCAATATTCTTAATTTGGTAATATTTAAATAATATTTATTGGCTTTTTCATTTATTCTTTAATTAGAATATTTTTTAATCTTCTAAATTAATTTTCTTTATAATATTCTTAGTTAAAAATGTTCCATTCCTTAAATTAATATTGCTTTTGATTTGTAAATTTTAAAAATTATTTATTTATTTGATTCCCCTTAAAATTCCCTTTAATTTGATGTCTCATTTTCCCATTTTGGTTAGAAATTCCGTTTGTTCTACAGTTTCAAGTTATTTCCATGTCTCACTGCAATTCAAAAATTTCAGTTGCGGCCATTTTCGGAATTCTGTTTTGCGGGCTTTTTACTGCGATTAAATGCGCCACCTAAGCGTTTTCGCGCCTCTGGAATTCGTGATTTATTTTAATTGGTTCGCGTTTTTACGGATCGTCTGCTCTCGGAATTATGAGTATTATTTTGGCAATTCTAATTTCGGTAAGCGAATTTTAATTGCTGCCGTTTATCTAAACTCCGCGTTTTTGCTGCACGTATAAATACGCGCGCAGAACTTTTCAGTTTCAGTTTTTTGTTGAAATCCTTCGTTGTGGTTAGCGCGAGAAGCGCGTTGTTTATTTTCGAATGGAACTTATGTTCCACGCGAGTTTTTAATGGAACGTTAAGTTCCTCGCGTTATTCTTTTTTTTCATTAGTTGTTTTAATTTAAATTATGCATTTTTCAAGCTTTTTCGCGTAATTCGCGACGTAACTCTCCAGAAAAGTGTATGGTTGTTGTTGAAACCCAGACCGTCCGACCTACCAGAAAGGTGTAAGGTAACTGTTTGGACGGTCGGGAAGTGCCACCCAATTTAGACCGGAACCTAGTGGGGGAGGCATCCACAGGGACCGTACCCTCCTTCCCCTTCCACCAACCTCTCGGAAGGACTTTCGGACCCACATGTTTAACGTGATCGTACTCCGCATGAACACGGCGGCAGTTTTGGCAGTGGCTGGAATCGAACCCGGGCCTACCGAGTGCAAGTCCAGCGCGCTAACCAATGGGCTACCGCGCCCGAAAGAAAAGTGTATGGTGAAATTCCTTTTGCGAGTTATGTAAATGAAGCGTCTGACGATGACGTCCGAGTATTGAGAAAATCCTAGCGTTCCAGATGTGGTTGTTAGGCCTCTGCTGATGTTTTTCAAAAGTGCTGAATCCTCTCCTGTTTCAAGTTTGGTGATTTCCCGAAAACCAGTTTTTTCCAAAATCTGTGCAGCTTCAATGATTGGAACTTTCCCCCTGTCTGGCGGCCCATCCGGGTGAATACTGATGTTTTATTTAAACCCTTAATTTCTTTAATTCTGAATATGATTTCTCAATATTTTTTTTTTTTTTAATGTATTTAATTAAATTTTATTCTGTAAAATTAAAATTCTAAAACTTTATTCTGAGAGCAAATTTCTAAACCTTCATAATTTTTTAAGAGCCTGGGTTAAATTCTAAAATTCTTTAAATTTAATATTTTTGTTAATGATTTTTGATGAAATTTAAATAGATTGTTTTGAGTAAAGTTTTTATGCTAATTCCTTAATTTTAACTAAGTTGATAAAATTGTAAAATTCTAATGTTAATTCTTTCTGAGTTGCCTGCCTGTGAGCAGTGTTTTTGTATTTGTTAATTTGAAGTACAATTTAATAAACTAATTTTCTTTAAACTAAATATTATGTCTTCATTTATCTTTTTTAAACACAGCAGGTTTATTCTATCTGTTAAACACAACATTTTCGAGATATAAACGTTAAAAACTTAAAAAACAGAAAAATTTCAATCTTGACAATGCAAGTCCTTAAAATCTTAAAGCTTTGAAAAAACCAATTATTAACCTAGAAACTGAATTTCCTACTGAATATTTTTGTCACTTACTTTTTATATCCAACTTAGTTTAGAAAATGTTATGAATAAAAGTAAGCAAAGTGCAAAAATTTGCTTGGACAAAAACTTTAGTTCTTTTTTAAAAAAGCATACAAAATAAAAATATTGAAATTATTTCTATATATTCATAGACTGTATCATATTTCTGACAAAACAAGTAAAAATTGTTTACCATTTTATCCATTAGATTCAAAGAATAAGTGTTCAATGTTTTTATATTTTTTGCAACAAGTAAAAATTGTTTACATTTTTATCTATTAGGTTTGGAGAATAAGTGTCCAAAGTGTTTACATTTTTTGTAACAATAATTACAGCCAGAGATGCCCCTAGCATAAACAATATTCACATAAAAAAAGAATAGCAGTCAGAAATTTTACTGTTTTATTTTACTAACCATTGATCTACACGTATTGTATTTTTCAGTTGTAATTAGATATAAGCAACACTAGTTATAATCTTGTTCATTATATTTTTAGCCAGTATTTCTGTAACATTTTCCCTTGATCCCAATTTTACAATTTCCCACACAGTATGATATTTTGTTCTGGTTTGATGATAAACAAAATTAGGGTTTCACTGTATAGATCTAAAACTTAGTGATAAAATTTTACTGGATTCCTATATTAAAAATTGTCTTCAATACAAGTATTATACAAACAATTATATTGGGTAATCAGAGAAAAGCATTTGGTTGAATGAAAAAAAAAGTACAAATCTAAGAACTCGAGCAGACTTAAAATATACTTACATGTACAGGCATGTTAAAATAATTTGTTTTAAACTCATCTGCTTTCAACCCAAATTCTTGTAAAGTATACTCTCTTTGTGCTTGTTCAAAACCAAATGCTTCTTGTGGCTTACAAACTTCCTGAAAGAAAAAATGCATTGAGTACTGAAAATGATCCAATAAAAATTAAACTTGAATGATACATACTTTCCTTTCACATTCAACTATTTTCATACACAGTATATCTGCATTTATTAATTAATTAAAAAAGAATTAGCATGTGAACGAGGGAATTACTGTATATGTATAGGGGAAAAATATAAGATGTTACCAATGACTAGTTATTATCCAATATAAAAAAGGAGATCATCCAAACAACATATTTGACTACTCAGTTGAAAAAAAGATCCCAGAACACTACATATTATACATAACTAGAACAAATGTATCTAATGTTGCCCGAGATTTAAAGCAATATTTGCATAGCTCAGGTAGATGTGTCAACTAGAGTAGCTCAAGAACAATGTTTAACTAATTACAACAGTTAATAACTCATAAAATCAATTTTGTTCTTTTTGTTTTTATCTTTTTCATCATTACAGAATAACCATTAACTGCAGAAACAGCAAGAATACTTGTTATGCAATGCACTTGTCATGGATGCTGTATGTAATGGATATGTGTCTGCTTAAGATTATATTTTGAACATTGATTATGCGATTTGCTGTAAATAAAAAGTCCTCAAAATTATGGAGAAGCAGAAAAAAGTATAACAAGAAAGATCAATCATGCATAAAGCATTGATTATGAAACACTTTCCAACTTCAATGCAATTTCATTTAAACATCTCTAAAATGCGATACATTCCTCGGTAATATTTTAAAAATTATCACAATACTACATTAATTTATTATATTTGAAAACTTCAAAAGCAACTGAAATTTATTCAAATGATGCTATCGAAATATAACACGCCTGGCTTTCTCTATAAAAGCAGCATTTCATTCATAACATTTTCCTATTCATTTCATTCATCACAATACTATAATAATTTATTTTATTTAAAAACTTAAGACCATGGAGGAACAAGTAATTAAACTCTATGCTTAAAACTTCATCGAAAAAAATTGTCCTCCTCTTTATAAAATCAATGAATATTTTCTTTATATCAGCTATGCAGACTCCATGAGCTAAATAATGTTGCATTAAAGAAATGCAGTAATTCTTATACAACTCATTCTACATATTTTGCTGTTTACATTTTACATAAGTGAAAAATAGGCTTCGTTGTAGAAATAATCAAAATTGGATGATCATTTAAACTCAAATATATTTAATTGCATTGTTTCAGTATGTAGATGCACAGAATTTAAGCAAAAATAAAGGGGTTTTAGGAAGGATATTAACACTCAATATGAATTAAAAAGAACTTTAAAAATCACGATTTGAAGTGGGTCACGTGATCGCTTCATATAAGAGGTGTAATTATTATTTTAATTTTTATTTAAAAAACTACTGAATATATTTTGCTGAAATTTTTTAGGATAATTTGAATATTACCTAAAATTTTCGAAGCAATTTGTGAATTTTAAATCCGCTTAAAAAATGTTTGAAAAATTAGGTCCCATAGGGTTCAATGTATTTCATTTTTTCTACCTGGGTTCAATCCAAAACTAATTGGGTGATATTATTCATTTATATTCTCATAGGTCCCACAGACCGTCTGAACAACATACTAAAATTTCATTTTGATTAAGTCATTTTTACGGCAGTTATCATGCAAACGGACAGACAGACAGACAGAATGAACAAAGTCATAAACACTTTTCAACTTTGTTGTAAAGTGTTAAAAAAAAAAGGATAGTTTGACTTATTTAAATATTGAAAAATCTTTTTGTTGACTAGGTGGATTCTTTGTTCAAATGTTAGAGCTTTGGCCCTCTCCCTGTTATATCTTTGAGTAAGTGTGGGTATAAGTTCATTGCATACAATATTGCAAATTTCTGCAGTGATCACCAAAGCCAATCTTATCATGCATTTTACATCAAACCCATAAAAGATATAGCTCAAAATGGAAAAACAAGCTCAAAATCAGATGCCCTATCAGCAGAATTTGACTGCAATGTAGTTACTAACAATTTGACACTAATTTATTTCAAAAAGATCAAAACTGATCTGCTGGGAGCTGCACTGGGAGCATTAATTCGAAGCATTGAAATCTTTCCTAATGGTGATAAATATTTATTTTTTGTGATGATAAATATTGATTTACAGAAATATTGTCATTGTGCTCATTAATATTTTTGACTTCCGTAAAAAGAATAAAAAATTTTACCTGGAAATAACACTTTTTGAGATATGTTGATGAATGGATAGATTTAGGAAACTATTTTTTGCATTGGAACAGTGTGTGATATTTAAAAGAGATGGGGTTAAATTATAAACTTTGGATTACATGTCAAATTTTTAAATCGAAATATAAAAATCAGTTCATTTTAAAGTGCACAAAAAGCATATATATATATATATATATATATATTTATTTCCCATGCTTTTATTGATATGGATTAATGATTTTATATGATTTGTCTTATGTGCAATGCAGCATATCATATGGTTCAATTGTTGATCTATTAGTTTAATTTTATATATATATTTATTTAAAATTCATGAAAATTGTATATTAATCATTTGCATTTTATTCAAAGTTTGCTTAAAAAGAGAATCTTTTAATTTTTCCAATGGTGTTAAGATGGAAACTGTGATATTTTCGGTTGATAAGGCATTAATTTGTGTGAATATCATTCAAAATTGTTGTAAATTAGGCTAAAACATAACTAAAAAACGAATTCAAAATTAAAAAAAAAAAAAATAACACCAAGGTAGACAAACCTAGGTTCTGAAGCATCCGTATACCAAACTTTATGGCCATACGATGCTTAGATTTCCCACTACACACAAGCATCTTCCTTTATTATATAAGATAATATGCATTGAACTGACACAGGGCGATATACCAAAATTATCAAGTACTTCCACTATAGCAAGAATCTTGGTTTTGGTGTCATTCAATCCATTTCAGCTTCGAAATCAAGGGAAAAAATCTAAAATTTTAAATTAGGGGGTGAAGGTGCAAAGAAAAAATTCAAAACACTCAAACGCACTTTTCAAAATTGTCTAGTACTTCCACTTGAACTAGAATACCACTTTTGGTCTTAGTTGATCCATCTCAGCTTTCAAGTCAATAGAAATATATAGTATTTTGCAAATTTGAATTAGGGGTGAGAATATAAAGGAATAATATAAAAACTCAAAACTACTTTGCTTCATTATCAAACCCTTGCACTCTAACTCTAGCTAGAATCTTGGTTTAGGGCTCATTTGATCTATCTCAGTTTCTGGATCAATGGAAAATTTTTAATATTTCAAAAATTTGAATCAGGTTGGACAATGTGAAGGGATATTAGAAAAATATCAAAATTTAGTATATTTCATATAGATAGAATCTTTGTTTGATCCATCTAAGATTCCTGCTAAACGGAAAGAAAACAAAAATTAAAATCAGGGGTGATGATGGAAAAAGATTTTCAAAACACTTACTCCACTTTGCATCTCGGAAATAATAAAAGCATAATTTGATATCCTTTCACAGCCAATAGGAAAAAACAAACACATAAATCATTTTCTTGTGTGTTGAAATAAAATTAAACATATTTTTCCTTTAACATGCTAACAGGAATTATAAAATGTGTGCAATTTTTATGCTTAAATTTGAAAGGATTTTTGATATTCAGAAAAGCTAACTTTTATTAAATGTGTAAATGTAACATTTTCTGACCACTAGTCATTTTGAACATGCGAAACATTGGTAGAAATGATTAGTAATTTAATATAATTACAAAACCTTTTTACATTTTTACAGCAATCACTCTATAGTAAAGATATGATAAAATAAGTTAAAATATAAAAGACAAATGTGAAAACTCTAAATTTGGGATAAGGATTAAAACACACAAACATAACTATGGTTAAATACTCCCAAGTACCTGAGCAACACAGTGAGGACACCTCCAATCACCTTTAGGAACCACATCTAATGGGGGTTTCAAACAAAATGTATGATAGCTCCCATCACAGCCATCACATAGAAGCATTTTTGCTTCTGCATCTCCTTTATTGCACTTGATACACACAATCTGATCAACCTATTAAATAAATAAATAAATAAAATATATATCAGTTTTCAAGCAAATACAACACACTAGTATTTAAATACAAAATATAATGAATTAAAAAAAAAAAATACAACAAAAATAAACAATAATTTAACACAAAATAAATAACATTAGTAGGACCAACATAAATATAACAGCCTTTTTTTTTTACTAAATTTGGATTCAATTAATTGAACAGCTTTGGAGAAAAACAGGTCATTGACAATTTTGGATACATTCTACATTAAATACAAAAAGAAAGTCATGATTTCTTTTAAATTTTGAATACATTCTGTGACATAATTAAAGATACAAAGAATGAAGACAGTGCCATAAATTATTTAAATACAGTAGGATACTGTTATAATGAGCAGCACAGGACTTACAAAAATGCTTACTATATTCATTTTGCACAGCAAAACATATAATTTCAAAAATGATATTTATTATTTTATAGCTCTCTTGTAGTGCTCTATTATAGTATCTATAATATAGACACAATCTACATATTTGCTACTCCCCTAAACAATCTAGAAGTCCATTTACACATGCACACGTATACACACATACGCACACATATATATATATGCTCACCTTGTTTCATTTTAGAAAATATGAATGTCTTAGTTAAACTCATCAGCAATTATCTTTATCCAGATATATTTGTTAATAAATGTATTAATAGTTTTAAGTTTAAGGATTAGGCTAATGTAATCTGTTTTATCTTAGTGCTTATAAGATAATTAGGGGTAATAATCTTTCTCTCATATTATTATTATGTTGTTACTGACTTTCGATAGACAGCAAGCAGCACCATAAATCCAAATTATTGAGCTTTTGCTCATACTTTAATGCAGTTATACAGTAGATGACAGAACTAAACCTATATCATTTGGACTTGCATTGATATATCCTGAACTTATCTCTCCATGGTTTGAAAATATTTTCCGCAATTCCCTTTTTAACTTTTTTTTTAATGGTCTTTTTGGATCTTAAAAGTTTTGCAAATGAATTGTCAAGATGAAACCTATTTTGTTTCTATTCTTACCAGGCAACATTACAGATTATTCAGCTATTTTTTTTTTTTACAGTAATGAGGCAGTTTATTACATTAATGACAAAGCTGTAGTACAGTTTTATTAATTCCATATACTGTTTTATCAAATTTTCATTCTTGTATGTCAGCCATGTTGCTTCAATTATCTATCATTTTAATCTGAGAATTTTTATTTCTGTTTCTATTTAAATTTTATAAAAGTTATTTACTATTCTCTCGTGTTTTTATTACCCCTTTCTGTTCCCCACATTCTATTATTTTATCTATAATCTGTCTCCTTTTTGCTTTCTCTCCGCTTTGGGTCATTTTGACATTCTTCTCAGCTATATTTACAGTAATGAGGCAGTTTATTACAACATTGTCAATGTAATGTTATTAAGACTATATGTTTATAGTTTATCAAATCTTTATCTCGTCTGTTGGTCATGTTGCTGCAATTATTTACCATTTTAATTGAAAATATTTATTTTTGTTGCAATTTAGAGTGTCATTCACTATTTTCTGGTTGTTTCTGGGTTTTTTATATTCTTAGGTGTGCACAATTGCCTTTTTATACATCTGTATAAGGTAATTAATTGAAAAGAACATGCACATCCTTAAGAGGTTATACTTTTTAACTTTCCATCTGTCACTAACTAATCTCTCTCCCTCACACAATATCCAATTTTGTTTTCGGATTCGAGTCTTATTTTTCACCCAATTTAAATTAGTTCTGCTTCCTAAATTAGTTCTGGTTCCTGTAATAATTTTCATTCCTTTTTTTTGTTTTTACAGTTTTGCCTCTTGGCTCTCCAGGATCCCTTTTATTCACAGCATATAATGTTTTATTCCAATTATTAGTCACTTTTATTGCTTTCAATAAGGTCCATTCCTCCTTTTTAATATTTGTTTTTCATTATATTACTTATATGACTTATACGCGGAGTCTAAAAAAAAATTGTAAGTCTAAAAGTTCTTTTTTCCCATGAGACAATCCCTCTTAAAGCGATGCGGTAGTAATCACGCAATCAAGCACTTGTTCGATGTTTATCTCTCGCTTCTTTGATTACGGCCGATCGATTTTTACAAAAAATGGCTCTTTTCAGAAATAATTCTGTAACACGGATTGTTTAAAACTATAATGCAGGATTTTAAATTGAAGGTGTTTTTTTTGTTTTGTTTATTAAAGAGAGTATCTAATAACAACTGTGTTAGAGGGTTAATGAAAAAATCAGCTCAAATAAAGTGCGGAAGCCAGATATTGCACATATCTCGCAGAATTTATGTGGCGAGGTGTTACCGGTAGTGATAAATTTAATGAAATTTTATCGGCAATAGCTGAGTTTTGGCTGCCACAAATTTCAATGTAACAATATTTTTTTGTTAAGTTGTTCAAACCCCATTATATTTTAATTTTATATATTAAATTTTAATTTCATATATTAAATATTAATCATTGTGTTTGTAGTGAATTTCTGGTATTGGATTATATCGCAAATATTCGTGTTGGTGACAACTCGAAAAAGCAGTCGCTAACCTATGGTCCCTATAACCGATAAGTACCATTTTATCTAATGTTCAACTTAAATTATCCCAAGTGTATATTTCAAAGTCTAAATTTTAATTATCAAAATTAAAATTTTTTTAGTTTTTACATATGTTGACAAAGCTGCATCAAATTTTGCTATTTTCTACAAATATTTTTACATTAAAACTTTAATTGTTCAATTTTAATCAAAATAACATCTTCCAATTGCAACATACTATCTACCATATATGATTTAAAAATGAACTTATATCCAATTACAAACAATTTTTCAATACTCATCAAAATTTAAATATTCCATATTTAGTTATTTTTAAAATTCACAAGAATCCAGTAAAATTTAGATCGCTTACTAGTGGACATAATTCCTATGCTACAAACACTAATAAAAAAATTTCTAAACGTCTTAACCACACTCTTTCATGACATTTCCAAAGAACCAGATTGCATCATAAAAAACAGAAATGAACTAATGCACATATTGAAATCATTTACTACTATTGACTCAATCCAAACTGTAGATCTTTTTAATAATATCGAAATCAAAAATTTAATTTCAGTTATTAAAAAGTTTTCAATTTATTCCACTTAAACATTCTTACTAAATAAAATTCATCTACATTTAATAATTTATTAAATTTTATTTTTTAGAACTATCTTGTACATAGTAATTCTATTATTCTGTAAATGACTAGAAATATCAACCATCTTTTTTTGTGTCTTAGCAATAACTAATTGCATTGCATCTTTGTAATTTACTTAAAAATTGCAATGTATAGCAGAGCTCCGGATTGCCTAAGCTTTTGTTCTCACAAAAAATATAACTCCAAGCACCCTTCTTCCTCCTCTTACATACACTAGTGAGGCATGCGGGCATTCTGAATGTAAATAATTTAAGAAACAGGTTTATTTATGAGATATCTTACTATAATAAAAGACAACACTCAATCATTGTCTGTGTAGCCATAGCACAAAAAAGGGTATGATAATATCAATTGTCATAAATAAATTAAAAATGAGTTCAAAGTCTGGCTTTATTTTCAGTATGTGATGTAATATGCAGCAGAAAACTACAGAACTCTTCATTGTTGTAAATAAGTTAAAAATGAGTGCAATATCTGGCTTAGTTTTCAGTATCTGAGGTTACTCAACATAGAACTACAGAATACTGGTCTTTATATATAGACCTCTTTTTTTTTTCATTCCTCTTTCTTGTATCACCCTCCATTTACAGATAATATCAGATAATTGGATTTCTGTTACTTGACCTTTACCCCCATACTTTTGTAGTTCATCTCCCAGGAGGAATGTGGAATCTTGCAATATAAGGACGTGGGCATCTTTACTGCACTAACATACTTATGGGCATGAAGTACTTAAAACTAATTAAACGTAAATCGAAAAAATAAATGAATAAATCGAAATAAAAACTGAAATGATATATAAACAAGTCGTGTGGTGAAAATTCGCAACTTTGGGCATGGGGTAAGAATGGAATGAATGAAAAGAAAAAAGAGTAAACAAGAAACTGATGTTTTTAGAAGACCCCCTTGTTGCCCATGAACTTGCTTCAAAATGGCTTCCGACATTACAGGAGGAGAGAATGAAAGCTGAAGGAATTTCACGTTTGTTCATTGGGAAGAGAGTGTTCAATATAGGGTATCATAGTTGTATTAACAAATGAAGGGTTTCAGAAACAGAAGGAGCATGCAGATTTTCTGGAGATTTTCTTTGAAAAGTGGAACTTCATTAAAGTAGAAAACAATTGTTAAAAAACTTAGAAAAAGTGGAATTCTGCTGAAAAAATCCCATGCCTGATTTATGAACAAAGTTAGGATTTTTTTTTTTTTTTTGCCTCTGACTTTTATCATCTTTAACTCAGTTTTACTATTTCGTATGCTCATTAAATCTGAGGATCTAAAAAGTTGACTTGTTAAAAATGAGCAAATTTGATTTAAATTAATAATGTACCAATTAAAAAGTCACTGTGAGTGCATTATAATCAAGTTCCACTGCATTAGGTGTCAAAGATGCAAATAAAAGATATGAAATTGAAAAAAAAAATGATTGAAAAGAAATATATATGAATAAATAAACATAATTAAAGGTATAAGCAGAGCATATAACTAAAAGAATGCATACTATACTGGAACTTACAGGAGTTTTTCGTTTAGGGTGGGTTGCTTCTAACTTTTCAGTTTCAACAGCACCCATTGTTTTTGTTTCTTTAAGAAAATTTCCTGATAATTTATTACCAAATCCCATTTTTAAATCTTTAGCACCAAAACCCATTTTCAAGTCTTTGAAGCATTCATAATGATTTTCCTTCAAGAAAGTAGCACGAGTCTCATCGTAGTCATTTTTTCCTACAATAAAAATAGAAAAAAGATGCGAGATACAAAATACAGTATATATAACAAAATTTCTTATAGTGAAGTAAGATTTATCTAAACAATTCATATCACAGTAACCCCTGTTGTATTGTACTTCTATTTATAAAAAAAGGTTTTTTTTTACATACCAACCTAGTTTTTGATGAATGTCTGATTTTAATTTGATTTGTTCATTTTTTACTTCTGTCTATAACACTGTCCATGTTTTGAGTTTCTAAACCCAAGGGTTATTGAGATAGTAATAAAAAACACAAGATTAAATCTTCCATAGAAATAACATTATGCAGACTATTACTTTCCAAAACTTTATTTGAAGAAAATCATATGTTGTTTACCAAAAGAATTAAACTGTTCTCATATTGCATAAAACAATAAAATGTTTCTATATGGCAGATAAATTTCATTTAATTTATCGGACTTAAAAAATAAAGCAATTGATAGAAAAAAAATTATAAATGAATAGCATTATATTTTTAATTATGGGCCATTCCATATCAAATCAACACAAAGTGACATTTTCAACCTGACCGACACATTCTTTTTTTAAACTTGACTATTTTGTTGCCCACTCATATATAAGACTGTACCAAATTTTAGCCCCTGATTTTCATTAGTTTTTTTATGTAAAAAAAATTGAAATTTGGAAAACCTGGTAATTTTTCACGATTCTTGGTTATCTTCAAATATCTATATTTTGTAGCTTAAGGTATGACTTTTCTTGTGATATGTCACATGATCCTGTAAATAATATTTTTGATTTCCATATCACTTGATTTGACCTTTGACCTTCAACTGCAAAAAAAGTTTATCTTTAATTTTTTAAGATCTGAAAGCTAATATAAATATCATAAATCCTATTGTTTTTATAAAGTACACTCACTGGTATTAGTATTTTGTGCGTATATGTGGTACATCAGTGCTCCGCAACGGGTATGCCACGAGATGATCCCAAGTGTGCTGTGATGCAATGCCTCCAAGAGGGGAAAAATGTGCAGTACATACAATTTATACAGGATGCACAGTTGAGGGAAGTGAAAACTTTTGTCAGCTGATATTATTGAAAGACAAATTGACAATATGTTGAACGATATTTTGGAAATATTGATTACAAAATTGAAAACAGTTGAGAAATTTTCTCATCATATCGACGAATCAACAGATATTAAAAAACAAGATTTACCAGATTTTTCAAACTTCATTATAAATAAAAAACTAATAAAAATTGGGGGTCAAATTTTTGTATATAGCCATTGACTACAAAATTCAAGTTTAAGAAAAATCAGCATCGGTTAAATTGGGAGTTGTGTTGTTTTGACATGGAATGACCATTATGTTATCAGTTATGGTAGTGACACACATAAGACTACAGTAAATATTATTATTTTCAATTTTATTTTTACAAAAAATATTCTTAATATTTCTAAATAAGTTTAATCAATTGTTGGGAAAAAAAAAAAAAAAAAAAAAAAAAAAGGAATATATTTTGCTATTATTTTAGTGTTATTTATTTGGTATACATCCACATAACTTCATATTTTTGTAAATACAAATGGAATCAGAATGGTACATTTTTTTATTTGCCTGTGCAGATAATTTTGCATAGCAAGAAGAGATTCTTATTTCTTTATTTTTATAGAGAATTTCAATTAAAAATTTTAATAAGGTTTTTTGAAGCATAACAGTAAGAATACTATTAGAATTTACACATATTTTAAACTAGCCGCCTTAGGCGACCAGCCTGTTCACCACCCTCGAAAATTCTGACCGTGGCAAACTCGCTGGCGCGACGTACCAGAAATGTGCAAGGTAACTATTTGGATGGCCAGGAAGTGCCACCCAATTTAGACTGGAACCCAGTGGGGGAGGCATCCACAGGGATCGTACTCTCCTTCCTCTACCACCAATCTCTCGGAAGGATTTATGGACCCATATGTTTAACGTGATTATACTCCGAATGAACATGGAGGCAGTTTTGGTAGTGGCGGGAATCGAATCTACCAAGTGCAATTCCTGCGAACTAACAACTGGGCTACCACACCCTCAACCCCGTGTAGTTAAAGTTTGGTTTAGTTTAATGACGTTAAAACTAATAATGAAATTTTAAGGCACCGTGACAATCTCCACAACTTTCTTTTTATTTATTTTTTTATTTCTTCAGTGTTTAAGTTTTTCATTGTGGTCCCAACCACCACTCGATGTAAAGAGTACATCGCCACAATTCAATCCAGCATAATGAGCCAAAAACCTTATAAAAAGCAAACACCTTAAAATATAGACCGTATTCTCCTTCCCCTACCACCAACCTTTCGGAAGGACTTACAAACCCACAGGTTTAACGTGATCGTACTCTGCATTAATACTGCGACAGTTTTGGCATAATGAGCCAAAAACCTCATAAAAAGCAAACACTAATTCGGTTTTCAAAAACCGTACAAACTACAGTGCCTAGAATACCTAGTGTCACGTTTGTAGGAGAAAGGTGAAAAACTTGTCCAAGAATTCGGGACACATCGGGTAAAATGAGGTACAAGAGAGTAGAGTGCCATCTGTTATCGTCAGTTAAAGTTATCTATTAGCTGGATCTATTAGTTAAATTTTTCTAGATCGTAATTTGATTTTTTATTAATCATTTTAGTTACTTTCTCAATTGTTTTTGTCTGTTACTGTGAAAATCTTATATCCAATATATTATACTCTATTAGTTTATTGTCTTGCTATTGTAGTTCATATGTTATATTTATTATTTGTTCCAAAACGTGTTTCGAAAAATGTTCATTAAAAAAAATTGATGGACTTATACAAATAATGTGCTCTCCTTTGCCAGCAAAAGGTCTAAAGTTTCCAAGTGTAGAAAGTGAGTTTTTAAAGAAATTTCTTCAGTATATGGATGACTGGGAGAATCACTGTCATGGTATAGGTGGTTTCGTGAGCAAAACAACAACTACTGGATTTTGAGTCACAATAAGCAGTGCTTTATCTCTTATCCAGTACCTGAAATCAGTAGACAATTTTAATTATTTGTTGACATCACGTTTAGCACAGGATAAACTGGAAAATTTACTTAGCATAATACGAAAGTGTGGAGGGTGTAATGATCATCCTACGTACTACTGCAGAATTCCTTACAATTGTAGAATGCTTGTCATTTTACAATTTGGCTCATCCTCCTAGTGGAAATGCTGAACCATCCGTGATTGAGTCATTAATTACAATATGTCCTGATAATTACACTGAAAATTCAATTTTATCTAAAGTTGATTTACTTGTTGAGAATGGAAATATTTCATATATTTCACAAACTTTATCTAATAATGTACCTGATGGGCAATACAGTGATGACAGATTAATTTATTACGTAGCTAGTTATGTTGTCAGAAAATTCAAAAGCAAAATCAGATGTGCTGAATGTGAAATGCAGATAGAAGATCAGGGAAACTCTCTGACAAATGAATGTTCATCATTCACAAAAGCATTTGATGATGGAGGTCTTATGTACCCCTTAATAAATCTAGTTAATTTTATTAAAAATTTAGAATACAAATTTACAACATGTTTCTCTATAAATTTAATTCACAGAGATAGTATAAGTGACTTATTTGACACTTTGTCAAACTCCACATTAAACTTTATAGGATGTGAAAGCCACAAGGCGAACTGACAAAAACATTATTGAAATTTTACTTAATAACCAGACTTCATTTTTATATTAAAGGTATCAACAGAGAAAAATGTACACAAAAGAAACAAAGTAAAATTTTCAAAGATGAGTAAATGCAAATAGTACATGTGAATAAATGAAATGCATGTAAAATATTAAAATAGTGATACTTTTTTGGTATTAAAATATTTTTATTTTTAAATTTAGTTTTTGTCTCTTCTAAAGTAGATAATATTCTTTAAGCATTTATTTTTATGTAAGGATGTATATATCTATATTATACTGATGATTTTTATTAGACATTGTATCATATTAAACTTATTATGTAATATAAGGTAAGAAATAATACCTTATCTGTAAATATTTTGTTCAATTTCTATATGTCATTTTTTTCATTATATATGGCATTTTTTTCAATTTATTGTTGAATCAATGAAGTTTGAATTCTAACATGTAGAAAAAAATTATTTAAAAGTTCTCAATACAATGTCAAATTAATCGATGCAAAATTGATTTAATATATGCATACAGTTATAAGATAATCAAGATAGATGTGATGAAAAGATAATCAATATTGTAATGGAAAGGTAATCAAGATAGAATATTCTTATTTTAATAGTGCTATGTATAGATATAAGGTAATCTTCAAGGATTTACAGTAATATGCTATAAAGATGAGCTGCCAGGTAAGTTTAATTATTTATTTAGTTATAAAGATAAATTTGACTATATCTTTCCCCAAACATAACTCACAAAATGACTTATTTACAAAAATTTTATTTAAAATGTATCTGAGCATTTTATTTAATTTTTTGTATAAAAGAAATTTATATGCATTTCTGTCTACAAATGCATTATTTAAAACAAACTTATTGTAAATTTACATTCGTTTTGTATCCCTCCCTAAGTTGTAAGATGAAATTGTATGATACTATATATATTTTATATAATTATAACAATAACGTTTGCTGACCAAATAATAATGAAATGTCTTACAAAATACTGAAAAAAAAAAAAAAAAAAAAAAAATCAAAGCATCACAGACCGATGAAACAGTCTGTTTTAGTGCAAGAAACGAATTTAAAATATATATATTTTGCATTAATATCTCCGTGTTAACTATAATAGGAATTGTTTCTGTAGAAAAATAATTCTCCTGAAACCCTATTTTGAAGTCAAAACATATTTTAAACAGTTAGTTTATTTAAATTTTTAATTTCAAATGATGTATTTTTTGCATAGAAAAGCATAGAGTTGTTTGCTATAAGCGGGTCCGTTTGAACTGCAGAGCCATCTGTTGCATTTCCTGAATAATTCGCCCGATTTTTTTCATTGAACGCGACATTAGGTATTCCAGTCACTATAGTACAAACCATAATTCAATCATTTAAATTTTATAATGACCATATGCTAAGCTCTTAATTCCATCCTCCTCATTTCATCATTTAAAATATCCATATAAATATAATAATTTCACCCGATGTATACAATACACCACCATAATTCAATCATTTAAATTTATAATGACTATATGCTAAGCTTAATTCCATCATTTAAAATATCACATGGAAAGCAGTTGCCAGCACAACAGCAAAATGTTTCGGTTGAGTTGTAAGAAAAATGACGTTTTTAAAAAATTAATAAATGCATTTAAAATGAAAAGTAATTTATTTCGAAAATAATATTTATTCCAATAAAATGGATGAATAATTTATTCAAATAAAATGGATGGTTTGTTTTAGTTTAATGATGTACGTTATTTGGCAGGCACAGATATGGAATGTTCCATTCGATTTCGCTATGCGTATTCAGAACCATGACCTAGAATCATTTAAAATATCACAATTTTCTAACTCGAGCAACACCGTCCATCTCTGCTCGCAGTGAGCTTGCACAGCCATGGGAGAAAAATTTATTTTGCTAGTTTGCCGCCGAGAAATTTAAATTCGAAAATTCTTAAAATCCGGATTCTGCAGCTACTTTTTATTATTTCTTGACCAGATTGGGCTTGTAAGAATGTCTGACGTTTGAGCTTTCTAAAAGTGTAAATTATTAGTCGATATTCACGGAACTTTTCCCCGATGCGAGGATTTAAAAACGAAAGGTTTTTTTGAGCGGAAAGTGACTTTTGTTTTAAAATCTTTAAAAAATATTAAAATTTGTCCCTGAGATTTGAAATTCATATATTTTGTCTCGCAATTGTCTGCTCTTTCTGATCGTGTGATTTGTTTTTTTCTACGATGTCTGAATGGTGGAGAAAAAAGGGGAAAAGGGTAAAAAAAAAAAATGGTTCAAATCTCATAAAACATTAAATAACAAAAAAAAATAATTCAAATTTTAAAAATCTGTTTTTACGTGTCACCTTCTCACCCTTCAGGGTCTCCGATTGCCAAATTTCGTAGCTCTGCGACACGTGGTCGCTGAGCCTATATTGTATAAGACAGACACACACACACATAGACAGACAGACATTGCCTTTTATTATATAGATCATAAGCAATGCCTGGTATGATAGGGTAAATAGTATAATTAATTAAGAAAGGTCATAAGCAAAAATTTGAACTGAAACTAATACATAAAATATAACTCATTTAAATTGAGTTTGAATATTTTTTATTCAATTCACACAGGTATAATAAATCTACAAATTAAAAATATCTTTAAAGAATTTAAAAGCCATACTGAGAACAAACATCTCATCTGAAATCAAATTTTAAAATGATTCTCAAATTTTAAAATGATTCTTTGAAAGTGGAAATTTGATAATTTAAAGTTTACCTTGAGCATGGTAGCCTGGCATCTTTGGTCCAGCACCATAAAACTGCAACTTCTTTAACTCATTATTTGTTGAATAATCAATGCCATCCTTTATAAAAACAGATACAAAAAATGTTTAGGTTACAAAATTAATAACGTTTTACATCCATTTAAATCTAAATACAATATAACGTTTTTTTTAATAACAGAATTACATAGTAGAAAACTAAATCATACCTTTTATTGACATAATAAATTGAATTATGAAATAAAACCAATGATTTTAAAGCACATAAAACTTGTGAAATATTTAAATGTTTATATAATCAGAAACAATCTTTAATTTATTATTCAAATCTTATATTTCTCACTTTTTCAGAATGGTTCAATATAATTGCCAAGGATTTCAAACATTGCTGAAAATCCTTGAACTAAAATAACTATTATAATATTATGGGTACAAATATGAAAATATAAGGTCATCTAGTGGCATAAAGTTACAAACTTTAATTTTAAATGGACGGATAGAAATATTTGTTTTATTTAGATTATAAGATAATAAAATTTTGAAAGCCAACATTAGCAAGTTTCATACAAAAAGGTGGATTAAAGTTTGGTAGAAAATCCTTTTCCGAACATTTGTAATGTTGTCTGTATAAAAGTACTTAAAGCAGCTAGTATACAGTACAATTAAGAATATCAACTAATATCAGGAAGGGGGATGGGTGGGGGAATCTTCTTTTGTCAAGATAAGGAACACAGTGCAGTTACACCAGATAAGGCTAAAAGCTGTCTGCAATGAACTCATTAGAATACCATATATGTAATAATGTTGCCAAAATAAAAGTTAGAAATATCATGTAAAAAAGTCTAGAGGGAGTATGAACAGCAAAAAGTGCAAATCATGTTTTAAAGGGATCTAAAAATATTTGCCAATGAAGACTATGCTATTAAGTAACATGCAACAAAAGTATATTGAAAATAAAAAGTTTCAGGAGCTGAATAAACTTTTTAATTAGTAAATTTTATTTTCATCCATTAGTTTAATTTTTTTATGCTTTCACTTTGCTTTGGATACTTACTTTTCATATCACATTTAAAAGAAAAAATAATTTCAACATTTGATTATACTTTTACTGGCATGTCTATAGTTTTCATAATCAGATTATATAAACTTACTTCTAAAACATTTGATTTTAACTATAATCTAGTTTTTCATTCAAAAATATTTTGATAGCTATTAAAAAGCAAATGTTTTGCACTCTTGTGCTGTTTCTGAAAACCTTCTGGTTTATTTTCTTTTTACTTGTTTTGCATTTAAAATGGTTGATGCCATTAATTTTGTCGAGTATTATTTCTGCTGTAGTTAGAGTGATAATTTCATTATCAATAATATAAAATATAAATTCTCATTTCAGCAAACCACCTTACGGTTGGTTCTTTAATATATAACTTTGAGCCATTATCCATAATCAGTTCTGTATGCTTACCTGATGATGTAGCAAGGGTTGCAGTTTCTGGATAGCCACAGATCTAGTGGTTCAACCTTATTAAGTTTGCTACAAACTTCCAAGAGTACAGAACCAATGTTTAGGCAATGCTAATAGAACCCTTTGAACTACCAATTGGTGTGTTTTCAAATCATAAAATCCCTAGTTATCCATTGAAGGAAGTAGTAACCCATTTTGCACTTTGACTAACATTTGATTGCACACATAATCAAATATTAGTCAAAACACATTTAGAGCCTTCATTTAAAAAAGCCTCCATGATCAGACTTCCAATAAATAACAGATGTTCAGAAATGCAGCTTATGGCAAATATTACATAGATAATACTTTATACAAAAAGCAGTTTTTATGAATAACTTTTGAAATAAAGTTGAACAGCATATAATATAAAATATAAAGTTTCATACAATCCTCCTGTTTGTGACAATCCCTTTTCTTTCAACTTCATGGAAATCTTTTCAAAACTTATTTTCTCTTATTATATTTCATTCACAGATCTGTTTTGCATTCATCTTTTATTTCATTTTTGTAACATCCTACCTTTCAGTGTAACAAATCTAGTAAAAGTTCTTTCTTTTCTTTTGCAGCTTGTTACTTGATTTTTTTTTTTTTTTTTTTTGCATTTAATACCTTTTTTTTGTAGATAAAATCTTTTCTATCTATGACTTGAATTTAGATTATCCAACAACAGTTTAGCACTGCACAATTAGTTTACTTCATATTATATGCTGTTTCTATAATTCTAATTTTTTCCCTTTTATGAGAAACAACAATTGTAGCATTTTTATTATATTAACAGTGATGTGTTTGTTAAAAAGCCTTTTGGCTCAATATTTGGAACAGCTATTATATCACAATGGAGAAAAATTTGTATTAAATTAATTTTGAATTGAGCATATTGTATGAACTTAATTTTGTATTTATTTATATCAATATTGAAATTGGAACATTTTGTAGTGGCTTAATTTTGAATTAGGATCATATCAACTAAATTTACAATAACGAAAAGAAAAAAAAATGTTTACATTTTAGTAGAAAAATATATTGTTAGCTTCATATCTTAAGAACTATTACAAATTTTCCTGATCTATTTTACATATCCATTATATAACTATATAATTATTACACAAGACCCCTCCAATGAAGAAAAAGATGTGTAAATGTAAATTTAAACAAAAATGTGTCTAATTTTTTTAAATGAATAAGAATCAAATATTTATGATTTACAAAATCTATTTTAATCACACAAATAAAAAAAATCTTTCATTATATTTTACATTATTTGCCGAATCTTAGATGAAGTTTAGAGATTTTAGGTTAAAACTGTTTAATTTTTTGACTACACATTTTATGATTTTCTTGGGGGTTTAATATCTTAAACTAAAAATATGAACTTATTGAAACTATAATATGAGTATTACTAATAGTATCATGAAAAAGAAATCTCACTATATTCTCCTCATCTTTCCGCCTTTTAGCTCGACGAGCATAGCGATCAGGAGGAGGCCTTATGGCTTGGCGAGACGGAATGCCATGAGGGATGTAATCTTTGTCACGTTTGTCTGAATCATCAGAATCATCATTGCACTCGTTAGTATTCTGAAAGCAGGAAGAATTACCAGTCAGAAACCAAACACAATAGGCACCAGCAAGGGCAGGTAATTCACGCCACAACACATAGACCACAAGTCTTTTTAAACCAATGCAAGACTTGGTTCATACACTTTGATATTATACTGTGATGTAGCCAGAAGGCCAAGGCTTATTTTATATTATTTTTTTCATTAGTAAAGTCACAATGCATACTCATTTTAAGTAATCAGAATTAAGGCATTTTAAGCACTCTAATTTATGAAATACTACACCAAAGCTAACATTACGTATGACCAATAAATTAATTATCAGCTGTCAATCAGATTTTGGGCAATGAGATAGATTTCTGCCACTTAAAGAAGCTAGATTAAGTCTGGCTTCTCTAGCACTGGAAATTGCACTTATATATGTAATCTCAATTTTTTAAAAAGATGTATTATATTATGCTATGTATTTCAGTGTGAAAGTCATGCACAAATCGGCATATAAAATTTCACAAAAAATTGTATTTAAAAAAAAAAAGTATTTTCAAGCACTACTCAAAGAAATGTAACAACAAAGTGTTTTTAAGGATGCTTAGTTTTTCAAACTGTATTAAAGACATTTAAAGTGTATATAAACACTGAAAATGCACTAACAGACCTTTAAATATCCCTGTAAACTACTAGGATTTAATCACTACTAGGATTGATTTATGTTTGCAAAACTTAATATAACTGATTAAGTTTTGCAAACATAAATCAATCATATGATAAAATCTAGAACAGTACCAATTTTCAATATAATTCAGATGCAATAAGTTATGCAATTAAGTAATACATCATAAGTTTCAAGTTAAAACTGAAAATAAATACTTTGTCAGATCAGGCTAAAGAACAGCTAATAATATTTCTTAGACAAATAGAAAACATTCTTCGACAATGCCAAGACTGACAGTGAATTCAATGTTATTATTGTGATACCATTCAGAACTTCCAAGTTAATTTTTCTATATTAAAAAATTTTGTCCATGACAAAAAATTTCTTCATTTATTTTTTATTAAATCAAATCTAATCTTGTTTTAACTGTTTTACACACTAAATTATTCACCTAAAAGTTTAAAACTATATCATTTTATCCTATTTAAACATATTAATCTTTTCCTTAACTTCTATACTGTTTTTTTTAGCTAAAAAATATATACTTTTCAAAATTCTTTAAATTAAAAAATACCTTTTCCAAATTGTATTATGTAGAACCATTTGATATATTGTATTTAAATAAATAATTAACTAGAACAACATAAAATACTGTGCAAATAAATGTAGAATGCAGATGATTGTTTTGGAAATTCTTAGATATCTTTCCACAGTGTGAGCAAGTCTAGCGGTGAAGTCAAATGCTAAACCATACCGCTTTAGCAAAATGGCTAAACTAATGAATCCAGTATAATAGCACCATGAAGGATAAGCAAGATGGGAAAAGACAATAAAATGAAGAAAATGTGAACCTTAAATACAATACAAAATAAGAGTGAAAGAGAATAAAAATATAATTAAACATGGGCATTAAACGTCATAACTTTCGAGAAATATGGTGTCATAGACAAATTAATAATCAGATTGCATGAATTTTTATTGATATGAAAACCTTCAAAGAAATCTGAATTAAAACTGAAAAGCACTTATGAATAATAGGAGCAGGAGAAAAATCAAAACGATGACTAGCAATCCAGCAGTGATTGCTGATATATTGTGATTGAAGTGTAAAATTACATTGTGTTTAAATGCTAATTTATAAGATGACTCAAATCAACTGAAATTTGACCAGTCAAGGTTTTACATTCAACACAGACCCATTTCAAAATTTATTAAATGCAATAGGCTATCAAGATATTTTTGTACAAAATAATTTCTAATTATTTACTCTCATGTTTATCAATATTAAATAGTTTAAAATATGTTTTTAATTCTTTGCTGACTTAATAGCTGATTTTCCACAAATCATTATTTTCATTTTATAAAATTCATCTCAAATAAAACAATACACAAGCTAAAGTGTTGCTCACATGCTGGAGCATATAACTGTTTTTTTAGTTGTGTTGCATTCAGTTGCTTGTGTAAACGGCTTAACGATACACCTAATGACAGAGCAACTGTGCAAGTTCTAGAGAAGGCACATTGTAGGCTTAAGAGAAGGCTAATGACTAGCCAGAAGTATTGCCAATTACTTTGATCAGAGAGATGCAACATAGAGCTAATCTGTTAACAATCCAAAAACTGCTAGGTTCATCTGCATATCATTCAGTATCAGTGTGTACTAATGAAAGGCAACTGCATAAGTAGAATGACATTCTCTGTATTTTTTAATACATCTACCATTAACTATCTTACTCAGACAGCACAGTCTGTAGAGGTGTCAAGCCCAAGAATCCTGGATAGTGTTTTGAATGGTGTTAGGTTATATTTAACAATGAATACTGCTTTTGATGGGGATTGATAATCACCTTCTTATGTATAGAGACCAGGTCTCTGCTCTAATCTGGCTTCAATTATACAGTGGTATATAGATATATCTCGTGCGACAGTCTGGGGAATCATCTCCTATGACAGTCAGTCTTCCATTATCGTTATTTGATACTTTGATAGCTCACTTGCACATTAAACACATTATGGGGAGAGTTGTGTTGCCCCTGCTATCATCTCCTGGGAGTCATTTCTAATATGATAACTCCCAAACACACATGTCACATTTTTTTAAGAGTTTTTCAAATGTGCTGATACCCTTCTATGGTCAGATTTCCTTAACTCTTGCCAATCAAGCATGTCTGGGATTTGATGAGATGACCATTGCAGTCATCAAGTGTGTATGATTTGGTCAAGTAATTACAGATCAACTGGCCAAATCTGCCACCAGGACAAGAGATGTTTTGGACTTGTGCTACAACATATCATTTGCATCACTGCTAGAGTAGGATTTACTATGTATTGACATATGACCATCATGTTGTCACTGATCTGTAATAAAAAGTTCTTTTGCAATAACAATATAATTATTTTTTATCTTTACATACTTATTGCATATGCAAAATTTTATAGCAATATACCTTTTGTCTTTAGGTGCATTGTTGTTTCATGTGAGAGTGTATAAAGGCACCAACCTAAGTTTGGAATAAGAGGATAACAAAAATTTAGAACTTTAAAGGACATTTCTAAAATTCAAGGACTTTCAAGAACTGTGAAAATCTTGTATCTTCAGTTGTTATTTTTGAAAATGAATACCTAGGTTGTGGTGAAGTATTTAAAATACATGTATAAGTTCAAAATATGTATCTGTAATTAATTGTGACATGTTTTCAATATGAAGATTGAAGTATTTTTATGAACACTACTTAAAATGGTTATCTGAAAGAGCATAGTTTACTTTGACCTAAAACCAACATCCGAAATAGTGTATTCACAATGGTATAAGAATTTGTACTATGTAACCCTGACTGTCTTTACCAGCAATATCCCCTCTTCACCGAAAAACCTTAGAGGGGTCATAGGTTAAAGAGTTTTTGGCAAAGTTAGTCTACATCATTCTTCATGAGCAATCAAACTATCCTCTTTACAAACGAAACTGCATAAAAAATAATTCCCTACCTTATGTATGAGTGATAACCATTAAATTCTTTTCTTTACAACAAATAACTTAACCAAAATTACATTAACTACAAAAATTGCCTGGGTAACGCCATGTCAATACTGCATCAAGCGATCTTATTGGGATTCCAAAAGGTGGTAAATAACCGTTTACAAATGTTAAGTATTCTATATACCCAAGTATGCTGAATACAAATTTATAATCTAAATTATGCATATTAAATTCACTGTTAACTGTATTTTTTAGACATTAGTTATAAGAGAATTATTGAAATTACTATAAAATTTTTATGATTTTTGGAGCTATGCAGTTCACTAATCATAAAAGCAGGGGCTGCTCTGAATTGTTTTATTACTTTCATCAATCAATTCGCAAAAGAGGTTATGTTTGTTCACCCCATTTTATTTTGACTGAAAATAAGTATACATTACAAGTAGTACATCACAATTTTTAACACTTTACAACATAGTTGAAAAGTGTTTATGACTTTGCTCATTCTGTCTGTCCGTTCGCATGATAACTGCCGTAAAAATGACTTTACCAAAATGAAATTTTATTATGTTGTTGAGACGGTCTGTGGGACATATGGGAATGTAAATGAATAATATCACCAAATTAGTTTTGGATTGAACCTGGGTTAAAAAAGTGAAATATATTAAACCCTATGGGACCTAATTTTCCAAATAATTTTAAAGAGAATTTAAAATTCACAAATTGCTTCAAAAGTTTTAGGAAACATTCAAATTATCCCATAAAATATATGAAAAAAATTTCAGCAAAATATATTCAGTAGTTTTTTAAATAAAAATTAAAATAATAATTACACCCATATTATATGAAGAGATCATGTGACCCACTTCAAGATAAAATATGGCATCCATCTAGTGTCAAAATCGTGATTTTTAAAGTTCTTTTTAATTTATATGTAGTGCTGTATCCGTGCTAAAACAGCTTTATTTTTGCTTAATTTCTGTGCATGTATATTCTGAAACAACGCAATTACAATATACTTGTGTTTAAATCATCAATGCCATCCATCTTGTGTCAAAATTGTGATTTTTAAAGTTCTTTTTAATTTATATTTAGTGTTGTATCCATCCTAAAACAGTTTTTTTTTCTGTGCATCTATATATTGCACTAATGCAATTACAATATTTTGGAGTTTAAAGGATGATCAAACTTTGATTATTTTTACAATGAAGCTTAATTTTCACATATAGAGAATGTAAACACATCAAGCTGTAAGATGAGTTGTATAAGAATTGCTGAATTTCTTTAATGGAAAATTATTCAGCTCTAGAGTCTGCAATATAGCTGGTATCAATGAAACATTCATTGATTTTACATAGAGAAACAGACGATTCTATTGCTTTTTCGATTAAGTTTTCAGCATGGAGTTAGAAAGTGCTTTTACCTCCATGGTTTCAAGTTTTTAAGTAAATTGAATTATTGTAGTACTGTGATAATTTAAAAAATATCGTTTCTGAATGAAAGGAATGGGCAATTTTTTTTGAATGAATTATTCACTGCTTTTATATAGAGAGCCAGGCGATTTATATTTTGATGATGTTATTTGAATAAAGTTCATTTGTTTTGACGAAGTTTTCAAATATAATAAATTACTGTAGTATTGTAATAATTTAAAAAATATCACGGCTAAATGTATCGCATTTTAGAGATGTTTAAATAAAATTGCTTTTCAGTTGAAAAGTGTTTCATAATCAATGCTTTATGCATGATTGATCTTTCTTGTTCATTTTAACATTGGTACAATTTATAATCGCCAACATTTTCAAATATTTTTTCAATCACCAAATTATATTTCTTTTTTTGCAAAATGCGATAATGGCGATTGGCAATAAAATAATGAAAAAAGTTTGGAAGGGAGCAAGTTTGCCTAATCATACAACTACTTTTAATTCATATGTATTCATCATTTCATATTTTAATTACTATTATGACCAGCAAATGAGAAACCTGACAAGCCTAAATATCCCTCCCCGCAGGTGAAATAACAATAACAAAATACATTTGTTGGTTCGAAGAAAAGGGGCTTTTTTTGGCCCGAAGCAACATACATATTTCAAAATTTTTGAAATCTTCGACTTTCTCATTCAATGACAATTTCTATACATTTTATCAAAGTTACACAGCAAAGAAATATAAAATACAAGAATCTTAGACAATACTAAATTATACCATTGCACAAAATTTACAATATTTAAAAAAACAACAAAAAACTACCAATTAAAAGGAAAGAACTGATAGTAACTATTGTTACCAGTTAATTTACCATATTTTGATTCTATTCAGCTACACTTAAGCATTGAAAAAATTAATTCAATACATTTTGAAACATACAACTTACTATATCAAGACTTGCACCACTTTGAAAAACATCATATGGATATAAGATTTTTTCATAGTGCATTTTTAGTAAGCTTCCAACACCTCTACCAGGAGGGTATCCCATACGTGTCCCAATACGCGACCATTTTCTTTCACGAGAGACGATGGTCATTCCACCTTCTTCTTGCACAACCTAAATAATAGAGTGTATAAATATTCATAAACCAGTACTAGCCTGTGCGTTTATCTTTAAAAGGGTTAACGAAAAGTAAAATAATTAGTATCAAACTTAAATTTTGCCTTTTATATATGAATATACAACCTTTATGTTAAATGCATTTTTACATATATTTAAAAAGTTAGCATGAATTGCCAAAATTTTGAGTTTAATTCTGAACATTTGAAATTCTTATGCTCCTTGTAAAATATCATAAACCAATAAAAAATTGAATGATACACAATTTAGTTTTTAATATACAAATGTCTCCAAAACAAAATTTTAATATAGGTCATTCCACGTGAAATAATCAACCATTATTAGCTTGACCATTATTCCTTTATATTTTCACCATGGTTAGTACCATTTGTGAGTAGACCAAAATAAGATTTTTTTTTACTGTACCACCACTTTTGACATAAGTCTTCTTTTACCTACAAAAACAGGCAAAAATTCAGGTTTTCAAGAAATTATGCATATGGCTGCAACTATGCAACTACTTGAAATAATCAAACTCCCCCACTCCCTTATAAAGTAAAGAAAAAGTACGTATTGTGTACAGCTTTCAGTCTAACTAGACATAATTCTGAAAATGTGATTTAAAAAATTATTTGTTTTAGGTATCTGTAGCTCAAGAAGGACTAAATATCACAAACTAAAGCTAATATTTTTTCATAATCAACTATGGGGGCATTGTTTACAGCACATCCACAAAAATTGATGTTTTAAACATGATACATTTTCATGTTTAAACCAGATTTTGGAGGGAAAAAACATTTTTCTTACCCCAAAATTGCTGAATTTAAAAAAATTATAAATTATCAAGTTGAATATATTAAAAGTGGTGCACCCAAAATTGTGATGTTATTTTTTGAGAACTTTTTTTATTAGTACCTTATAGGTGGTATGAATCTAACTTTGTGGTTTAGACTGGTTTTACAATTATGAGGATTCAAAAGTGTGGTTAAAAGGCAGTTTTGCAAAATCCAAGAGATGCTTTTAGGCTTGTTATTATGTGAAAATGCTACACTGCTGAATATGAAATGTCTACAGTACAGCTACTCATAAATGATGCTTTTTGGGAAAGAATAGAATAGAATCTACTTTTTGATCCAACCTGTTGAGGGATGATACTAACTTGATAATCTTATAAGGATCAATTATAATGGACTCTATTGAATAATACGAGCCTGACAGTGCAATTAAACAGTGGAAATGCAAAAAATGAAGGAGTAATTGGGAAGAATTTGTGTAGTACATATTGTCAGAAAATCTTTAGATCCCACTTCATTTTATTCTTTTTAATAAAATAAGATGAATAATATAAATAAGAATAAAATGAATATTGAAAATGTAAAGAATTATATATAGATGTTGAAATAAAATGTAATTTACAATTTGTACACTTTATGCCCAATTTCTCCTGCATTTTTGCTTTTTCACTGTTTAATTGCACTGTCAGGTTCGTATTATTCAGTAGAGTCCATTACAATTGATCCTTTAATTTTTATTCTTTTATTTTTTATTGGGCTGGTAAAATTTTCTGAGATGCTGGTAAAAGAACTGCCTTACTTGCCACAGTAGCTGGTAAAAAATTTTCACATTCGTGAAGGTTGATTGCTATTAGTAGTAAAATTTACAAGCCAAATTTAAAAGTTAAATATACATTTGCTATTGGCTATCAAAAATAGTTATAAATGATAACAATTTTGCATTGAATAGCTAAAATAACATGACATATGTATTTCATTTGGACAATTTACATGGACATATGCCCAGATTGGTTGATGTTTGTTTGTAGGACATGTCAAATAAGGATTTCCCAAATTCTGAGTTTTGGATGATTAGATTATATTACTAACTAACTAGATCCTTACTAATCAGCTATGCCCCATAAAAATTTATAATGCAGGTCAACACTTTAAAAAAATGAACCAGTTACTGAAGTCTCAAATAGTTAAATTAATGAGTTCAAACACTGTCAATTATTAAGCTAAGCATAACTAAATATAATATATATATTAGAAACAAATAATAATAATAAAAACATAATGGTAACTTACCCTATACAAGGTGAATAAATCGAGAGCTTTTCGTTCCACATTGGGAATTTTTAGAGATGAGCCCTGAAAAATCTCAAATAATTACACATACATGTTAAAAACAAATATGTATATAGAATATTCTCATCAATGAATGCTTCATGCTAAATATAAATAAAAAAAAACCCATTAATCCTATACCAGTACAACATTTAAGTACTCCAACACTTTCATTTATAAGATAAGGATACAGCTGTATGAGATACAAATATATTTTTTTGGAGTAGTTAGTATTCAACAGAACTTCAAAGACATTTCACTGGGATTTTAATTTTCAATAAGAATAATCTATTTCTCTGATTGGATGTCATGGTTCTCACATAAGAATGGAAATTGCGAATTTCAAACAAAAAAATATGTGTAGGAAATTTTAATATCTGTTGTACTTTGTGTTCTATCTTTATATGTCACCTTGAAATTAAAAAAAAAACTTTTTCGAGACAAGATAAAGTATCCTTGACTACTGAGAATTCAGTAAAATTGAAGATTTTCTACATGCAAGTTTCTATGATCTGAATGGTATACACAGTGAAGGTAACAACTGATTGCGATTGACCCTATAGGCTTTTTCTTCTTTTTCATAGCTAAAATTTTGATTCTACAGTTTAGTAGCAACAGGCTAACAGACCCTATATTTTTATTAGTCACCGGTAACTTATTATTAGCCAATGACTTAAGCACAAGTTATTATAAATACAACAATATAGAAATAATTTCATAATTTTAAATTACTTTTTTTTTATTAGCACTAACATACAAAATATATTTCAATAATAATTTTGTTCTATTTTTTAATCACTTGGCTAGATTCCACACTTTTATTGACTTGACTGCTTTTGACATCACCAGGATTGATGGCAGAAAACATCAATCCTAGTGATGTCAAAATCATCACAGCGGTATTAGTCAAATTTCAAGGTTATTAATTAACCAGTTGGCTTAGAGGCTACTACAAAATTAAGGCTATTGTTCTTCAATGTATCCAACAATATTAAAAACTGGATAAAAATTGGCAAATGCAGAGTTAATTGCCAATGGTTTATAAGATAATTTAAATTTCATAAATATCAATTACATATCTGCCAACCTCAAAATGTTGAAATTAGTAACAATTGACATCTAAAATTAGTACAATTTTCATATGCGAAAACATTAGGCAATACAACTGAGGAAATTAATGAAATTAACCTTTATTGTACCTTGATATAAAGACATTCAATTAATTTTTAACACTGTAACATAAAAATGACATGTATTGGCCAAGAATTTGGTTGCTAGAGTTTTTAAGCATGTCATAGGTAGCGGACTTTGCTTTTTTAAGAATTTGTCCTCATATTTTTGCTCGTAACATTTTCCTCTTTGCATGGTCTTAACAATTAACAAATTTTCTAAAGTTGCATCAGACATCGAACTATGAAATTGTGTCTTATTTTTCTTTGTTTGACTAAACATTACATGCGTTCGCGTTCAGCATTTCCATGTGGTAGACTTAAAATTGATAATATAACTCTGCCAAGCCTATCGTATTTTAAAGCACCATTTGCCAATTTTATGTTTTTTATGCAAGACTATTTAGTATCTATTCGTTCCTCTTTAATATGTTCTGGTATATCATCTACCTGAAACGCAGAAAACTGAGCATGCAGCTTGTCTATCGCTTCTTCTTCACTCTCACTATCTTTGATATGCAACATGATAGGGAATCTGTCAAAATACTTTAACATCTGCAAATGAACGATTCTCAAAAGACGAAGCATCTGCAACCTGTGCACATTTTAAAATCTCGTTATCAAGAGGGAATTTATGTAAAATATAATCGCAACTCTTGCTGAAGTATGAGCGTATTGAAGAATAAAACCTTGATTTTTTTGAAGAGGCAAAGTTCAGAACAACTTTTGAAGTTGCACTACCTATCATTAATTCAGAATCATCCTTTGATTACACCTATCACTGTATTTTACTTCAAGTAACTGGCAGTTCTTTAAAAATTCTGGTTTTACAAATTTCAGTAACAAGTCCCTGTATAAGTCCATTAAGATAGATCTAAGATGGTGAATTTTTTGCTGGAGGACAATATTTACATCATCAAATGTAGGCAATATAAAATTTAGGAAAAGACAGTAAGCTTTATTAACGTTTGACGATAGAAATATGAAAATTCTTTCTTCACGGGTTAAGATTAAATGCACACTTGTACTTGGTCTTGACAACGTTTTTCTTACTGTTACTAGAGACACACATCGAGGTCTCAATATCCTTAACAGCTTTTTTCTTTTTTGCAACTGGACCATCAAGACTAAACATTACAGATATTTTCCGTTTCTTAACATTAATTGGCACAGCTTTAGGTTTTTGAGAAATGGACGTTCTTTCAGACTTAGACTTTGAAGTGGAAGAGCTGTTTAAGAACTTAGGTTTACTCTTCTTTACTCTAGCATCATTTACTTCATTTTTAAAGAAACTAAGTAATACCGCCCATAACTCAAGTGCTCGTTTAAGACTTCTTCCTAAAGATAACCACCTTGTACAAACATGTTTCAACACCTTTTTTGCTTCTTTATCTTGGAATACTTGCAGCTGTTTTAATGTTTCCTTCCTTTTCCCACTTTTTTTGCAAATAATAAAAAATATCGATCAGAATTTCATTGACAGAAACTGGGAGACCAGCTGCTCCCTTTTCAGCAGCCAAATTAATCAAGTGGCAAGGGCAGCCAATTACCACCAAATTTTGGTTCAAATTTTTAGAACAGCTGCCACACCATTCTTGGAACCAATCATTACCGGTGCATTATCTGAACTTAAAGCTATGCAGTTGTTTTCAAAAGGAATTTTCTTCGATTCAAGGTTGTCCAGCAAAAGTTTTCCAATATTGCGACCGGTTGAGTCCCCCGATGAAACAGGTAGTGCAAGCACAGTATAGTCAATTTCTCGAACTTCATCATTGTAGAAACTAACAACAATTGGATACAACTGACTATCATTGCTATTACTTCCGCCAGTTGCAATAGAGAATGGAGTCACCTTTAGCAAGTCCACCAATAATTCCTTTCCTCTCGAAGCCATTTTATTCAGAACAGCACTAGTCTTTGTCCTTCTACACTTATAATTTTTAGCAGTCTCACAGCGAGTGAACATTTTTTTGAACAATGGTCTAGCATGATCAGCAACGGAAATAGGAAGGTTATGTTCAATAATTAATGTAGTAAAAAGGCATTCTGCTTTAATATTGTTATCTCCAGTTGTTTTATGAAAAAAAGATCCAACATTTGAATTCTTTTCAAAATTAAATGCAAAATCACAATGTTTTTTGGAACGCATGTATACTTTTACATCGTTTAAGCCGCCATGTGAAATGCTTATATCACTCGCACACAATGAACAAAAGGCAAAATGCATATCTTTGCAAGACTGCACAATACAGGAAAACTCCCGAGTGTAGGATTGCTTAAACACTTGGGAATATTGTTTAGGCTTTACTTTGGACATTTTGCCACAAGACACGATCACTATAAGAGAATTACAGAGAGTTGGATCCACATACGTAATTTTAGATGCAAATGGCGCCACGATGACTGTGTTGTTTACTCCGTGAGGCGTTGCCACGCAACTTGTTTAAAACTATCCAAATTATCTTGGAAGCCACAATGGCTGTGTTGTTTACCCCGTGAGGCATTGCTACGCAACTTGTTTAAAATTATCCAAATTATCTTGGAAGCTACGGCGGCTGTGTTGTTTACCCCGTGAGGCGTTGCCACGCAACTTGTTCAAAACTATCCCAAATAATCTTGGAAAAACTCCTACCAAAAAGTAGCTGAATTTGCGCACATCAGTTCAATTTGGCAACACTGATATAGAATTTATGCTGTTGCCAAACTTAGTGATTTTCTTTTTAGCAAACTGGAAAAAGTCCAAATTTCCCCAAAACCGGCAACACTAACGCAATCAATGTTTTCCGATTTTCAAGTTGATGTTACCAAAACTAGCGATTTTCTACTAAAACTAGAGGTTTTCCACCAAATCTAGCACAAAGTCACTAGAATTTGCTAACCTATGAATAAAACTATTAAATTCGTATATTTTTTGATTATTTCGTATAATCGCAAAAATGAGGCAAATTTCGTACATTGTACGGACAAATCGTACAAGTTGGCAGGTATGCAATTACTTCATTAATATTTACTGCCTGCACAATTTTTTTTTTATGACACTCAAAGTTCAAAGTACTTTAGAGGACACACATAAAATGAACAGCATATAGAAAATGCCAAAATAAAGTGTGTATGTTTGAAATTTTATATATTTTTAAAAAGGTGTAATAAGCACAAAGAGGGTTGTAAAATGTATTAAGGTACAACATAGGGTGCTATTTTGCCAATAGGGCCCATAATTTTTAAAAGCTGAATTTGTTAACATTAAATTCAATTTGAAGTACACTCCCATTGCAGATACCGGCATTCATTGTTCACTTTCATGTTGATTATGCACGTCTGCATGGAGTGGCCAACATCTGCAATGAACTTGCTACAAGCTACAAATTTTGTAAACTTCTTGCCATTCCATGCTGATGAGTGCATAAATGTGAAACATGTTCATAGATGCTGATATCTAAAAGAGGTGTGCCTTTCAAAATTTTGGGAATGCCCTTTACAGGTGGGTTTTGTGAATATGAGATAAATACAACATTTGCCAATAAAGTGGTATGCCTTAAAGCTACCAAAAATCATTCTATGTATCAAGAAATTAAGTTTGATCAATATGATAATCTACCAAAAGATGATATCCTAAAGCTTGAAACCATTCTTTCAAAACAAATTCCACTTATATTCAGAATAGCACAACTGGTTTTGTTCATATTAGAAATCATCAGTCAAACTATTAGGTCTTCCCATTAGAAATGATGCATTCAAACTGAAATACATAAACAAGTTTGTAAAAACAGTTTTTTTAGCCACTCATATAATCACCACTATTATCTACAGCACTTTGCTGTCTTTACTTTAAAAACTCAATATCTTGCTTAACTCATTCAGGACCAGCATAGTGCATAAGCAAGGGAATAATTCTTATTTCCTTGGCCCATTGCTGTACATTCGCTACATGATGCGAATGAACAAGAGGATGGATGCAAGACTTATAAATTCATGTGTCTTGTTAGCTAAAGAATGACATAAGTTTCATCCATGTATCTGATGAGGTATGTTGGGATAAAATATAAAAGACAAGCTGAGTAAAAGTTATATTTTTGTGCACTAATAGATTTGTTGTATTAAATAACATTTTGAAAAAGTTTTATGATTGTGCAATGGAAATTTTTCTAACAATTGGAACAGAAGTTTGTATTTTTCAATGTTAAATTGTCCCAAGAGATTTTCAGCTAAATTTCATAAAAATATTCACTTATTGATTTAGTTCTTGTTTTAAAATATGTATTGGCATAACCAAAAAGAAATGTCGTAAAGAATATACTGAAAATTATAAAAATTTACATAAAATACTCAAAATAAATTTCATATACATAATTTTAGGGACTTTGAGGATCTAAGATTAAAAAACGGACATTTAAGTACTTTGTTTCAGTTTAGGAACCTTAGGGACCAAGTATGAGTCCTATTCTGAGGGTTGAAATGCCACCACTTTTTTAAATGGGAACAATTTGGAAATTAATTATGAAAATGAGAAGTTAAAAGTTGCACATGTACAGCACAAGAAAATGATGCAAAATACAGTATAAGTCATGTACGAAATATTTTTTCTAAAAATAACCTAGTAAATGTGTCATCACTTATGGGAAGACCTAATATATATTATATATATATATATATATATATATATATATATATATATATATATATATATATATATATATATATATCACAAGCAATACAGGAAAAAGAAAATTTGAACTGGATGTCAGTATACAGTTCAAGACTCATTTTCTTTGAATTTGAATCCAGTAGCAGTTACGCTAACTAAATCTCTACTGAGTTTGTTGCTTATAAGGTCATATTTTAATACGTCTTTTGATAACAAGAAACATCATGATAAATACTGCATGAAAACAATGGTAATACTAAAATTGAAATGTATCAATAAAAAAGTGAGCTTCCTCAATAGTTCATCTATTGTGGAGATAATTTGCATTTAAATAAAAAATTACATATAATAAGACTACATTTAATAAATTTCAAAATTATTTTTTTGAACTGAAATGATGTCTACAGATTAATCAAGCTAAAATTTAATTGGCTTTTTATGTTAACTCAAATCATACTAATCTACATTTAAACTGATCAATTTATTTGAGATACCATGTCTACAAACATCTAAAATACACTGCTGCCCAAAATAATCTTTACAATCACATAAAAATAACCATATTTCATGAAATACCCAAACAAGCTGATTTATTTCTCAGAGAAATGAGCAAATGGCAAATCTAATTATAATTATCCAATTCAGTTTGATTAAACTGTTTCTAATATGCAAATAATGGCATTATGTTATTCAAAGGCGATGAAAGTACTTTGCATGAAGTATTATTTCCCTGCAAACTTTTGCAATTCAGGATTTGATTTCAGTGTTTATCGACTCAAAACAGTTTTTATGGCTAAACATCTTTTATGGTTATATAGTGTATTTTAAGGTTAAGTATCATTTGGAGGAATCTTTGAGATGGCAAGCTGTCAGCCATTTAGAGGCTATGCAAATATTTAGTGGCAAGATCGCTGAATGTTTCATGAGACAATTTCTGCCCTCTGGAAACAACTTCAAGACTGAACTGCTTCCAAAGAGTGAGGAATGGTTGCTAGGAAGCCTGAACAAGGCCGTAGAAGAATAACAACTTTTTCTCAAGATCAGCATCTCTCTGTGACTGCCCGTCACAACAGCTAGTCGACTGCTAGCTGGGTTTAGAGCTTACAGACACTACTGGAACTTTAGTATTACGACAAATTGTATTCAGAAAGCTTAATGAGAAAGGTCTTTATGCAAGAAAACCAATGGTATGTATTTCACCAACCTCACAACATAAGAGGACCCACATGAATTGATGTAGAGAACATCAGAACTGGAGTCAACAATGGGCCTGTGTTCTCTATAGTGATGAGCAAAGACTCAGTTTAACCTCAGTTTGACTTACGGTAGTTCAGATTTGATGTTATGGGGAGGCATAATGATTAATGGACATATTATTTTCTTGCATATGCTTGACCGAGGATTTGTGCCTGACCAGAGAGGCTGAAATCGAAATGAAGTCTTAGAACCTTACATAAGGCTTTTTATAGGTGCATGTGGATTTGCCTTTCTTTTTGAGTGATAATGTGTGCAAACCTGGCCATCAAGCAAACCTGGTTGATGAATTTCTTGAAAATGAAGGCATTGAGCAAATAAACTGGCCAGCCAAATCTTCTGATCTGAATTCGATTGAGAACTTATGGGACATCCTTGGAAGAGCTGCCCAGAGAAATCCTTCTCCTAGATATTGCAATGCCTTGAAGGCCACATTGCTGGAAGAGTGGAATTTACTGTCTCAAACTCCAATTAACTATCTTATAGAGAGCATAAAATATATGAGATAGGGGAGATCACATTCCTTATTAATGTCAAAAGTCAGCATTTGTTTCCTAGTTATTTAATTTTCCCTAAAATCAATTTGTTACACATTACTTCACTTTATTGTTTCATAATTAGTTTTAATGTATGTACTCATATTCGATTTTTCATTTTGTATATATGTGTTATGATGCTATGTGTCACCCCCCACAAAACATTCAATTAATTTGAACAGTTGTTGAGAAATCAGTGTTTTTGTGCATGTAAAGATAGTTTTGGATACCAGTTTACTATTGATTGGGGTTTACAGATGCTCCAAAAATGTATAGATCTATTAAGATCAGAGTAAAAAAAAAAATCTTGACTCCATCACAATTTTCTCTCTAGTGTATTACTACGTATTGTAGAGAATGTAAAAGAACTACTCAATAATTAACAGCTCTTTAAAAATTGCGGCTATGAGAAGCTATTTATGATTTTCCTGAATATACAATACTTCAGTAATATCAATGGAAGTATTTTAAGTCAGACATACAGCCAAGGAGAGTGCCTTTCTGCATAATTTTATGATGCATTCTTATCTAATTAGCTCCAATACATAAAGTGTCATAATCATTCATTAAATAGTTTCCAAGATAAACGAGTTGTTTACATAACATATAGCATTAACAAAACAAACTCAGCAAAACAGATTCAGTCAACTAATCTGAAGATTAAACTGTAAATATCCTGTGGTCTGAACTTTAGCCACTGTCATGCACAGCCATAGATTAGATGTTACTAGATGAAGAAATGGCAATATCACAAAAAATAAATAAATGCACTGACCGAGATAACATCAGTAGTTATAAACGAGTTAAAAAGACAAATAAATACATCATCGAAATAAAATTGAAAGCCATGAAAAAATACATAAATGAATCTGTAAGGCAGTTCAAGTTTTCTTTTACTTTACATTATATCAAAAATAAACTCAAAAGATTGAAATATTTTATGCCAAATTGCCAATATCACAAAATACTGAAACAATCAAGACAGATTTATGGATTTCATTAAATATAACAAAATAGATGAATAGACAAATAGCATGTGAAAGCAAAGCAGTTGCATAAGACAAATCCATAATACAGAAAAAAAAAATCCTTAAGACAAATCCAAAAACAGAGATAAGCATCATTGAAAGTAACAAAATAAGCCATGATAAAGCACATCTAAGTCCAAGTTTTCTTTTTTTACTTCAACACATTTCATTAAAATCCACTTTTACAAAAGTAAACTTAAAGGCTGAGAAACAGAAATATGTGCCAACAATTTTACGAAATATTAGAGTTGTTACAGTTTAAAATACGCATTAATTCACAGAAAATAAAGAAAACGAGTGTTATTGATTATAGATTGATGTGAAACATTATTCCTTTCGAATATTTCAAATGGGAAAAGGCTGCTGTGTGTTGCGAGTGACGAAGGTATAAGGTACCTGGGGAAAAGTTTCAATATTTTTTCAATTTATTTTAAATAATAGTTTTGATAGATTAATAGAATGCTATTTATTTCATCAGAATCGGACCTCAAACAAAGTTATGGATGATGAAAAGCTTGCTATCACTAAGTGGGGCTAGCATGAGGTCTAATTTAAATTTCTAAAATTTAAATTTTTTACACTTTTCTACCAGAATTTTTTCATAATACAGTTTAAAGGGTATATTTAATCAGAAGAAACATTACTTATTGGGTTCGGCAGATACCTTTACTCATATTACGTCAACAACCCAACTGAATGCTGACAAGTATACCCTCTGTGGAAAGTTCTGGAAAAAGCATGTAGCTTGTAAAGTTTGTAACTAACATACAAAATTTAAGAAATTCCAGAACATGTCAAAAATTGCCAAATTTGTAATATTTTGCCGAATTTACTACCAAGGTCAAGCAACCTAGACTTTTACATTATAATAATGGTTTTCTGTTAGGCAATCATAACAATATTATGTCACTTTCACTACATACCTTCATTTAATCCCTATCACATTTTTTTCATAATTTACTCCATACCTAAGATGTTTCACAATTTAAAAAAAAAATTCTAACTATAAAAATGGCACATTTAAAATTTCAAAAGAAATCGTTAGTCATATCAAAATACATTCAAAACAAGGATAGCAATTTAACACTTCAAAATACACTACCAGTCGATTAATATTGATCCGATTTAAATTTATATTAATAAAATATGAAAATGAATGCATTGAAGTGAAAATAAAACACGAGGGCTATCACAATTGGAATTTGTGCAAAAATTTTAGAGCATCTTGAAGTCTAAATAAAAATTTCACTAACCCTGACATAAGGCTTGACCGCGGAGCCCTAAAAACAAAAATGGGAGAAAATTGTATATTTAACTTAAAAAACATCCCACTGATAGCACTAATAAAATATAAGTCATCTCTGGGAAATTATTTACATAATATTATACAGTTTATATTAATTATGTAAACAATTACTTTACTTACTTGAAGTTCCCAAAACTTTGCTATTTGATCAAGGAAATTTAATTTTATTCTTGTAGTTGCCTGAAAAAAAAAAAAAAAAAAAGCGAACTATATGATAAATATAAAATGAATATAGCAATAGAATGTTAAACAAAAGAGTTTGGGTAAAGATTTAAAAATTAAAAAGTTATTAAAATATTTTTTTTATAAAATAGTCAAAAACCAACAGACTATGCACATTATAACTAAAACATAAAATATGCATATATTGCAAAATTACAAATATTTTGCATAAAGAATATTATACATAAAATTTATGACCTTAAAAATTATACATAATTTTGTTGTATGTTTATATGCATAAAAACATACGAAATTTGCAGTTTTACGACAATTTATGACAGTTAAATTTCTTGTACATTTTACTTGAAAAAACTAACACTAGAGAAATATTTTTTATATTAACATTTTATTAATTATTATTGGAAAAATAAGTTAACCTGTTTGGATATACAGAGGACAAAATTTTTCAAAATATTTAGCTCTATAAATAATTTGGCATCACGTCTGATGTTATAATTGCAAAAATTAAGCACACATCCACAACAGAAGGTCGTTTATTTTACTTCCTATAAGACGTACAAGAATTTAAAAAAAATTTTTTGTACGTCTTATAGGAAGTAAAATAAAGACTCTGTTGTGGATGTGTGCTTAATTTTTGCTATTTAGCTCTAAATGTGTTTTTATTACCATATATTTTTACTACTACAAATATTCTAACAATTTTAAGTTAGTGGTACTTAAATACAATGCCTAATTTTTAAAATATTTTTATTTATATGCTTTTTGCATTTAAAACAAAAATACTAACATGCAGCACTTGAAATAAGTCACTGCAACCACGGCAAATGCCATGAGCCAACTGAAAGCTGCCGTGACAATCAATTGTTCTTTCTTATGGCAGATTTTGCTGAGAGTATTTATAATCCAAAAGTTCTCATCATTTCTCTTTACAATGCCAGTTAGCGATCTAACCAATACATTTCGGCTGAAAGAGACTTTGGCTTTAAAATGGCAGAATAACTGGAAATTTTACCCATGATGTTGTTGTTGAGACTCAGACCTTTCGACTTACCAGAAAGGTGTAAGGTAACTGTTTGGACGGCCGGGAAGAAAATACCTTAGATGTAAAAGATTACTATATATGTCTATGCTAAAAACCTTTGTTTTTTGTGTGTAACTCGTTTCCCTTCTAAAATCCATCTCAACTACGGATTAAAATTTATAGGAGTGCCTAAAGCATTTCAAATAAGGGATAATAGGTGTGCATCACCTTGTCCAGAAAAATGGGGGTGAAAGACACTGGTATAGCTGACCTGAGTTCAGCAGCTGCATTTTCAGAAGTGCAGAGCAGAAACTTCTTTACGCATATGCATATCACCATTTGTCTCTCAGCCAATTTTTGCTCCTTGACCAAGACTGGCCACACAGTTATAGCAGTATTGCCAGTTGTTGCTGGGTAGTGATAAGGGCTTCTAGCTATTTCTGTGTGATGTAAGCTATAAAAATGGTGAATTTTCTAGAGTGGACTCTGCTGATCCAAAAAGTTAAAAACAGAAAAAAAAAAGGATGAAATCAACTGTAGAACTAGAAACGAAGCCAATAAAAGTCTCAACTATGACAGGATGGAAATTAGATTATTTGGATGTTGGGACATGTCCTGCCTATATCATTATCCATTGTAGAAAGGATGTTCAGTATAATAAAGAGTGACTGATGGGCTTCTTTAAACAAAGACACACTATGTGCCTATTAAAAATAAGCACAGATGGACCTCTACTTTCAGATTTCAAGGCTGGTCGAGACGTTCAAAAATGGTTTCGTGCTTGTGATTGCAGACCTTTTGTTTTTAGTCACAAAATCTGATTATAATAAGGAAATAATATGTGCTTACATCTATAATATATTTAAGTGTTTCTTTTAGAGATGCATTTTAGTGTTTGAAAATTTCTACAAATTTATGTGAAAGTAAGTGAAATTTTTTGGGGGTCATGAAATTACTCTTTCAAACATTTGCCATTAAAACTTAGAAATACTTTTTTACTGTTATGATTGCAGTGAGATGAATATATTTTGCTGCCAGCTTATAAAAGCTCATGGCAGTATTTGCTGCCAGTTTTAAAATCTTATTTCGAAACCTGCTAATATGACAATAGAAAAGTCTCGAGAATTTTTTTCTATTCAGGTTAATCTCATGATTTTTATATCTTCATAAATATTCTCACTTCAAAAAGTCAAGCCTTTCTGTGTGCACACAAATTCTATCATAAACATGTCATTAAAATTGTGAAGATTGTAATAAATATGTAAAAGCACCTGCCTATATTATAGGGACCAGGGTTCGATTAAGGTGGTTTTACATCACAAACCGAGAATAAAATTTGCATAAAGAGCGATGGAAAAATCAGACGGATTCACAGTAATTACGATACAGTTTCCATTACAATGATAGTTTTCTATTGTAAGTTTGTTTTTAGAATTCCTGTGCACACTTTCAAATGGATGCGTGATATCATACTGTAATAAAATTTCTAATAAAAACATACTTTTTCAGATAAGACAAACTTCAGATCGTTTTTCTCTTATTACAGCTTCAAATTGGCTAAAGCTAACATAGAGCAAAAATCTGTTCTTACAACACTCCACAATGAATGGAGAGATTTCCATGCGGGGACAGTTTCGTACTCAGTACTGCCAGCACGAAATTTTTTTCTTATAAAACAGGAAGTAAAATGTTCTGTGGATCTAATTTGTGTGTGTTTTTTTTTTAAAGTTCTGCTTTTTCCTGAGAAAATTTACTCAGTGGTTTTATCTGGGACTGATGCAAACCATCATTCCATTCAAATTCACTGGATAGTGACAATTCACACCTTGATGTTTTCAGAATGACAGAAACGAAATGTTATTATTCCTGAGAGTATAGGTAAAGGATAAGCTACCAATCATTCATATTTCCTTGAATTTTTTTCCGGGTTTTTTTAAGCTTTGTTCTGGGAATCCAATTTTTGGCAAAAATAGTCCAGATTTTCATATCACCAAAGAAATCAAAATAGCTTATGTGGATCCCAATGTGCCATACTGATGCACACAATTATTAATTTCTTAGAGGAAATGTAAATAATACTAAAAAAAATCTGTTGTGGGTAGCACATGACTTTCTCTATTTAATGCAATGAATTTACTTTTTTTACAGTTAAAAAACGATGTATAAGATCTATGGCACAATGTTTTTAATGTTGAATTCTACATTTGACACTTTTCCAAATTACAACATGTAAAACAATTTAGAAGCACCAAATTAACTTATATTTTACGCAACTCTAAATTGATAATTATGAATATTGATAGCATCAGCAATAGGCAATATAGTCTATATATTATAATATTTTAATAATTTATTCAAAAATTTTGTATCATTTTTGCAATTTTAATGATATTTTTGTCAATTTGTGGCGAAATATTGCAAAGTTGGTGATATTTCATCTTATTAGTAGCCAAGTTGCCAAATTTATCACCAAGCGATACAGACAAATGGGGAGAAGAGCATTTCTTATATATAAATGACTGTTGGTGAATTGTTAGGAGTCAAAATATAAAACTATTTCTACACAATTTCTTCTATATATTCTACACAAATTATTTTCTCTCATGAATGGAATGAACTAGATCCATGAGAGTGATGTTAAATTTATTGCGTAATATTACATATGAAAAGTGAACATATTTCCCAATGGTTAATACTTTTTTCAATTTTATGTGATTTTTTTTGATAAATTTATTTTAAAAAAGTGCAATATCTCAAGAAAGGTTCATGCTAGCATTTTAAAGATGTCAATCATTTTCGAATGAAAAATTACAAAAGAAATTATTATTTATGTAATATTATTAAATGTTTGATTTTTTCAAAATTTCATACAAAAATTTGGGGGTCTTTCAAACATTTAATTGCATTTAAAATCAAGAAGCTTCCAGTATTCACCGATTGTCATTTTTATACCAAATTATGTTGAAAGTGCTTCATTCATTCATGGGATATAGCCTCCACAGACTCACGAACACACACATATAGATATCATCTCAAAAATGTTCGATTTGAGTTCAGGGATGTTTGGAACATGTTCTGTTATTGAAAACTGGAATTAGAATTTTAAACCCCATCACAATATTTCACCTATACATTATACTATGCATATAGGGCAAGTAAAGAAGCACTACCACTTCATTCGTAGTATAAAAATTCAGTCTGTTAAAATGTTGTTGCCAAACAACAAACTCATGATTTTTAAGATTGCCCTACTCTCAAAAATTTTTTTGCTGAGATGCAAAGAAAAAAAAAATTGTCTTTTCAAATACATAAACCTTTATTGGTCACAATCGAATTGAGACACACAATCAGTCGCAATGCAGCTGTGAGATAGATGTTTTAACAATTCATATGCATTTTTCAACACCTAGAACAGTAATTATGCTTATTAATCTGTAAACAATAATTATTATGCAAATAAAAAGATAACCATATTAGCAATAATTTCCCTTAAAAATTAATAATTCTATGTATAATAATTGAATTATAGATGCATCAACATAGACATGTACTTCCTATGCTACAAATTACTGCATATTCATCTTTGACTGCATTGACATGTGTATTTGTATATGTAAGAAAAATATTCATCATATTAAATAAATAAGAGCAAACAGAAGAAATCAAGGTAATGTGAAGTCGCTCACCAAAGTCTTATTCAAAACACAGCTGCTATGAGCAAACTAATAAAGAAATATACATTTAGAAGGGAAGTGGGGGTGGGAGCTGGGAGCAATCTCCTGATTCTCTCCTGCAGCTCAGTTTGATGCAATAAACAAAAATACACAGCAAACACCTCTGAAACATTGCGACCAATGAAGAGTTAATCCCAACGCTAAGTTTTCTGGGAAAATGCAGATTTTTTTTAGGGGGGGGGGGGGGGGGGGGAGTTTTTTTTATAGAATTTCTTTCTTAAATATATTTTTAAGATAAATTCTACACTTGAATATAAATGGTTACTTTTAGCCCCCTCCTATTATTTAGCAAATAATTCACTGTATTATATTTATGGGATTTAAATGAGTCTTATTTATTTATTAGTTAAGCATTTTCTAAAGAAAGGTTAGCAATATCTTGCAAATTTGCATTTAAACACTGCCATCTATATGTTTTGCTTCATTTTTAAATACTTTTCATTTTGCACTCTGTTTGCATCTACTAATATTTCTATATTTATTTTGTATTTTACACAGAAAAATTATCTTTGAAAAATATTAGGTGTAAATGAAGATATATTTTCAGAATAATATTATCAAATCATTATATTTTTAGGCACTTAGAATGGTTTAGACTGATTAGAAACACATTTGGAGAGCAGTTTGAAACTCCTTTTAGTGGAATTTCCCTGTAGGATTACTTTTAGAAAACATTAAATGCAATTTTCAATTACTAATAAAAAACACTAAATCTCTACAGAAGATAGATTTTGTGTAGCAATTGTTGCTACATAATTTTGTCTCTCTAAATCGAACCCTGATGGGAAGGAAACAATATAAAACAAATGTATTCTCAGGCATATATTGCATATGGGCCAATCGATGTCAAGTGATTCAGAAATAATTTGATTGATTATTTGATAATTTTAAATATGCCAGAATATTTCCTTAGTGTTAATTCTGTATAAAATTATGCATTTTTATAATAAACCATTCTTTTAGTAACATTAAGATTTCAATCTTATTAAAAGAATGAATCTCAAAGTTGAAAAATTTATGAATACCAAAATTTTTTTATAACTAAAGAAAAATACTAACTTCAAGCTCATTTAATCTTTGCATACGAGGGGTAAATCTGAAGTTGTCCACATCCACAGCAAAAGGGGGCTGCCATTCCTGAAAATTTGAATTATAATATTTAGTTTTGCATATTGTCGATTTCAATTACAACCTGGATCAGTAATTAACATTGTATGCATTTGTATTTACTTCAAAATATGAAAATTGAAGTTATTACAAAACATTTTTGATAACCAGAGCAATAGAATTAAATAACATTAATCATTTACAGGTATTAGGAGGAATTTTAATAAGCTAAAGCTCGACGTAGCCATACTCTCAAGGGATAATTTTAAACCTTTTGCGGAGAACTTTCTATAGGAAACCTTGTTCATAAGTTACCTGCTATGAAAAGAATGATTAACACATAGAAATTAAATTTATTTATACACATAGAACCTACTAGAGAAAGGCTGGTTAACCCAACATTTAAATTTTTGCATTACAGTCTAGTCACCATCATAATAATAAAAAGATAAATAAAAGACCCACTGTACCAAATCATCTATCACTATACATCTTAATACATACAAAAACCAAAATATGTAAATCAAAACTAAACAGTTTTATTTTCAAACCTATCACATATACATGACAGTGGAAAACTATTCTAAATTAAGGTTGTTTGCAGTATCTTTTCAAAAATGAACTTTAATAAAGTACTGAGATTCAAAAACATGATAAAAATTTAAAACAAATAAAAAATTAAAGTTAACATAAAAAAAGAAGAAAAAAAATATTAGTGATTGCAAAGAAAAGCATCTCAATGATGAATTGAGTAAATAAATCTATTTTTATATAATTTCTTGAAACACTATTTCATGTGTGGCCTGCACTAAATTTGTAGCTCATCAAGCTGGCCTACAGAATGATTTGAGTTGGCCAAGACTACTATAGAGTATGCTCCTATCTATAGTTTGAAATGAGCTCCTATTGCAGATCGACTGGTTTAATGCTTATTATAATAAGCATGGAATACAATATAAAATAACTGATACCTGCAATGGCAAGGAAAACTTTCTTATGTACCACAATTTTGTAAACCTGTATGGAGACACAAAGTCAATCTTACTATGCAGTCTGTGTGTCTGTCAGGGTTCACACTCAATTTTGAAAACAAAAATTAAGGCATTTTTAATGATATATAAATTTTTTTTAAGGAGCTTATAGATTGCATGCTCAAACCCTCTACTTTATGTCAGCATTATTTTCCAAAGAAAAATTTGTTCCAGAAAAATTAATTAATGCCTGTGCAGCTGCATGAATTACAAATTTCTTTAATTCCATATAGTGCATAAGCAGGAGCCCTTGGAAGACGAAAAAAATTGTGTTTAGAGAGAAAGTCATGAGCTGCTCACATTACATTTTCTGTGAAACAAATACTTATCTTTAAAGTTAGATGTGTTTTTGAATCTATTTTTTATTGGTTCTAACATGCTTTGAGGAAAATTAAACTGGATAAAAAGAAATGATTAAAAGTTATATTAAAATTTAAACGATATCAGACAAATGATTAAGAATGATTAAGATATCGAAAAATATTTAAGATACTTGATCCCTTTAATCCCATTAACTCCTAGCAGAGATCACTAACCAAAGACATTACTTCTACTGGCTCCCCTTCAGTGTTTTGACTTGACAAATCAGTAAACAATTGGTGAAAACATCCTAATGAAAGAACGTAAAAGAATCTTAGTCCGAACAATTATATTTGAAAATATTGATTTTAGAGCAAAAATTCTTCAAAAAAAGTTCAAATTTTCAGAACTTTTTACTGTAAATTGACACCAAATAAAGAATAATTGAGCAAAATTTTACCTTTGTAAAGAAAAAGAAACTGTAATATAAATAACTAGTAATTTATCAGGTAGAATGGGAAATGAACTTCACTAATCAACTATTTTCCAGTCTTTTTCTACTTTATATTTATTTTTTTCAGGAGAGGTGAAAGGGTGTCTTGCTTCTTTTTTTCTATTATTGATCCCACTAATGAAGTTCAGAATTGGGGCAAAAGAAATTTAAAAACAAACAAAAGTAATAGTAATCGCTAATATTTCATAATATTCTTTACAGTCTTGATTTCAGGCAGTCAGTCGTCCCCTGAGAATTTTATCATTCGTGACATCATGATCCAAGGAGGATTTGAGTGAAGTTGCCAAACCACAGTAAGTTTTTGCATTATTATAGTTAAAAAAATGTTAAGGCAATATCCAGATGTAAACAAATTGCACAGAGGTTTTGAATTATGCTGTATACTAAGGTGACCAATTTTTGTACAATGAAAAGGAGGACGAAAAAATTTAAGAAAAACGTACAACGTAAATAAATGAAACATTTTATTAATTCAAACAAAAATACACTAATTATGCTTACATCCCTTTTAATTATTTACTTAAAAGAGTATTTTTCCATCGAATGAATATTTTTTGTCAATATATCATTTTCTAACAGTAACAATATATTGGAAATTTCGGAGCAAGAAATATCCTTCATATTGAATTGTACCGTAAGTGCTGCAGCTAGAGTATCAACATTCAATCTTGATTTCTCACTTGTCCAAAAATCGTTACCAATTGAAAAAGAATTGAAATAATTTCGTATTTCCGTTAGAAGTAAACACGAAGTATAATATAAAGTAAACAAAGTGAAGTGCGCAATGGTGCGAGACAAATGCGAGACACGTGAAGTTCTCCTATGCACTGCGCATGCGTTTCATAATCACGTCTTTCCGAACTGTACCGTCATATGCCGCGTAACAGTTCGGCGCGACATCTCTGAATACAGAGATTAACAGATTAGTTTTAAAATATCGAAAAGGAGGACAGGTAGGAGGACACTTTTCGAGGAAGGACAGAATCTACAAAAGAAGGACTGTCCTCCCTAAAGGAGGACGATTGGTCACCTTATGTATACATAAGACTCTGTGATGTCCAAGGAGATTTAGTGACATCAGTGGTGTAGAATGACAGTCACAGTTAACAAGTTCGGTCCCTCCTGACAGCTTGAGAACAAAATTTCTCCCCCACTGACATCATATGATGTATAGAGTCAGGTAAAAGAAATGAAGTTAGTTATGCTTGGAACAAGACCCCCTCTGGTTTGTATCTTCTTATATGATTAGGTATATACCCAGGGCTGACATTTATAGGTATGCAGGTTGTACACCATACAAAGGTGTCAAAGCAAAAGGGGTGCCATTTAGGTATTTAGAATTATGCAAATTCTAATGGAATTTCTTTGAAATTTCTTTTCTAATGAAAAATTATATAAGAAATGATTATGTAACATTATTAAAGGTTCTGATTTTTTTTAAATTTCATTAAAAAATTTATGAGGTCTGTTGAACATTCGATTGTGTTTAAAATTAACACGCTTCCAGTATTCGCTGATTGCAATTTTTGCACAAAATTTCATTCAAAATGTTCCATTTCTGAGATATCACTTCCATAAACTCATGGCACACACAGACAGACATTACCTCGAAAATGCTTGATTCGAGTTCAGGGATGCTTAAAATGTGCTCTTCCCCCGAATTTCCGTTACAATACTTTTCTTATACTATACTATGTAGATAGGGAAAGTAACAGAATAAAAATGGTACAAATAGGTATATCTTCTAATACCACTTGATTGAAATGTAAAAATAAAATCACTCAAATTTCATATTTTTTGTAAATGTGTTTACAAACAGGACCAGGATGCTTTATTCTTAATAACTGCCTGTAATGATAATTTTATATAGCAAAAACAGAAATTCTTCGTTTTAGGATAATTGAATTAAATATTTTAATGGAATGTTTTGAATAACAATGTTCTACAAGAATTTGCACAACACGAGAAACATTGGGTATTTGATATAATCTATATAAATCAAATTGTAAACTGTGCTATTTATTTGTTTATTACCTCAGCATGGGAGAACTCGCCTCTTTCCTTTTTGAGAAAATTAATATAAAAATTTAAAAAGGAAGACTAAATATTAAAAGAGTACTGAAAATTCTGAATTTTAAGTTTCGTATGAAGAATGGGTAGGTATACAGCTATCCGCAAATAAATTTTTAAAATAATAGAATGTGTAAAAAATTTAAATTATTTAATTTTTACATTAAATGTTTACAACGTTGCTGAAATAGTATGGAAAGGCAGGGATGTATCTACAGTGGTCGGCGGTGGTCGGGGTTTCCACCACTCAGAATTTCCGACCACCACTCAATTGCCGACCATCACTCATCCAAAAAAATATACATATTATAATTACATTTAAAAAAAGTTGTATATTCAATTTTATCAAATGTTTTTCTTTAATATAAAAGTATACAGTACTAATACTGTTTGTGTGTGCGAATTAAGGCGAAGCTCGTTTCGAAATTTTATATTTTTATATTCGCAATTATAATTGTTCTGGAAAATCAACCACCACTCACATTTCACTAGATACATCCCTGGAAAGGGTTAAACTGCAGATTGTTTAAAGGTTGGTGGTAGGGGAAGGAGGGTACGTTCCCTGTGGATGCCTCTCCCACTGGGTTCTGGTCTAAATTGGGTGGCATTTTCCGGCCGTTCAAACAGTTACCTTACACCTTTCTGGTAGGTCGAACGGTCTGGGTCTCAACAACAACATAGGCATTATGCACATGGATTCAATCAATATGGGAGAAGACACTTTATCTCTACTTAAATTTTAAACCTTGGCATTTTTGTGCAAGAGTAAATAAATAAAATTATAAATATTCCTGAGAGCCCCATTAAGACCAACAATATGTACATTTATAATATAGTAGTATAAATAAGTGGTGTGTAATGAAACTATTCATTATTCAGCCATTAATAAATTAATGAAATTAAGAATACAAGTATGTAAAACAATGCACATGTAACAAAATTTTATTTAGAAAGCACAAAATTTAATATTTTCCTTAAAATTAGAAACAAGTCCTTTCAAATAATATTTTTAATTTAAAAGTTTAAATTGCATTTTAAAATGGCCAAAGCTTAGTATACCAACATATATAGTTTATCAAATAAATTGCTAGAAAAATGTGTTCTATAACTAAATTATGCAAGTTTTAAATTGAGATATTGATTTTTGACATAAATGAATGCATTTTACTGCATATTTTTGATTTACATAATTTGACTTCTTTTCAGACTGCTATCAGACAAATGATTTTTTTTTCTCCTTAAGGCAGCCATATTGAAATTTTCAAGATTGACTCAATTGATTAATACAATTTCAATTGAACAAGCTAAAAAACAAATTTAAGTATGCTGACACTAGAAATAAATGCAACAATTAAAAAGAATAGCAGTTTTAGATATTTAGGCTTATTTTTTAGATGTTTCTAAAGAATTGTGGTATATATTTCATACTATTGACAAAGTATAAAAACTGCCTTATTTTAAAGAATTGTAAAATTTTTGGGAATAAAAATGCATATCTAATAATTATAATCGGAATACTAACATATGTACTGTAATATGGCTGAATTAAAATTGATTTTAAATTACTTAAATTTAAAGGAATTTCAATTCTTCATTTAAAATTTCACATAATATTGAAATAATGTGGAAAAATGTTTGCAATTATAAAAAAACGTGGTTGAATTATTTGAAGAATGTGTTTTAATATAATACAAACATAGGATGTTAATGGACAGAAAATTCACAATGTTATGAGGCTTCTAATATTTCAATACAATATAGTAAGTAAAATATTGCGTTACAAATCTATAATTTATTCCTACAATTTAGAAAAATATTGCATAAAAATTGAAAATATGACATTTTTAGTTGACTGTATCCAAATGACTAGAAAACAAATAAATTAAAAATAAATATATAATTAGACAAGATGACAAAATGCGAAACCTTATACAAATAAACTTACTGCTGGTGGCTTTATTTTACAAATTCCAGTTTTTTCTGCAATTGGTCTGATTTTAGCAATATAAGCAAGAGGGTCTTTAAATTCTTCGGTGGTGGGTTCAAATACAGGAGCCTCAGGCGGAGGTATAAATTCAAAGTCAACAGCATTCATTTCACTGAAGGAATTAATAAACGCATAGAAAATAGAATAGACAACATACTTAAATCTTAACAAACTTTTTACGATATATAGTCTATGTCCACTTAATCTGTACCGCGACAACAAGCTGGAATTATTTCATTCTTTATTTTAAGAGAAAAAAAGTCATTACAATAGAATAGCAGATAAACCAAATTCTAAACGCCAGATGCTGTACGAAAACAACTTTACTTGAAAGTTGCAACAATAGATAGCGCTCCGATCTGGAGAAAGTCATAGATACACATTTGAAAGCCTGTGTTTTTGAAAATAGTTTAAAATTTGCAAGTTTCATTAATTTACATAACCTTTGTTTTGAATAAATGCTCATGTTTCAATCTAATAAACTAATTATAACTAATTTATCTGATTAATGATTGTAATTGTTAACCGAGAAGATAATCAAAATGCAAAACCCTAGCTATCTCCAAAGCTGTCCCCAAAGTTTTCTAACAATGAAATGACTAAAAATATTCCTTTACAGAGTTCTTAAAAATTAAATAAGGATTTTTCTCGTAGTTTGGTGGACATCAATATAGATTGGTGAATAATATTAGCTATAGTAAGATATATATTTGCTGAGATTTGACAGATACGTCACAGTAATATTTGTTTTTAGCTCTTCCTGCAAAAATTTAATTTACGTAGAAGCAATTTATTTTTGTATGTTCAAGGAATCAAATTTCATTATTATTTTTTAGGATTTAAAATTGTTTTCTCTTACACTTAATAAAAAAGCAAAAAAAAAAAAAAAAAGTATTTGTTTAAAACGGAATTGGCATCAAATAACAAGCCAATGGGATTGGAATTCAGTTCGTTCTTAGCAGAAAAAAAAATAAACATAACAGCTAAGCTTTTAAGCTTTTCTGTTTGATATGCGGCTTTAAGTGCCTTTTAAAATAATTTATTCATGCATCTTTTAGCTAGAGAAAAGTTTTAAGAAATAAAAAACTGTAATGAAAATGATAGTTTAAGATATATATCATTGTAAATAAATGTACTATATTTGCAAACCTGTCGACAATCCTCAGATTTTGTTATCTATTTCTTGAGGAAAAGAGATAGAGGTAAGAATACATCGGTGCGACCACAAGTGTTCGTCATTAAGTGGGATTGGCACCACTTCTCTTTCATAATTACTTGCATTTTTCCCGTTTATTTTTATATTGATCCTACCAATATTTTGTGCGATATTCAAATTTACAAAGTCAAGAAATTGGATAAATATATTTGTAAAAATACCTATTTTATTATTTCTGATTATATATTTTGATGTAAAGAAGTATTTGAGCCACCTTTTTTCTTATTCTTAGTGTATATATTACTCGTATGTATTAGTTTTTCTTTGTTTTCTAAATTTTTTTATTTATACCTATCTTAACATGAATTAATTTAAAATTTTCATATTTAGGAACTTATTTCTACTATGATTTATTCAAGTCTGATCGTTTTAGCTGTTTTTACAGGTAAATTTACTTTTGTCCATTTTTCTCAATTTCACTATTAGTGCTGTGTTTGATGTTTTTTTCTTATGATTCAGCTGTGTTCTGTGAAGATGTGGCTCCATGTTCATCTAGACTTACATGTGGGTCTTGTTTAGCTTCTCGCAACTGTGCTTGGTGTTCAGATAAAGTAAGAATTTTTTCGCATACAGTAATAATACTAATATTACTTTTTGTACTTTTCCAAAACTTTAAATGGCAGTTAGCATCCCTAATAGAGAAAAAATAGCATTTTATTTACATGATTTATAGATGAACCTTTCATCCTAGCAGACAGTAGAGATTTTTCCATTTAAAGCATGGATGTTGGAAAAAGTGTTTTTTTGATCTTTTCAAGGATACTAATGTTCCTATAGATCAGAAATCAGACATCTTGTGCTTGCAAATATCTGTGCTCTCTTAAGTGTAAAAAGTGTATATTTTAATACTTTTGTCTGATGTTTCTGGGGGGATTTTTCTTATCTTTTCATGAGAGTATTCATTAATGGTGAAAGGTTGTGGACTTGCAGACCTCTACTGTAAACAGTTTAATTAAACATGCTTATCAGGATTCTAGCAAATGGACATGATAAATGCCAGTTTTGTAATCTGCTCATAACTTCAAGCTTAGTCATATTTTACATGGTTTTTGATTTTTAAAAATATTTTGCAACGTTAGAGGAATTGCACTTCTGTAAAGGAATATCTGCCATTTTTATATAGACCAAATAATCCAAAATTTTTCCTAACTAATTGTGACAATTTTTAATTCTATTCATGTATGTCAAGCAACGTTTCGCAGTCAGGGGCATGCTTTTCCGTCTGATAACTCAATTGCCGGGTTGTGGGTTCGAATCTCGCCAGCTGGCATGGATGTTGTGATGTCGAGGTTTAGTCAGTCTTCTGCCCTTGGGGAGCCTCAATAAAGTGAAGCTGCATATTAACCTTCGCCATAGGACGAGGGGTCTGTGGACATGGTGTAAGGCAGCCATGCACAACCCGCGACCTAATCGTGTGCGGCTCGCCACCACCCTCAGCTTGGTGAAAACATAAAAAAATACTAAGACTTTCGCAAAAAAAAAAGGGAAAGAAAAACTGCATCATAACATTTTATAAAAAATGATTTTTTATATCAAATTTTCTTTAAAACTAGTAGAAAATCTGCAAAATGAGTTCAGTCTTCAGTCTTCAGTTTCTTTCAGAAAACTTGAGAAATCTTTGGAAGTGTTTGCAATACCATTCGCGACAAATATTGAAGCAGCACCTGTCAATTTTCAGATGGAGCTTATCGACATTCAGAGTAACTCCGAATTGAAAGCTAAATTTTCCGAAGTTTCTTTGCTAGAATTTTACAGAAATTACTTGCCTTGTGAAAGGGGAAAATTGAAAATTCATGCTCAAAAAACGATAACATTATTCGGGAGCACCTACTTATGTGAACAATCATTTTCATTAATGAAACAAGTGAAATCTAAAGGTCGTTCTCGTCTAACTGATGAACACTTGGAGGGAAACCTACGGATCGCTGTATCCAACATTGAACCAGACATTGAAAGAATAATGAAAACCAAACAATGTCAAATTTCCTACTAGCTCTACAAAAAAATAAAAGAATTTTGGCAATGTCTGTATGTTTTTGAAGCGAGTTATTTTGTTCATTTTTGTATTTGTTTTTAATTTTCACTTTTAATTTTTTGTTTCGGTATTTTCTAAAAATATATTGCTGGGTGGAACCCCCCCGTTGCGGCCCACCGTTGCTTAGTCTATGTGAAATTGGCCCGCAGGTGCTAAAAGGTTGTGCACCCCTGGTGTAAGGCTTTCCTTTACCACAGGGATTAGAAACAACAAGCATTGTTTCACAGAAGCAATTGATGGTATGCAAGACAGTTTTTCAGGTGAGTAAGGTGCTTCATGGTAACCAAGATCTGAAATTAACCATTGCTGTAGCTTTCTTGGAAGATCAAAATCAATATAAGTGATAAGATTTTCAACTGATATTTCGAAAAACAAATTTTTTGGGAAGGGGAATTTTTTTTAATAGCACTATGGCTATGCATTTTTCTAATTTATTCCCCCAAAGGTAGTATTTAGTTGCAAATTGTGATGCGATACCACTTAGTGCGAACACTGTTTTCTATTAACTTATAATACTTCCTTGAAGAAAGCAGGCACATATCAGTTAAGTGACTACAAGTGTTTCAAGAGTGTTAAGTGGTCACTTAACTGAGATATGTCTGCTTTTCTCAATGACGTATTATTTTGGCACCTACATACTTGTCGTGATAAAGATTTTATAAGACATTTTTCCTTACAAGCAAATCCTCCATTGGACATTGCCGCCATGCACTAAGGTGCGGTTCACATTGAGAGCCCTTTTTTAGAAAGTTCCAGTACTTTCTTAGCCCTCCAAGGTTGTTCAACGGTCACAGAGAAGCAAGGTAGCCAATCACATGCAACTTTTGACCTAGCAACGGAGAGGTAAAGATGACAACGACTTTCTTCGATTGGCAGACGTGACGGAGTAAGGTCGCATTTTTTGTGCAAGAGTTGGATTTTCGGGAAAGGCAATAGCCTCGTGCTATCAGCCGAGGCTATCGCCTCTTGAACCGAGGGATATGAATTTGACAAAGCATTGAAAGGCTCAAATCAAAAATAACTTCATAGTTTGAGGAATAAGTATTTTGATACCCTTAATTTCAAATTGAGAAAATTGTAAGAGCCGAACTAAAAATGATATAAGAGGATACATGAGACAAAGGAATGCTGATGCTAGCCATAGCCCAAATCTGAATTGATGGACCAGACAGCAAAAATCGTGGACAATTATACAGGATATGCTATTATGAAAGCTGCAGCCACAAGTTCGCCGGCCAGAATAAGGAACGGTATGCCAATGTTGTCCTTTGGGGGTACTCGAGGCATTGTGGAGGAAGAATGCAAAAGAATGATCAAGAACATATAACATAAATTCCTGTTACGAAGCAAAATTGGTTCCTGGTGAGAGAAAAATAATCCTGAACGGAGAGTGAATTCCTTTCACCGAAGCCGAATTGAATTTCGAGGAGAGACATCATCCCAATATTGAAAAAAATTGAAAAATTCCTATTAACCCAAGCCAAGACGTATACCGAGATAGTGCTGGATCTTACCAACATAAGTGCCATACCTAGTTCCCCAATGAAGAACGTGTGTGTGTGGTGACAAATAAATCAATCAGTGCCAACATAAAATAAAATCTCCTTTAATGCAAATGAACAATGTTTTCAAATAGAGGAATCAATAAAGTAAAACACGGGGTGAGTAACTTTTGAACTGATCTAAGATTCTAAAAGAACTACAAAATTTTGGAATAGTGACATAATAAATTTTAGAATTAAGATGGCAGGCGAGAGAAGAAATTGCTATGATTTAAAAATTGTATATATTGTATTTAAGAAATTATCATAATTGATTATTGTGATAAAATATGTATTATAATAACCTAGCAAAAAGGATATAAAAATTAATTATACTGAATACTTGTTATAATCCTAATGATGCTGTGCTGAATTTTATAGGTATCCTTTATACATATAATTGAATGATAGATAACTAATTTGATATTGAATTTGAAACACATGATTATGAATTATTATATATTGTGATATTTGACACACATGCTCTAAATTAATTTTATATATGAAATATTTGGCTTTATGAATAGAATTTGAAATACATATTCACATTGAGAAAATTTTAGACACATCAATTAATAAGTTAGGTTTGTTATGAAAAGAGTGATTATAGAAGGAGTGTTGAAAGAAATACTAAGTATTTGATGAATTAAGTTTGATATCTGTGAGCTTTAACATAATATTTTCTGTGTTGCCTTGGGCAACTTTCAGACAGGTAGAATCCTGATAGAATTTTTTTAAATTATAGCATACCACTATAATTGGAACAAATATGTAATGCCTACTGATTTTCTTGCTTAGGAAATTTAAATTGCTAAGGAGTACAATAGGTATTGATTTTAATTTCGACAGTATACATTGAGAATTAACAGAGCGGGGGAAATCAGTTACCTTTTTGATGAAAATAATTAAAAATTATTAATAGCTTCAGCGCTATAAGGGTCTCTCTAAGTACCCTGACATAAATTTAAAATTATATTGTTGTATTAAAATTTAATAGTTATGAGTTGAATTACAATTGTGAAATGATAAGTGATACTTTTAGGTAAACGATAAATATGATAATGATACAGAGGATTAAGAAAGAATTAATTTTTGATTGAGGTTTTTGATTATAAATATGAAGAAGTATGAATAAAATATGAAGGTACTTAAATCGATGCATTAATGCATTGGTCATTGCAATTGTCTTAATTAATGCATTGGTCATTGTGTGTCTAGAAATAAAAAATGATGACATGTAGTAGAATGTGAATATACTGTAAAATGATGTTTTAAGATTTTAATTTGAATTTTGGAAGATTTAAAGAATAAGATATTATGATTAAGATTTTTATGGAATGAATTGTATTACTGCCCAAGAAGGCATTTATTTTGAAATATAATGATTGATATGTTTTTAATAAAATCTAATTGGTACCCTAATGAAGTGTTTATTGAATTGATAATTGTGTGTATAATAGGATGACTTCAGGTAAGATTATTTAGGTAATAGAGCAAGAGAAGGGTATTCTATACAGCCTGTTTCAACATGTTGACTGACCTAGTTAGTTCATTCCAATTGGATTATCATTTATTTACCTTAGTCAGGGGTTGATATTTTTATCACTTCTCGCTAGAAGATGTAGGTTAGGAAGGGATTCTCTTTTGAAATTTCTTATTCCTACAATACTAACCCAACCACCTTGATTGTACTTGCATATTAACCCAATCACCATGATTGTACTTGCATATTAACCCAACTTTTGGATGGAACTTTCTTCAAATGGTCTGTCACTGTTCTCCGTCTTTGCAATATGGTAACAGCCGTTTGTGCATCAGTTACTTCATGGCAATTCCAGCATGAAACTACATGGGCTTACTTCACTAGCATTCACCCCCTAAAGTACTATTTGCGCAGTGGATGTAACCCTGTGCTGTATATGCAATGAAATAAGTCCAAAAATGAAAAACTGATGTCTACGCAATGGATGTAAGTTTATACTTTATGTGCCTTGGAGCATCTATTGCATGAACAGCTGTACTATATGCAATCTTCAACAGCTAGCAGGGCCAGATTTTGTGATGTTTCTAGGGGGTAAACACACCAGTGAGGTAAGCTCGCACATAGTGGGCATAGATCTATGCTCAAATTGCTACGAATCAACTGTTGCATAAATGGCTGTTGCTAGATTGTGGCCTTTGACAGAGAACGGTGGAGTACATTTGAAAATAAAGTTCCATCCAATGGTTAATATATATAAGTAGTACAATCACGGTGGTTAGATTAATACATAAGTATCTTAATTTCTTACAAGTTTTATTTATTGTGATTGTGCCCTATGTATATATTATCATTGGTGCATTTCTATTTACCGTCAGTCGGCTGTCTAAATATGTTAGATAATTTATTGAGTTTATTATTGCTTATCTTCCATCAAATTGTTATTCCATATATATATATATTGCCATTGGCATCTCTTTATGGAAAAGACATTGTCACAAAATAACTTAATGGTTTTTAAAATATATGAAGTATATATATACTTTTATTATATGTTATGAATTAACATATTTACAATAAAAGTTTCAAAATATTGAATAATAAGAAAATATATCCTATTATTCTGTAATTTGATACAATTTTGTTCTTTTCTGTTTAATTTTTTAAACCTTTCTTTTAGGTTTATAAAAGAGGAGCACCTAGGTGTGACTATATAGACAATCTTCAAGAAAGAAGCTGTTCAAAGGAAAATATAATTAGTACCTCAACAAAATCAGAAATCTTAGTGGCATGTATTTCTATCTTTTTTTTTCTTCTGTGTTTTTATTTTGTTCTGTTTTCTTTTTAGCCCGAGTTTCTAGGGAATGAAAACCCAGACTGAGGCACCCCTCCACGAATGACACAAAGCTGCCTAATTCCCGGCTGTTTAAGGGATGGATTTATCATCTTGGTAGACAGAAGCAGTGCAATTCTTTTGATCAAATTAACAATTTTTATAAATCATTCAGGGAACCTAAAGTCACTTAGTCTAAATATTGTTAAAATTGTTTTAACAAATATGATATATGTGACTGAACATGAATAAAGTAAAGATCTATTATTAATAATATTATAATTAAAGTAAAGATATATTATTAATATAATAATAATATTATAATTAAAGTAATGACCTTTTATTAATAATCTAATAATATAATTAAAGTACATTGATTCTTTTTTGAACTCATAGCTTACAATTTTACTTTGGAATTTTTTCCACTGACAAACTTTCTCGATGCACAAATAGAATATAAGCCATCTCTTCTTCTTCTTTAAGCCATCTCTTCTTCTTCTTTAAACCTGTAACAACCTGTTACAGGTCTTAGCTGCCTCGACAGCACGCCTCTTCCAACACCGTCGGTCCAAAGCGACTCTTTGCCAGTTTTTAATTTTCAAAATGTTGATGTCATTCACAATGTCATCTAACCATCTAGTCGGAAGGTCTGCCCCGGGTGCGGGTACTCGCAGAGTTCTTAAAAGTGTACAATCTAGTCGGGTTGTTTTCAGGGGTTCTCCAGACATGTCCGAGCCATCTCAATCTGTTACTTCGGATGATTTGTGTAACTTGAGGCTCTTTATAGAGTCTATAAAGTTCAAAATTATATCTGGTTCTTCAGCATCCTTGTTCCTGTACAGGCCCGAATATAGTTCTTAACACATTTCTTTCAAAAGTCTCCAGGGCACGCTGGACGTCTAAATTTAAAGTCCAAGTTTTGCTAGCATACAGCAGCAAGCAGCACAGGTAGTATAAGTGTCTTGTATAATCTCATGTTAGTTCTTCGACTAACAAGCCTGGATCTTAATTGTTTTTTTAGTCCAAAGAAACATTTATTGGCCGATTTTATTCTGTAGTTAATTTCGGCTTTCAATAAGTTTTGGTCATTGATAGTAGCTCCAAGGTATTTGAATTCACTAACCCTTTCAAATATATGACCATTTATGTAAAACGGGTTGTAGTTCCCAGACACGGACGGGACTTCCATAAACTTTGTCTTGTCCTCATTGATAGTGAGGCCCATGTCTTTAGCAGAGATTTCAAGGGCACGAAAGGCCTCTTTCACTGCCCTTTCAGATCTTCCAATAATGTCAATGTCGTCTGCGTAGGCCAATAAATACTGCGACCTATTCCAGAGAGTGCCTCTTTGGTCTAATCCGCTATCTCGGATGCATTTCTCCAATGCGAGATTGAAGAGCAGGCATAAGCCATCTCAGGTTAGTCCAATTTAACCAGAGGGGTCAGCGGTACAGCGATAAGAAATTCATTGCGTGATTTTTCACCTGCACTTTCTTTCAATTTCCCCATTCGCAAGTGCACAATCAGGTTAAAACTACTTAACCGGATTGTAATTTGTGTGTGTTTTAATCGGCTCAATGATCTCAAAACTTAACAGTTTCAATCATTTCAGTGAAACGTAATGCAATTTTTGTGTTTATGATGTCATTAGTCCCCACTTGGGAGTACAATGTCAAACTTGGTATTAATCGAAAGATCTTTTCAAGCCCTTTAAAATGAAGGGTAACTTGATATAATTGTGACCATTTTGACTAACAATACAGGCTTTTCAAATTTTTTCGTATAAAATTTGAAAAAAAAAAAAATCGTGAGATATTTAAAAATGATTCTGGTATAAGAAAATCAAGTTGAGCCACACACCAGTTAATTAAATGTCATTTCATTCATACAGTTCACATTTTCATGCAATGTTAAAATCCCATCCATTTTAATCTTCAAAGAATCTGAAATTCGAGAAACAGAACTATTATATTTTTATTGTGTATAAAAATGATTAATAATTTAATGATTAATAATGATTATTACTTTAAATAACCTCATGCTGCCTTCTTTGTCCTCAGCAACAGAGACAATTCAAACTTTTTTTCTCCATTTTTGCATTTGCATTTGCATTTTTATTCAATGTGAAATGACAAGCAACCATCAGCTTGTTGAATTGCTCAACAAAAGTGATAATTTTTGCTTAAAACTAGCTGCACATGTGGTCCTTTTCTGTCCTGGCATTTTTTTTCTAACATGTGCAGACAATCACAATGGCCATAAACATTGAAAAGCTGAAAAATTTGAAACTGGTAGTCGCAAAAGTAAAGAGCAATTGAATTAAAAATTCTTTCTTGCTTGCTACAGAAAGATTATTATGATTGAAATTATTGTTTCATAGGTGCTATTATTGCAAGCAAATCAGAGGTAATCTTACATCAAGACAGGTTAACTTACTCATCTTCATAAACCTGACCAGACCAATAGCCATCTTTTACTTGCATAAAAGATTTCATGTGTAGATTGTACGCATGTCATGTGGCTATAAAAAATTGAACATTTATTATTGCACAAATTAAGTTAGGTCGATAAATCTGGTGAAAATGAATGTTTATTTCTTTTACTGTGGTGTAAATAAATCTGTCATTGTTCTAAGTTGCATTTTATTGTTTCACTTTAGGATGAAGAACTTAGTGATGCTGGCGCTGTAACTGGTTCTGCAATTCAGTTGAAACCACAGAAATTAAAGATGTCTTTAAGACCAGGTTTGTTTCTTCAGTTTCATCTATGCTGTCTGTGTATAATATATAAAAATTCATTGAAAAAAATATTCTCAGATTTTGTATTTTCTGCATTTCTGACACAGAATATGAAAATAGATGACTTAGGGATACTAATTTAATTTATGTGTGTGTGTGTGTGTCCCCGAATTCTTTTTCGTTCTTGACAGGATCTGTTTTTGTGTAGAAAAAAATAATCTAATTTTATAAAAGAAAGTCAAAATGTGCATGGTGAAAATCTAAGAGATTCATTAGCTTTATATCTTATATGATATTTTTGTAAATTTATAATGGCATATTTTGTAATTGATTTTTTTAGATAGATAGTTAAAATTATGCCAAAATGTTTGCTTTTGAACTAATGTATTTAGTTCTGTAAAGGGTCTGTTTTGGAATGAGGAGGCATATTTCATTGTCTTTGGACATTAGTTTGCGATCATTACTGCTCGTCATCATGGAACAGGCGATGAGATGAACACCCAGTACAAAGCCCTTTAAATCAAAGACTTTAGAATATTCTTATAGAATTATTTACTTCAAACTAAGAATAAAGCAAGACATCATTTTTGTCCTGCCTACTGTTCACAAAATTCAAAGCACTAAGTGAAACAACTTCGACTCTGTATCAGGGCATTGCATACAAGCAAGAAAGTGCTCAACTTGTTATCTCTTCACCTGTGGACCATGTTTCACAGTCACTGCCACTAATTAGCATATGGTAGATGAAGATATGACCATCGAGTACAATTTCAGATATGACCATTGAGTAAGATTTTTAAAATTTTTCTTCTAGAAGTATTTTTATTTCTGGTAGAAATACTTCTACCAGAAAAAATAAATAAAATCTTTGTTTTAAGTAGTTTTGTACTTTGCGATCTGTCTGTCTTGTCTCTTGTCTGTAATGACCGTGAAACCATAGTCCATGTGTGGTAAAGAGATGACCAGTTGAGTACTTTCTTTCTTGTATGCTATGTTTTATTATAAGGTAGAAGTCACTCCACTGTAAAATATTTTCTAATTTGTCATGTATACAGTAAAATCTTTTCAAGATGCCACCCTATATGAAAGACAGGAAAAAAAGAAAAATAATATTTAGTCATCATTTTTTACACCTTATTTTTCTGTATGTATAACACAAATTCCGACTGATCAACTGTTTATTCTTCCTTCTAACAATCTAACCAACACAGGTTGTGGGTTGCATGCATCCATGCAGTGGTTTAAAGGCAGGGATACTAATAAAAGGCTATTTGTTTTGTGAGCCACATGATGTAAGTGAACTAAATAATTTCTTAATTGCACACAAGTAGAACAGTTTAGAAACTGAGGAAAAATGGTTAAGTGCAATTGACCGACTTTCTGCATTTAATTTCTATCCCTGGCTGAAACTCTTCAATGAACTCTTCTGAAACTCTTCAATGAATTTTTCTGAAACTCTTAATCCATGAACTCCTCTGAAACTGTCTAATGAACTCTTCTAAAACTCTTTAATGAACTCTTACAAGAATAGCTACAGAAATATTACTTTAAAATAAAAATTCTTTCACTGTGGGAAAAGGCCATGCTCTTCTATTGTTAAACAAAGGTCTGTAGCTATCGTCTGATGCATTAAAAACAGCAGATTATATTTCTGATATATTTTTTAGGGTAAGCCTCTACCTAATTTTTAGGGTAAGCCTCTACCTTAGGGGGAGCCTCTACCTAATTAAAAAAATTCTATTATTTCAATTTCTCTGTACAGTATGTAATTTAAAAATTTGTTGTATGTGACTTTTTGATCACCCTGTATTTCATATTTTTTTAATTTGATGTATTGACAGCATTTAAGAGTAGCATTTTAAACACAATTTCCTGCAAATAAATGAATGGAATTCCTTTATTGAACCATCAATATGTAAAATAGTTGATTGTAGATTACATGATATGATTGTGCAAGAATTTTTGTATATTAGACGTAATTTTTTTTTTTTAAATAATATTTAGGTGATCCAGCTGTATTTAATCTGACATTTAGACAAGCTGAAGATTATCCTGTTGATTTATATTACCTCATGGACCTAACATTTACTATGAAGAAACATAAAGAAACGTTAGCTGAGCTTGCTGATACTATTGGTATTCATATATATCTTATCTAATTATGTATTCTATTTAAAATTCAAAGAAGTTACCATGAAAAAGAATGTTTAGAATAACAAAGTCATTTAAAGTATTATAGGAATATGCACATAATTCAAGTTTTAGTTTCTTTATATTATACCGGGTGGTCAGAATTAAAACACCCCTACTCTGAGCTCTCTATTCATCGAACTACTCAGTGTAAAGACTCCAAAATTGTTGAACCTACTATTCAAGACATGGGAAAAGGGATTACGCGAAAAAAAAATTAGTTCCAGAAACACCGATAGGTGGCACTGTACATCAGAAAATATGCTGAAAAGACACAAAATACACATTTGTAACACATTTTATTCGAACGTACCAAACATTCATATCACAAGGACCTTATCGATGCAGGGAATGCTGCTCAATATGGTTCCCTTCTTCAAGATGTAAAGTCTGCAGTCTTTGGACAGCTTGTTCAACTGCTAATCGTAATTGGTCGATTGAGATGCTTCTCACATGCAGAGTGATACTGTCTTTCAAATCTGCCAAGGTTACCAGACGTCCTCGCTAAACAAGACTTTTTAAGTATCCCCACAGCCAAAAATCACAGGGATTAAGATCTGGAGAATGAGATAGCCAGGTTGTCGAAAACGCACGACTTATTACTCTACCATTAGTAAAATGTTGCCGAAGAAACTGCTGTACACAGAGTCCAATGTGTGGAGGTGCTCCATCTTGCATAAAGGTAGTTGAATCAAGACATTGGTGCTGTTGCAGTTGGGGTACAACAAAATTTTCGAGCATGTTTTTGTACATCCTGGTCATCACGGTGCATATCACAGGGCCATTGGGATAGCCTCTTCGAAAAAGAAAGGTCCAAGAATGAATGTGGCTGTGAATCCACACCAGACTGTAACTTTCAGTGAGTGAAGTGGAATCTCTTGGAAGGTACGAGGGTTTTCCGTGTCCCAAATGTGACAGTTATGGGTGTTGACTGTTCCACATAGATGGAAATGCGCTTTATCGCTCCATAGAATCTGCCATGGCCACGATGCATCCACTTCAACTTTAGCCAGAAATGTCAATACAAAGGCAGTCGCTTCTCCCTGTCGATGGTCAGCAAGTGGTGATTGTGACTAATTTTGTACGGGAGAAAATGCACTATGTTTCTCAGTACATTCCGCACTGTGCTGTAGGGAACACCCAAATGTCGTGACACTCCACGTGCACTACTACAGCCTATAACGTTATCCATTGATTGTTCAACAATAGCGGTGGCAACATCGTCAATGACATCTGAACGAGTCAATTTGCGTCCTCGACCCGGCTGAACTCCAAGATGTCCAGTTTTCTCGAATCGATCGATCATTCTCCTGAGAGCTTGTGGAAGTAATGGTCCTTTGCGCAAATTCTTTAGTCCACGAAACTCTCGAAGTGCAGCTGCAGCATGTCCTTTGTTTTCATAAAACAGCTTCACAAGCAAAGCGCGTTCTGGCAGTGTGACAGCCATCGCTGATAAGAATGAAAATTTCCCAGTTTTATCCCCTTTTATGCCCAGAACATAGTAGCTGCAAACCAAGGGTTTATGCAAATTTTTGTGCTTACAGTGCGAAATTGCAGTTACAATGACAGTTTAAGTTTCTTCACTTTTTTATCTTCTTTTTTTTTCATATCAGTAAAAGAAAATTAAAAAGGAAAAATTCCATATCGCTTGTGTTTGTTTTTTTGTGATTATTTTGTGTCTTTCCAGCATATTTTCTGTTATACAGCGCCACCTATCGGTGTTTCTGGAACTAATTTTTTTTTCACGTAACCCCTTTCCCTATGTCTTGAATAGTAGGTTCAACAATTTTGGAGCCTTTACACTGAGTTGTTTGATGTATAGAGAGCTCAGAGTAGGGGTGTTTTAATTCTGACCACCCGGTATATTCATTGCGAAGAACAGGTATACTACAAGTTATTAATAAATTTAAGGAGATTTTCTTGTGCATTATTTAAAATATCCTTAAATTCATCTTTAAAAAACATAAATTAAATAAAATAGTCAATGTGGATTCAATTTGTTATTTTAGAAATTAATTATAGTTATTTTATAAAATTGATAAAATAGATAACAAATATATAAATTAAACATAGAACCCTTTTTCCTTGGGAAAATGAATTAAATATACTTTTGGCTTACTAAGACCAAATAATGTACATTATGTGAAGGGGCACTCTGAAATTCTTTCTGAATGTACCAAAATCAAAAATCTCGTTGTCATTGGCATCACTATGTAGTTTTAAGATTACTGGTACATTTCACCCACTTCAAACATATGTCTTTATTGCTGTTCATCCACTTATCCAATGGAAACATAAGACCGTTACTTGACTAAATAATTTATGATCCAATAACATGAGAGCATGACTGGTGGCTATGTTTGTGGGATTGGGGGCTATGAAACTTCTAAAAATAAATTTAAAGAATTTATTCCAGCTTTTATCCTTTAATCTACTAAACTAGGATTCAATATCACTGAAATACATTGTTTTATATAAGGGACTGTCTGTCCGCCAACCAACATTGGCGTTAAACTTTCTGTTAGTGGGTTTTGTGTGTATCTATCATATCATGAAATAGTGAAATTTCTGTTAAAAAAAACTATCTACATTATTTTTCAAATCTTAAAATTCAGCAAAATAAAATGTATAAAATCATATGCACATTAGAAAATGTTTATAACTTATATAGTTACATAATATATAGTTTGAATGATAATGTTTATTTCTTAAGAATTGTTTAATCAGTTATGCTTTTGTGTGAGATCCAGCATTTATTGAATAGCTGAATTATTTACATTATTTTAATTATTTCCATTCTCTTTCAAATCTTAAAATTGAGCAAAAGAAAATAAATTATAAAATTATATGCACATTGATAAATGTTTATAACTTTTAGTTAAGTATAATGATTTAAGAATTATGTAACTTTGCATATTTAATCAATTATGCTTTTATGTGATTTCCAGCATTTTTCAAATAGCTGCTCATATAACATATATTTATTTAGAATTTTTTTTCAGTAAAAGCCCATGGTTTTCCCAACTTGAAATTTTTGTATAATAAAGATAAATAGTGTATCAACAAAATACATTTTTTGAAGAGTCATGTGACATATCACAAGAAAGGCCATACCTTAAACTTCAGAATAAGCCTTATTTCAGCGCAATCTGTAGATTAGGTCAAAATATGCAGATGTTCGAATATGCCAAGAATCGTGAAAAATTACTAGATTTTTTAAATTTCAAATTTTTATAAATAAAAACTAAAGAGAATTGGAGAGCTAATATTTTGTATAGTGTCTTATGAGTGAACAACAAAATAACCAAGTTTTAAAAAATGGGTGTCAGTTTGGTTGAAAATGTCACTTTTTTGTGTTGATATGGAATGGCTCTTTTAGGAATTCAGTAATAATATCAAAGGTATATATAAAAGTACATTAGGTATTGTATGATTACAATTTATTAAGAAAATGTAGAAGTTCTACTGGTTCTGAACTAACTTTAGCAATTTGGCTTATCAGCAAAAAAAAAAAAAAAAAAAAAAAAAAAAAACTGTAGCCAAATTATTAGAGGGTTAGTAATGTAGATTCATAATAAAACATGAATTCCAAGATAATTTATTAAGTAAAAAATGCAAGGAGTGAAAAATTATTTTATTTAGTAATATTTGTGCAATTAGTATTTAGTGCCCAAATTTATAAAAATTTCATGACTTACCAATACCAATTATATTTGATTCTTCTGCTCTTTATTTTTATCTTCTGAAATATTAAGATTGTATAGATAAATTAAGGCTTTATACCCAAAGGTAACAGTACTTGAGAATCATAGCAAGCATTTTTACTGCAAATGATTACAGAAAATTTAATATAATACTTAACTCAAGCTCTATAAAAAATATGCAATGATGATACTTAAATGGAGTCCTCTTTTTAAATGCTGTGAAAATTTAGGTTCTGTAGCGCCTTATATATATATATTTAGGCTTTGCAAAGAGGCATACAATTATACTGGTGTTCTAAATGATCTTTACATACATAAAAATAAGTGACACAAGTGCTGTGCATGAAGTATGTTTGTTTACCTGTGAACTTCTGCAATTCAGGATTTTATTTTGGTGTTTATTGGCTCAGAAATATCATTTGGAAATAATATTTGAGGTTGCAAGCTGTCGGCCATTTAGAAGCTGGATAGACATAACTTTTAATTTTGAAACCTAACTTTGCATATTTAACTTTAAGCTGCATAAGATATAGCTTGAAGTTCAGTACCTAAAATGGTAAATTTTATGTATTAAAAAGTTTGAAAATGAATTTTTAATTATTGTAACCATGGAGATTTCTCTTTAAATTTGGTAATTTTTAATTTACTGAAATTAGCATCTGTGAATATAAAATTATGTTTCTCTGTTTGTTTACATCACATTACTGTATGTAAATTAAAATAAAATTTGTTTCTACAATAAGTCTAAACAAAGTTGGGCATTCCAGTACTCTATTATATAATGCATCTATGTTAATTACTCTTGATGTTTTCAATCTTAAATTGTCCCAAACTTTTATATTTATTCTATACTCGTTCATTGAATCTCTTTTAAAGTATAAAATAAAAAATTTCTGTAATCATTTGCAGTAAAAATACTTGCTATGATTCTCAAGTACTGTTACCTTTGGGTATAAAGCCTTAATTTATCTATACAATCTTAATATTTTAGAAGATAAAAATAAAGAGCTGAAGGATCAAATATAATTGGTACTGGTAAGTCATGAAATTTTTATAAATTTGGGCACTAAATACTAATCTGTATATAACTACAAATAGACAGAACAAATATTGTTATATAGTTATGAAAACTAAATATACTCTATTGTCAACGTGTGTGTGCTAACTGAATGAGTCCATTGGCAAAAGAGGAGGACGTCTGCAACCAAAAGCATCCAATTGAAATATGGAACTAAAACCCAAAGCATATTTTCATGCATCTTTCTACCTACTCTCCTTCTCTCCTTTGGATTCTTTTACTTAAACTAGGTGCATCTTTTTTTGACAAACAGTGCTCATTTTATTATAAAACCATATACTTTTGTGAGCACATTAAATGTTGAATTGTTAATTAATTATCTGTATTTTATGCATAATATACATAAGAATTTATTTTTTTTTTACTTAGCTGTTTGTATTATAAATACTAGTAGTTGGATGTTTTTTTGTACAGTAGTTTTTTATAGCCCTTTCAGTACCAGCGAAAATCAGAGCAGAAGGCCCCCCCCCCCCCCAGTGCCAAATCTGTTCTAAAATATGTAATTTTATTCCAAGTTTAATGTAATTTTTTTCCCCCTTCTTAAAATCTTTTTTACTTTTTTCAAATTTTTTATATGTGCTATTTTACATATTATTCATTCTCATCCCAGGTTTAATATAACATTGATGAAATGAAATTAATCTGTATACATAAGAATAGCTAAAACTGTTGGATAATTTTGTTATTTTTCTTTCAGCTGAGAGCATGAACAACGTTACAAAAAACTTCCGACTTGGTTTTGGGTCTTTTATAGATAAAGTTGTCATGCCTTATGTTGATATGGTTCCTGACAGGTATTTAAATTTATATAATTTGATCATAGATAAATCCAGATTTTATTTTCAATTATGCAAACTTACTTGGATCTTGTCCTAAAAGTTACTATGCTAATTATTATAGCTGCCCATCTTTTGCTAGTTTACTGATGGTGTTTGCTGGATCTTCCAACTTGTCATTATAGCAAATATATTTCATCTGATTTTACTATCCATTAGTAAAAAAATGTGATATATTATGTAAAGGCTATGCCTATTCTTGCTTTTGAATGTATCAAAATTTTTCTGAACTGCTACATCCAGAATGATCAAATTTCCCCTAAATAGGCAAATTTGCATAATTTGGGGATTTTTTTTTTTTTTTTTTTTTTTTTTTTTTTTTTTTTTTTTGCAAAATGAAGGGGTGGGGTGGGGGGGGGGCTACTATTGCAAAATTGTTTCCTTTAAGCAGATATTCACAGTGATTACACACAGGGTGTGATTTTATCAATAGCAATTAGCAAATCGTTAGCTGAAAAAATTAATTGCTTGTAAAAGACAAATGCTGTATTCAAAGATTACTAGTAACTTTTCCAAAGGAGAAGTCTCAACCTATTTTATAAAATTAATCATCTTGAAAATAACCACCTTATAAGATATCCTGTATGCAATTGATAGAGTTCACCTGCAATTTTAATTTTCCACAATGGATGGAAAAAATTAGCCTTGGAACTAACTGATGGTGCCACTGTCATGACTGGCAAAAAATCTGGGAGTTTTGCAAACTTTAAGGTACTTGTCTTGTCAATGATTGGTAACAGTTCATTGCATGGTTCGATCACTGCACTCACATTTGAACCTTTATCGTAATTCACTTTCACTTTCTAGCTAAAAAGAGTGTGATCAATCAATTCAGTTTCTGAAAGCGCGAAGTAAACTTTTATACCTATTTTAAACCAATTATTTTAAATAAAAGAAACAGAACTTTTTTTACAGTGTGAAAAAACTGAATAAGTATTTTATTAAAATGTTAATTTTACATAAGAGTGTGATATTGCATTTCAGTTTATATTATGGTGTATTGTTAAGACATGTAAACATGTAAAACATGAACACAAAAACATGTTAAACGTTAGGATGTAAACTGCTATATTTTTACATTTTGAATAATTGTTGCTAAATATTTCAGTTAAAAGTTTATTTAAAAATTAGGTAGCATTCTTGTAGTGTATATTACTTTGTAATGCTTTTAACTTAAGCCAGTTGTATTCTTAATTATTGTATTGTATAGCTGAATAAAAAAAATATTTGGCGTTTACTACATATTTTCTACATTTGGCAGCTATGAATCATATTTATTAATAAACTTAATCACTTTGCATTTTTGCATTTTATTTAATACCTAGTTCCTTTTAGGTTTTCTCTAGAGAAATTCATTGACTTGAAATTTATGAAAGGAGGATTTTATGCATTGAACATAATGATAAAACATTGGGCAGATGATAAAAGATGATTGTCTGTGAATATGTAGTGGAAAATCGAAGCTTCGATTAATGGCAAAATTCAGTACAGAGGTACTGCATGTCCCTAGAGGCTCTGCAAGATTTTTTAAAAATTTGAATTAATTTAAAAGTTATGAACATATAAAAACTAAAAATTAATTGAATTTCTGTCTTCAGAATTTGTTTTATTTTAGGCAGATGATTTATGAATTCAGAAAATATGAGAGCATATGTCTTGATTAAAAATGCAGACATTTTTAGATAAAAAAAACTTTTTCCATTCAGATATTTTGTCTGGATAAAAAAATGCTTTTACCAAACGAAATGGATTTAATATATTGGTTTTTTAACTTAGTGAATATTAGAGATTTTGTTCTAATTTTTTTTAATTTGGTATTATATTATTATTGCGGCTATTATGCTAAAAAAATAGCAAAATTCTGCTGAAAACTTGCTGATTGTAGTTAAATCCTTTAATTTTACTGTTTTTTCATCTGTGGTTTGATGTATCTCAACCCTCATTGATTCGATTAACATGCAATGTTCACTGGCATATGGGCACTTATTAACGAAGGCAGCATTGAGACCGAAATGTGCATTGCATTAAAGATGGGCTCTTTTTTTTTGTGATTCCAGGTATTTTCAGCATGCTTATTTAGAATGTATCTTTTGAATGAGCTCTTTTAGAGAGTATTGCACCCGCATTGGGCAATTGACATGGCTGTACATTGCAAAATCAGCCCGGGAATGATTTTGATTCAGAACAGGCAATTTAGAAATTGAGTGGTGTTATCAGTATCTGTATTATTTACATAGTGGGTGTTTATTTAGGGCCCGGGCAACTTCCAGTAATTCATTCTAATTTGTTATACATACTTGGCTAATTGTCCTGCTACACAATTTTTATTTGTACGTTGAATGTTCATTTTTAACACTTTACAACATAGTTGAAAAGTGTTTATGACTTTGTTCATTTTGTCTGTCTGTCTGTCCGTTGTCTACCGTCTGTCTGTCTGTTTGTCACAATAACTGCTGTAAAAATGACTTAGTTCAGATGGTCTGTGGGACATACAGGAATATAAATGAATAATATCATCCAAGTAGTTTTGGATTGAATCCGGGTTGAAAAAGTTGAATACACTGAATTCTATGGAACCTAATATTAAAACATTTTTTAAGAGAAGTTAAAATTCACTAGTTGCTTCAAAAATTTTAGGAAATATTCAAATTGTCCCATAAAATATATAAAAAAAAATTTCCGCAAAATGTGTTTGGTAGTTTTTAAAATAAAAATTAAACTAATAATTACACCCTTTATATGAAGAGATCACATGACCATTATATGAAGAGATCACGTGACCCACTTCAAAATAAAATATGGCATCCGTCTTGTGTCAAAATCGTGATTTTTAAAGTTCTTTTTAATTCATATTTAGTGTTGTATCCATCCTAAAACAGCTTTATTTCTGCTTAATTTCTGTGCATCTACATACTGAAACAATGCAATTACAATATATTTGAGGTTAAATGAGCATCAAACTTTGATTATATTTACAATGAAGCCTAATTTTCACTTATGGAAAATGTAAACACCAAAAGATGTAGAATGAGTTGTATAAGAATTGCTGCATTTCTTTAATGCAAAATTATTTAGCTCATGGAGTCTGCAATATAGCTGATATGAATAAAATATTCACTGATTTTACACAGAGAAGCAGACTATTTTTTCGATGAAGTTTTAAGCATAGAGTTAAATTACTTGTACCTCCTTGGTTTTAAGTTTTTAACTAAAATAAATTATTATAGTATTGTGATGAATGAAAGTAATGGAAAAAGAGTTATGAATGAAATGCTGCTTTTTTAGAGAGAGCCAGGCGATTTATATTTCAATGACGCCATTTGAATGAAATTCATTTGTTTTCGATGAAGTTTTCAAATATAATAAATTATTGTAGTATTATGATAATTTTAAAAATATTACCAAGGAATGTATCACTTTTTAGAGATGCTTAAACCAGGCAATTTATATTTCAGTGCCGTCATTTAAATGAAGTTCATTTTTTTCGATGATATTTTAAGTTTTCAAATATATTAAATTAATGTAGTATTGAGATAATTTTCAAAATATTACCAAGGAATGTATCACATTTTAGAGATGTTTAAATAAAATTGTATTGAAGTTGGAAAATGTTTCATAATCAGTGCTTTATGCATGTTTGAACTTTCTCGTTTATTTATTTACATAATTTTATTTTAGATTGCAGAATCCATGTCGAGATGTTCATTGCAACTCACCTTATGGGTTCAGAAACCACCTGTCATTGGATGAAGATGTAACTCGGTTCACTGTAAGTTATCTATATATTATAACATACAGTGTTTTTTTAATTCTGTTTTACCCTCTGTCATAGTCTTTTGTGTCAACATGAGAGTTATTAAAACTATTAATTGTGGCCTTTCTCGAATATTGAAAAACTGAATGCTAACTGCAAGTATAATAAGGTTGCCAATCAATGTGCTGGAATACTATGGTTTGAAGTCTTGTAATTAGGGTTAGGATATTGATGACCTAAAAATTCTTATAAAATGTCCTTAAAGTGATGAAAAAATGCCATTCAGATTTGAAAGGAAAAATCTTACTGAAACAGTTTATAATATATTTTCAAAATTATAAATTAAATAACTTCAATTTTAGATAATTTAAGGACTAGAATTTTTTTTTCATAAAATGCACTATAAAATCTAAAAAATAAGTAAATACCTGTTACATATGAATTTTAAGGATATGTACCCTAATCACTTTCAAGTGCATCAGAGTTACACTGAATGAGATGTTTTTAAACATTCCATAACTAGTTTTTGTAAATGGCAAGATTTGGCAGGTTTACACTTAAATCATATTTTAAAAAGAACAACTATTACTTCTCTGTTAAAGTTGCAAATGGTATTTTCTAAGAAGTTCCCAGGTGTCCAGGAGAAAAATTGGACCCTAAAAGCCAGAACTAAAAGCCTGTTTTGTCATGTAAGGGATGTAACATAAAGAGGTTAGAATGCTAGTAGCAGTATAAGAAAAGAAGCTCTGAATTTGAATTTTTTTTATGCACTACCATCCCCCTGGTTATTTTCAAAAGTGAACAATGGGGATTCTATTTCCCTGAAACTGGATAGCACTAAACAATGTATTAAACTAAATGTGTTATTACTTGAAGCAATTCCTTCCACCAATCTTTCAGCAACACCATACATTTCAATGAGAAGAAAACTTGCCCCTGAATTGTCAAAAAATTTTATTCCACAGCAAGAAAAATTGATTAATTCCTTGATGCAATCCAATCAGAGGACATCAAACTTAGATGTGACACTGCTCTGCCTGCAAAGATGGTGGCTATGAATGCAGTTCCACCATGAACAGCAACAGTGGATATGAAATGGCAATTCCACGAACTTTTATATTATATATATATATGGTACATTTAAGCATTAAAGATCATAATTCTACTATAAACACACTTAGAAATGCTTCTTGAAAAGAAATTGGTGAGATTCTAGTATTTATGTAGTCTGACGCTAAATGTGCTAAATACAATTAAGTGGCAAAGTACTGGCAACCCTACGATCAACTGTTGGAGAGGAGGGTCCTGAAACAGGATTGACAGGTGGAATTGTCGAAGTTCCATCAATAAAAATTTCTCCTTGTAATAGCACCCTAAGTTGCCAGAATTAGAGCTTAGCAAAATTTTTGTTTTGTTCATCTGGCATCCTGTTTCTGAGTGTTGCAACTTTAGAACAAGATGTGGAATGTGGAAGACCCAGGCCGTCCGACTCATCCGAGGATTTGAGTAGCTGGTTGGACGACCGGGAAAGGAAGCTAGCAGGTGCCGACTTCCAAGGACAGCGACCGCTCTGGAGGTTTATTAAAAATCCAGTTTTTTAAAGTTTAAGAATAAATTCGTAAGACAGACAGTTTTACAGACAAGAAATACGGACATAACGAAGACAGGTACTGTAAACAGACACAAATATGGACACGAAACATTCAGAAAAACATCAAGGATAATAATAATGAGACATTGCACAACATGATATAGATGATGAAGTAAATACAAAATGACATGGGAGGTTGATAATAAAAGATGAAAGTGTTTTCAATTTAACAGTAGTGTTATCAGTTATCATATTTACAATTTAATATATACAAGTTTGTACAAACAAAAGCAGGAAAAGGGGAACAGCAGAGGAATCTTCATTGATCAGGAAAGTTAAAAGCAGTAAAGCCCGACGAACTTGTCAATTTACTTTATTGGAAATGTCTCTTGCAATGAGGACACAGTTCTTAAGATAAAAAATGGATTGACTGTTGCGGCTGACACTGGAAAACCAAGCCGCTTCATTTCCAGGAGCAGGTTTAGAAAGATGAAATTTCTTAGTTAAGGGGCAAGAGAAAACAAAGTGATCTACGTCGCCAAAAGAGTTGCATAAGCAGTTCGAGGATTTTTTATGTTTAAAATAGTATAAATAATCAAGAAAAGGACCATGACCAGTTAAAAAATAGATTAAGTATTTATTATGAATTTGGGTATTTACGTTAACTTTGGGGAGATAATTTAGAATTCTGGCTGGGTCATGAGTCCTAGGGGAGATATATTCATTAAGATACTTTTGCCAGTTTTGAAGTAAGAGATTTTTGCAAAAATTAGTTAAACGAGAATAGGGGAGAGGAACTGAAAAAGGGAAACCGGAGGAGGATGCTTCTTTAGCGTGGAAGTCCGCGACTTCATTTCCCAGAATGTCAGCATGGGCCTTGACCCAAATAAGATTAAAAAGGTGTTTAGAGCGAGAAGCAGAGTTTTTGATAGAGTTAATGTAGTTAGATTTGTTTTTAATTGATTTAAAGACCAGGATTGATGAAAGGCTATCCGAAAAAATATTTATTTTGGAGAAGTTATCAGTTGCCCAGTCAATGGCAAAGTTAATGGCCGCTATTTCTGCCTGAAAAACTGTGTTCCCATTGTCAAGTTTGAATTTAAAAACTTCTTCTAATTTATCATGATTAAATAAACAAGCAGAAAAGCCAACATTATCATCAAGTTTGGAGCCGTCGGTATAAAAATTTAGATGGGAGAAGGAGGAATGATTAAGGGGTTTAAGGAGGACAATGCGGTTTGAGGGGGAAGAATTAGAGAGAGGACGATTAAAGTCGAAAGATGAGGGGGAGGGAAGGGAAGGATCAGAGAACGAATTGATACGAAGTTTCCAAAAAAGGAATTTTTTGTGAAGAATATCAATTAAAATGTGAACAGGGGGAATACCGGTAATGGAGAAAAGAGAAATGCTCGAGGTTGTTCTAAATCCGGCAGAGATTTTAAGAAGAAATATCCGTTGTAAGGAAATAAGGTTATTGATTTGAGCCCTAGTGAGAGATCCCCCCCAGATGCCTGACCCGAAAGTAATAATTTTTTCAATAACAGACAGGTACCAGATTTTAAGAAAAGATTTGTTGACCCCCCAGTTGCCCCCCGAAAGTTTCCCAAAAGTAGAAGCAAGCCTAAAGCATTTCTCTTTTAGGTAAAATATATGGGCGCTCCATTTTAAATTATCATCGATGATAAGACCAAGGAATTTAAGGCTTCTACTAAGTTTAATGGGAGAGTTTTGGATTTTGATAGAGGGATTATTTTTCCTTTTTGATCTAGTTTTATTAAAAATGATGCAGTTGGACTTTTCCGCGGAGACCTCAAGTTTAAGAGAGGAAAGGGAGTTTGCAATAGAATTTAATATTGAATTGGTCTTGCGACCAAGAGTAATGATGGAGTTTGAATAGGTAACCACTGCGAGATCATCCGCGAAGGCCTGTAAGTAATATTCATCATTGTTAAGGGAAAGAATTTTATTAAAATAAATGTTCCATAGTATGGGGGAAATGACGGAGCCCTGAGGGGCACCTTTAGAAATAAATTTTGAAAAAGTAAAATTGTCCTCTATAAAATTAATTGTTCTTGAGCTGAGATAAGAATAAATGAAGGATCTGAAAGTAGAGGGGAGATTAATTGAGTCAAAGGTGAGGGGAAGGATGTTCCAATTCACATTATCGAAAGCTCCACGGATGTCCACAGTGGTTAAGGAAACATGAGAAGAGGATTTAAATTTATCAATGGTACTGACAAGCTGGTACGTGGCGTCTTCGCAACTGAGGAGCTCCCTAAAGCCAAATTGCAGAGGGTGAAGTGAATTTCTAGTCTTCAGCCAGAAGTTCAATTTGTTTATAAATATTTTTTCTAAAATTTTCCCAAAAGTTGGGAGAAGGCAAATAGGGCGATAGGATGAACATAAAGCGGGATCCTTACCCGGCTTATTGAAGAAGATGATTTTGGCATTTCTAAGGGAAGCAGGGAAATAACAGAATTTGAAGCAGGAATTAATGAGAGAAGATAAAAAGGAGGGGAAATGTTTAAACAGGGTTTTCCATATATTAAAATCTAAAAGGTCTAAACCGGGAGCTTTATTATTTTTTAGGTTGTTGAAGACCAGAAATAATTCTTCCTCAGAAACCGCCCCCAGCCCTTCGGGAGGCAGAACAGTTGCAGGAAAAGAATTAAAAAAGGGGTCATCCTCGAAGCAGTGATCCAAAAGACGAGAGATTTTAGTATTGTAATTAAGGTTAGGCTCGCCTGGAAAGAGAAGTTGAATATTATTAATTTTATTGAGTTTTTGGAAAGCAAATTTGAAGTGGCTGCCAAATTTAGAGTAACAATTAGAACAATAATTTTTCCAGGCGTCATTTTTAGATTTATTAATAAGTAATTTATATTTAGCACGGTTAATTTTAAGTTTAAGCTTAGCGGCCGAAATAAGGTCGGGGGCAGCAGAATTCTTCTCTAGCGATTTAACTCTCCTGGCAAGAGCAGTGACAAAATTCCTGAATTTAGCCAGGTCTTTAGTCCACCAGGAAAAACTAGGTTTCCTGATGGATTTCTTTTTTTTAATAGAAGAAAAGGCGCAGGATTGAACAGTGTCTAAAAAGGATTTGACAAAGGAATCAAGGCTGTATGTGTCAATTATATCATTAGCTAGAGATTTAAAACGGGTTATATGGGGCTTAATTTTAAAGATGAATTTGCCAAGGCTATACGCGGTTTTTAAGTGAAAGGAATTATCAACAGGGGTATCGATGTTAATTTTGATTTTAATAAATTTATGATCGCTAGAGGATTCATCCGTTAAAACTTCCCAGGAGTAAATAGAGTCGAAAAAGCCAAAAGATACTAGAGAAAGATCGGGGAAGCCTTTACCTGAATGTGAATCGAATGTTGGACCACATTTGGGGTCATTTAGGACGATAAGGTTGTTAGAAATACAAAAGTCAATGATTTTGAGTCCCCGCTGATCAATGAAGCCATATCCCCACATCTGAGCTCTAGCATTAAAATCTCCCAAGAGCAGGTAATCATAGGAGAGAAAATCAAGTGAGGAAAATTCTTCAATGAGATCTGAAATGTTATCGTGGGGAGGGAAATATATTGAAGCTAATATAAGAGGTTTACGTGAAGGGAGAATAACTTCAATAAAAATGGCCGAAGAAGAGTTAAATTTAATTTTGGCTGTAAGATTAGAATTCAAAATTATAATAGCTGCTTTTTTAGAAAGGGAACAAAATTGGGAAAGGCCGAAAGGAGGTTTTAAAATTTCACCGTTGGAGATGTAGGGTTCTTGAAGGCAGATAAAATCAAAAGAATGGTCTATTGCGTATTGAAGAGTATTGCTATGTGCTGCTAATGAGTGATTGGTGTTAATTTGAAGGCCCTCAAGAACCATAAAAGAAAAAAGAACTGACAGAGCTCAGAGGTGGGGAACAAGTAAGAACCATAATATAATCAAAGAAAAGGGTTACACTTCCTTTTGAAGCTCCTTGATCCTGGCGAGCTCCGCTTGCAAGAGTCTGCATGAGCTTCTATCATGCGCATTATGATAGATGTTCAGTCTACTGTTTTTATTTTTGTGATTCTCTGTATTGCAGTTGACACAAATGGGGGTTTTAGCCCTACACTGACTGAAGACATGATCGGACTTTGTGCAATTGCTACAGTTTCCCGTAGGATAATGACAATAATTTGCCACGTGGCCAAAGGCCTGACATTTAAAGCATTGTTTGAAGCTGATGTACCTCTTTACGTAGAAGGAGTTGAAATCATAGAAGATTTTCTTTTGATCGATAAGTGTGTTGGCAAAAGGAACCTCTAAAGAGAACACCCAGTTGACACTATCACTTCTTGATTTAAAATTTTTCAAGATCCTGATGTCCTCTGGTTTAATTGAAGGGAGAGATAAGCATATAAGAGCTCTGAAGTTCTCCTCGTTAAAGTTTTCTGGAATGTTAAAGATGATGAGGGGAGTTCTACGTGCTTCTTGTGGCTTTATGTTAAATTTTTCAGAAATTGCTGATTTCTGAAATATAGGTAGAATTCTATCTGGATTTTGATCTTGACAAGTTATTTTTATTGTGCCGTTCTGTAGCGTAGAGATGTTCTTGATATTAAGATTTTTTGGGCAGGGAAAAGAGAGTAAGTCTTGCTTAAGTTGTGCATTGTTCTTCATGCGGTCTTTTCCCTGCAGTAAGATGCTTGCAAAGGTTTTATCAGCAGGTGGGACAGAAACTGGCTGAGACGGGAAAGGAGTCTTGACCAGTGTTTCCTCCAAGTTTCTCCTGACGGCATGATTGATCAGCTCTGGAAGATTGTCTGTCAGTTTGGAAGAAAACACGTTGAGCTCATTGAAGATAGATTCTTTGAAGCTAGTTAGTTCGGAGGAAAGAGTTTCTTTGTCAATGAAGGAAAGAGTGGAGGGATCTGGTTTGTTGATTGTAGCTGCATTCTGAATTTGGTTTTCGAAGATAGCACAAGACTCTTTAATGCAATTGAATTTGTCCTCTAGATAGTTTTTTTGGACTTGATTTATCCTCGGAATTTTTGAAATGTAGCTTTGAATGCTGTTCGAGTATCTCATGATTTTAAGGAGAAAGGTATTGCAAAAGTCATTGGAACTATCATCTGCAGGTTCGGTGATTACAGAAGGAGAACGGGCAATGGATTCTGAGCGAACTGATTCTGAGTAGTTATCATTTGGAATAGTTGGAGGTGCCGAAGACGTGAACGGAAAGTCACCATCAAAGCGGGTCAAAACAGGCGCACGTTCTTGGTTATAGTGTTTAGATGATCCAGAAGGAGGTTGCGAGATATTGGTATGAGATGGAACATCAGACTTGGAGGAGGAGAACTTAGAGGAGAAAGGGATGACTCTAGAGGCATATGAAGATTGCACAAATGAAGAAGGATTCATAGATGTAAAGTTCACCATTTGCACACCGTGTTTGCCAGATGTAGAAGGAGTAGAAGTCGGAGTAGTAAGCGGAGAACTGGGTTTAGATTCACAAGAGGTGTTGACTGTAGCTGGAGATAACACAACAGAAGGAAGGGGGGGAAAGTCAGTGAGGGTAAATGTGTCCAAGATAATTTTGCTGTTGTCCTGAGGTTTCAGTTTAGGAGGCGTGATCTTTCGTTTAAACATTGTAAAATAGTTTAATAGTACTTAATAACAAGGTAACTTAATATATACAGTGCATAAAAAACAATTATTAAATATACAATAATGCAGGCAATATTAAATGTATAGTAATACAGCATCAAAAGTAAACGAGAAGTGATAGTAACGACAAGTAGGTTAAAAAGAAACGTAACATGTCGGAAATGAACGTACCACGACGGAAACCTGAAAAGAAGAAGAAATATAAAGGATAAACATAAAAGAACCTGAGGGGAGAATTCTGTACTGAAGCATTAGCAAGGGAACGCGCCAAGAAGGAAACCGGAGCCCAAAAGACTGTGAAAACTCAGACATGAACGTACCACAACGGAAACTGGAGCCCAAAAAAATGACAAAACAAAAAGGGCAAGCAAAAAGGAACCAGGGTGGAGAATTTTATAAAACAATACACGTTAAAGGAACGCGCCACGTATAAAATCAAAGCCCAAACGATATACAGGTTGCAAAGAATTTATACAAAATGGCACCAGGGAGGAGAACATAAGCAGAATGAGAAAGACAAATAAATTAAAAGCGCGGGAAAGCAAGTTCAACAAGAGACAAGGGGCAGGTCCAAAATGAAAAAAGGGGAGGAACGCAGATCCAAAATCAAAAGTAAAGGGGAACAAACATTGTAAAAAGTCAATTTACATATATAAACACAGGGTTTAGATTCAAAATGAGTATCAATTAACAAAGAAAACATGTTATTTATCATAGTAGTACAATTTAAAATCAGAATTAAATAAGAATTAACAGTTTTTTACAGATGTACAAAGGGTCAAGTTGACGCCTTTGAGAGAATCCCAATACAATGGCTTATCACAGAACACGAGTAGAATGTTTTAAAAACATATTTGAACTTTTCTCACCAGAAAATGAACGTATAACAATATCTAAGGTATCATTGTAGAGCTAGGAAGGAGATACACAATAATATAGCAAACACGATTAAAGACGAAGCAGAATCACGCAACTACGGCACAAAGAAGAGAGACCGCAAAAAACATGCGTATTTAGCACTTCAGATTCCCTAAAAGAGTCCTTAGAACAAGATGTGTTGCAACTAAGTATAATTTTAATAAAAATTTAGATTTTCATTAAATAAATGGTAAAAAATGACCTAAAACAAAAATTGGTCCTAAAATATAAAAAATAGCACTGAAATGCTAAAATATACCCTAAATGAGAAAAACGTCTCCAAAATGCAAATGTTATCAAAATCCGGGCTCTGTTTATAATCAGTCATTAGTGTATCTATTATCACAGCAAGTTCATAACTGATGAATAGAGGATAATCTTGTCTTTATTATTAAATAAGACTTGAATGAATTTCCCAGAATTGCCCAGATCCCAAATAAGCATACGCTACTTAAATAAATTTACAGAATTGCCTCTTCAAACCACTTCAATTTTACAAGGGTAAACCGCTTGACTTTTTACAAGGGAAAACGTTAGTTAGTGTATATTGCCACACACTACTGTTCCATAAATAAAAGTGCAAGCAGGTTCAGGGCACTTTTTTGTTTATAATTTCATTTCCTGTTAATATGATCTGATACTGACATAAATACAGTACCAATCGCGTCACATGATTTTAAAGATGCTCAGATGATATGTGGCAGATAATGCATAGTAGTTCAAGTTCTGAACTCTTTCAAGAGTCATAATTGTCATATGGAGAAAGATTTTTAACCCAGTTCACCGAAATATATAGATTGCATCTAGCAATAACTAGGGCAGTAATTTTATCGTGGGGGGAAAAAGGCCAAATTCATGGGACAATTGCAGGGTAAATTGCGAAATTTCATGACCAAGGATTTACATTAGGATTTAAAAAAGAATAGTGTGTACCAGGTACGAAGTAGTAATACTAATCAAATGAATAAGCATTATATTACATTTTTTCAAACTAATATTTACATTTATGACCCATTCAAATTCTGGCAATGTTGTTAACGCCATTATATGAGATAAGGATTCATGGGACAATTGCAGGGTAAATTGCGAAATTTCATGACCAAGGATTTACATTAGGATTTAAAAAAGAATAGTGTGTACCAGGTACGAAGTAGTAATACTAATCAAATGAATAAGCATTATATTACATTTTTTCAAACTAATATTTACATTTATGACCCATTCAAATTCTGGCAATGTTGTTAACGCCATTATATGAGATAAGGGTTTTTATTTAAGTGAACAGCACTTTGATACATTACATTGTACAGACATAGAATTTCTTCTGCATGCAGAATATATAGTGTCTGTTAAATATTTTTAAATTTAGAAAATTATTGTTTGGCATCAACACTGTTTGGGAGCATTGACAGACAATATATGGTGACATTTTGTAGCTAGCAAAATGAGTTTCATGTTCCAGAAATCTATAGAACCTTTGATAATGCGAAATTCGTTTACACTCACTTCATAGGAAGAGAAATTCAAACAATTCTTTGTTGTCTAAAAAGTCCAAGGACTTAATATATTTGATATTCAGAATATTTCTGATAAAATCTTAAAATTCATGGTAATTCACACCACAAAACAAAAACTATAATAGAAATTAGGCAATAATAAGAAAAAATCTTAAATTTGTGAATTATTTCATATGCGAGATTTCAGAAACCCTCCCAAAATTTGCACCACAATATAATTACTGCCCTTGAAATGACCAATGTTAAGAACAATGAGTAGAAAACCCAGACCACACGACCAACCCAAAGGCTAATGGTAGCTTTCTGTGTGGCCGGAAAAACAATGAGTAGAAAAATCCAACGTTTAACATACAGGTATTGAGTTTTTTTAGGCTAATTTAGTTTAAAAAATTTCAATACTACTAATGCACCTATGATTTTGGTTTAGAGTGATCATTAATTGTGGATATTCTTTTGGCTTTAAATAAATAACTAAATAAAATGTCAAAAATCTCACTATTTCAACTGTTTTTTATGTTGTATGATTTAGTTGTGAAATCTTAAACTTTTTCTTTTGATGTGCATGTTCGAACTATTTAAATTTGATATATCTTATAATCTTATTGTATTCATTAAAATTAGCTGACTGATTCTGATAATGAAATAGAGTGGTGTTATTGCGAATAAGTGTACTCAGAATATACTACTTTTCAGTGTTTTATGGGTGTAGTAAACTTACGAGTTTGTGAAAAATATCACCATCCATTTTTATTCTTTAAATATCTTCAGTATTTTTTCTCTAATTCCTTTATTAATAACATATATAGTAATATTTCTCACTTTTTCTGTTCATTTGAATTGTTTAAGTGCAGCACAAGCAACATTAGCAATTTTTCTTACAGTCTACTATCAGATGTGTAAAATTGTCCATCTTATTTTTGATAAAATCTCAAATTAGATGAGCAGAACCTTATGCCTTTATGATTCACATAAAAATGAAGGATCATTTTCTTTAAAATATACTCAAAATGGGTGATGGCAAAATTTAATTTTTATTCTCTTTTTTTTTTTCTTGGCAGTAGAGTCCCAAAAGCATTTTTCTATCCGTCTTCATCTAATTATACTAAGTTACATACAATTAAGGAACTGAACACTCTTTGTTACTCTATTAACTGTTTCAAGGTCTGGTAGCTTATCCCAGTATCTTAAAAATATTAAGATTATTAAACTTAAAAAAAAATATTTTATTACTTTTTACAAATTCTAAACTAAGTTGTAAACTTTCTGTAATATATGTTACCATTAAAATGTTTTAAATTCTTTAAGTGCCAGTTATAGTTACATTATATTTTATTTAAGAAATGAGGATGTGCATAATTCCGTGACATGTGCAAGGAGATATCAGAAAGATCCTGCTTCTAGATACAGAATTTTTTGATGTGAATAACATCTATATTTGGGGTATCTGTGGTGGAAATCAGAGTGTTGCAAAAAGTGTAAACACTTTGCACGCATATATCTCTGAACCTAATAGATAAAAGTGTAAATCATTTTTCTTATTTTGTTGGAAATATGGTTAAATTTATTAATATATAAAAATAATTTTAATATTTTGAACTTTTTATTAAAAAAAAATTAAAAATGTATGTGTTTGAGGAAGTTATTTTTATTTTTTTATTTTTCTTATTTTCACTTGCAATATCTTCGAAACTATAAAAGATACATGTAAATAGTAAGTGAAAAAGATTTATATAAGGAAATCTAGTTTTTAGATCTATGTATTTAAAAAAAGCTCTTATAATTTTTGAGTAATTATCATGTCAAGAAAAACTCATTAACTTTTCAATATAAACAGCACCAATTATTTAAGTATATACAACTTATGTTCACATAAAGTTTTAACTCTAAACAAGTCTTTTTTTATAAGCTGCCAAGTGTTGTTCTCTGAAGATATTTCTGAATTTTGAAGCTTTTTGAATCTCAGAATTTGCAAATATAGAATTGTGGACTTATATGTGGCAGTTAAGTTGATCAACTTACTATGCATAATGACCTTTATAGAATAGTTTGTACTTAAAATTTAGTTTTAATGCAAGCTTCAGTTAAAAATATAAAGAAAAACAACTGAGAACTTAAATTCATATTTTGTTTATAAAAAAATTAATATGTAGATATAAATGGGCCTATTGAATAAGAATCTTTAAGTTTCTAGATAAAGTCTGCAACAATGATACACTTTTAAAATATTTTGTGACAATAAAATCTAGTATAGCTTATATTGCTTTTCTTTTTTAGCAAGAAGTTTCTCAAGCGAATTTATCTGGCAACCTTGATAATGCTGAAGGTGGATTTGATGCAATTATGCAAGTTATTGTATGCAAGGTAAAAGCATTTTCAGAGGCATAAGCAATTTGGGTGTTATAAATTACAGATTTTGGATGCAATAAATCAAAATATATTGTAAACGTATCTCTACCAGGAAAATTTGGAAAAAGTTTAAAATATGCTTTGAAATCTTAGTCAAAGTTGATCACTGTTACATCTTGTGTAAATAACTTTATGATTTTTCGTATTAATTGTATCAATAGAAGATCTCCATTAAAAAAATAAATAAAATAATCATAAACACATTATAAAAATTAATTAACTTTATGTTTAATTTTTTATTTAAAAGCAATAGACATCATTTACAGAATATTAACATGGGGCTTTCTCGAGATGTTATATGTTTTTTGATAATGTTGTGAAAATGGGCAGAATAATAAAAATAATATGCTCACTGTTAATCAAATGAGTGAATACTAAGTATTTTTAACCACAAATACATGGGCGACATTGATTTAGCGTTATCATAAGCCATTCCCGATATATTATAATTTTTGTTTTTACACAAGGAACATAACATAAAGGAAAACTCAAGTGATTTCCATAAAATTTGGTATTTTGTTTTTATTTTACTACAACTAGCCTAATTGATTCTCAGTAAGATTAGGTCTTAAAGAAACTTCTTTTATGTTCTTGTTTTCTCACAATATTCTACTAAATTTATCAATCTAATGAAAGTCATGTGTTAGAGATAATAGATTACCGTATATACTCACGTATAAGTCGACCCCACCTACTTTCAGAGAAAAAAATCGGAAAAAATCCAAAACTCTCGTATAAATCGATCCCAAAAAGAGAACACATTTTTTTTCAATAAATTATTCAAAAACACTTAAATACGAAAGAAACAATATATAAATAAAATAAAATTTAATTTAAAAAAATCTTCATTGGAACCCTTTAAAGTCCGATTCCAAACAATTAGGCCTATGATATATGAGAATTGTCTCCCGTCTGTTTTGGGGACGCTCATTCTCGTGTGACAAGCTCCAAGCATTCTTTTACTCCCAGCATGCAGTATCCTCAAAACAGATGGAAAACCGCAGATCTCTGTCTCAAGCTTCCTGGACGCACCGCGCAATCAAAACAATATCTGGCTTCTGCCCATTATTTGAGCTGTTTTTTTCATTAACCCCCTAACACAGTTATTATTAGATACTCTTTTCAATAAACAAAACAAAAAACACTTTCAACTTAAGATCCTGCATTATAGTTTTAAACAATCTCTTACAGAATTATTTCTGAAAAGAGCCATTTTTTGTCGAAAACGATTGGCTGTAATCCGAGAAGCGAGATATAAACATCGAACGAAAATGTATGCATATTTTTTTATGATGCGATACAGTGGTAGTAGGGAGCATCGGGAGGGCAGTGACTCACAGGAGAATTTTGAAGTGCAGAGAAATTCTGAGTGCACGATTGCATAATTACTACTGCATCATTTTAAGAGGAATTGCCTCACGGGAAAAAAGGATTTTTGGCCTAAGGATTTTTTTTGTTTTTAGACTCCGCGTATCAGTCGCCCCCCCCCCCCCCCCCCCCCCTCCTTTGAAGCTTTTTTTTTTGTCACAAGTTTGACTTATACGTGAGTATATACGGTATTTATCCTTCGATCATTATATATCTTATTGAAATGTAACTGAGTGTTGAAAATCGTGTGCTAATTGTAGTTAATATGACTGTCCTATATTAGTTTTTTTTTTAAAATCCTTTTGACTTCTCAAACCCTTTTTTTATTATAATTTTTTTTTTTCACAAACCACTTCTATTTGCACAAAATGTAAAGAAAATCAACAACTTGCATGAAATTGCCAGGCTAGGTAAGATTGAGAGACCAGGATATAGTCTTAGCTCCCACAGCATTAGGACATGCTCCTTTATTTTGAAAATGATCCAAGCACCACATGCATTAGTGCATAGATTTGTAGAAAGGGTTAGGTGTGTGTGTGTGTGTGGGGGGGGGGGGGCATAGTCAGTGGTGTATTTAGGGGAAAGAGTCTATCAGACTTCACCCCTCTTTTGTTTACTCCTTAAGTCCTTATATGACAGTAGGGTCATCTAGCATTTTTTCTCCCTGCTAACCAGCTAACTTCTAAACAGGCTATGAAGCATCATTGTGCTACTGGATTCAGCCAAATTTCTAGAAGTCCCAAGTCAATTATGTATGGTCTAGTTTTATAAATCAGATAATCAGAATAAAGATTAGAGTATTTTTCATATTTCTTGACTCGGTCTTCAAGATTTTATTTCACACATTAAAAAACTAGAGTGAATTATCCAGCATTGCCTGGAACCTAAATAAGCAGCCGTTACTTATTAAATAATACCACTTTGTTTACAAATCGTTTTTAACACTTTACAACAAAGTTGAAAAGTGTTTATGACTTTGTTCATTCTGTCTGTCTGTCTGTCTGTCCGTTAGCACGATAACTGTCGTAAAAATGACTTAATCAAAATGAAATTTTAGTATGTTGTTCAGACGGTCTGTAGGACCTATGGGACTATAAATGAATAATATCACCCAATTAGTTTGGGATTGAACCCGGGTTGAAAAAATGAAATACATTGAGCCCTATGGGACCTAATTTTTCAAACATTTTTTAAGTGGATTTAAAATTCACAAATTGCTTCAAAAATTTTAGGTAATATTCAAATTGTTCCATAAAATATATAAAAAAAATTCAGCGCAATATATTCAGTAGTTTTTTAAATAAAAATTAAAATAATAATAACACCTCTTATATGAAGCGATCATGTGACCATCATATGAAAAGATCACGTGACCCACTTCAAAATGATATATGGCATACATCTTGTCTCAAAATCGTGATTTTTAAAGTTCTTTTTAATTCATATTGAGTGTTGAATCTGTCCTAAAACCATTGTATTTTTGCTTAAATTCTGTACATCTACATACTGAAACAACGCAATTACAATATATTTGAGTTTAAATGCTCATCCAAATTTGATTATTTCTACAACGAAGCCTATTTTTCACCTATGTAAACAGCAAAATATGTAGAATGAGTTGTATTAGAATTGCTGTATTTCTTTAACACAAAATCATTTAGTTCATGGAGTCTGCATAGCTGATATGAATGAAATATTCATTGATTTTACAAAGAGAAGGATGATTTTTTTCGATGAAGTTTTACGCATAGAGTTTAATTACTTGTAGCTCCATGGTCTTAATTTTTAAATAAAATAAATTATTATATTATTGTGATGAATGACATGAATTGGAAATTATATATGAATGAAATGCTGCTTTTATAGAGAGAGCCAGGCGTGTTATTTTTTCTATGACGTCATTTGAATGAATTTCAGTTGTTTTTGATGAAGTTTTCAAATATAATAAATTATCGTAGTATTATGATAATTCTAAAATTATTACCGAGGAATGTATCGCAATTTAGAGATGTTTAAACCAGGCAATTTATATTTCAATACCGTCATTTGAATGAAGTTCATATTTTTCTGTGAAGGTTTAAGTTTTCATATATAATAAATTAATGTAGTCTTGTGATAAGTTTTAAAATATTACTGAGGAATGTATTGCATTTTAGACATGTTTAAATAAAATTGCATTGAAGTTGGAAAGTGTTTCGTAATCAATGCTTTAAGCATGATTGATCTTTCTTGTTAATTTATTTTTTAATAGGTCAGTGGTCAGCAGTATCTGTGAAGGAAGCCTGGCCAGATTATTTCCGATGCCAAAATTTAGACCTCAAAAATGCCTTATAAAAATTATAATTAATGAACGGACGGGTTCAGGAAATTTTTTTGTTCTTGTTTTGGAGTAGTGTGTAATATTTAAAGAAGCCACTGTTACATTTTGAAAATTATATTTCAATCAATTGTTTTATATCATAATTTAAAAATTTAAGTTGCTTTAAACACACAAAAAGTATATATATATTTTAACTTCATGAAGGGAACTCTAGGATAATGTTTTAATTATTTTGACACATTATTATGAATGCCCAATTCGAAGAATTCTCGTGTAGTCCTGGGCGTCCACAAGTATCCTTTTCCATCCATCCCCATCCTCTAAATATTAGTCATTAGAGGAACTGAGCTAGCTTATTTTCACATTTTGGTTAATTATAAAGGCTAATTTTTTAATTATGTTTTTATACATAGAAGGATTGCGTAATTCAGATAGCATGGCGTACATTGCCAAGCGTTGACTAGTATCTTTTTCCATCCATCTCCATCCTGTAATTATTGCACATTAAATTAGCCAAGCTTGTTTATCTTTATGTTTTGATTTATTATTTATGTTAATTTTATAATTATTTTAACATATTCAGTACGATTGCGCAATTCAGGGAATTCTTGTGTAGTCCTGTGAGTCCTCAAGTATCTCTTTCTATCCATCTCCATCCTCTATATATTAATCATTAGATTGACAAAACTAGCTTTTTTTAACATTTTGGTTATTTCTTAAGGTTATTTTTTTAATTATTTTTACATAAATAGTTCGATTGCACAATTCAATTTGCCCAGAGAAATTTAAGAGTTTATCTAGAAGAATTTAATATTATCTGGTGATGAAAGCAATATTATTTGTTCCCCATAATAATGTTGTGCTAAAATATATATTCTGTATTGTTGTTAGAAAATATGGGGCTGATTTTAGGCTAAATTTGAGTGCAGACATATTATATTTTTTTATTACTTAAAAAAATAAAGACTATGTCAAATGTTCTTTATTTTTTATGTTTTAGGAAGAAATTATTAGTAATTATTTAGGAAGAAATTAAAAGTCTGAGCTAGAGCAGACTAAACATAAATAAATAAATAAACAACTACATTTAGTTCAAGCTAAGCATATTCTGCTTTCTACTTTTTTTTAAAGTTTAAACTAAGCATTAAACTAAAATTAAGGATTTTGAAATTTCTTTTTTGTTTAGTAATGAAGACTAATATATGCATATTTTGTTTGTTTAGTTTAAAAATTTGAACATTTCATATAAAAAAATATATAAAAAATTTGAAATGTTTGATCAAATATTTTTCTAATTATTATTGCAAACAATTTTTTTATCACAAATCGAACCACTCTAGTCATTACTTAAAATTTCTAGTCTAGATTACTGAAACTATAAGCAGCCATTATTTATATAAATCTTGTGAAAATACAAAGCATAAACATATAGCAGTATAAAGCAAATGTGAGCAGTGACATTGCTGAGGGAGGAGTATTTGGGAGTCCTACTCCTCCTCCCCAAGAACCCATTGTGTTTCAAAAAAATTATATATGGAGAAATGAAAAACAAAATATTTGGTTACCAACCATGCCAGCCAAGTTGATGTTGGATTCATTTAAAAAATTATAAAAGACTTGGTTAAGAAGAAATTTATTAATGAACCCTGTTCTATTACTGATATTTAATAAATTATGGAGTGTAAATTGGCAAACTTTTCCTTTATTGGTGCATTATAATCTAATTAAAACATATTTTGGTATGGCTGGAATGGTGTAGTTGGTATAAAACCAAGCGACGTGGCTGAAAGAGAAACATCTATAGAATCTTTGTTTTGCTTCTACTTTTAATGTTTAGCAAAATTCCTGGATAAATATTTGAACCCTCCAAGAAAACTCCTTAAAAACTCCTGGAAATGGGTTCTGGCAAAAGAGTATGAACCCTGATCTTGAAAGTTAGCAGTTGGGCAGTCTGAGCATTCATAGCACTATTGTTCCTTTATCTTGAAAGTGCACTTACAGTCTTGCAAATTGCATCATTTGTCAGATTTTGTCAATCACCATAGAGACCTTATGAAAAAAGAGAAAATTGTAGTGTGATATTTCAAATTAATGTACATAAATGTAAAAGGCAAATTTTAAAATTATATTTGAATAATTTTATTTTCAGGAGAAAATAAAGTGGAATGACAGGTCAAGAAAAATAATTTTGTTTGCTACTGATGGCATCTTTCATTATGCTGGAGATGGAAAAGTATAAAAAGAATCTTGTACCGAAATATTTTTATGAAAAATGATTTTTAACATTAAAGATTTTCTTTGAAAACTTTCACTTCATAACTTCAGTGTGCATGTTATGTGTTTGCATGACCTATATTCTAAATCTTCACTATTGCTCATATTCAAACTTTGTGAATCTTTTGCTTTGCTTATGTATCTCTGTTTTCATGTCTATTTTATGTGTCTATTTCTTTAGCTGTGTCAGTGTTCTTTTTCTTAGAAGCATTCTCTCACTTCAATATTTTTAAATGGTGAGTATCTATTTTCTTCTGTTTTTGTTGTGATAATGTGCCCTTTCTGCAAATCTTTCAATAGAATTTATGTACAGTGAACCCCTGCTATAATGCAGATTTTCAGGTCACATCAAACCAACCATATTAAAAGGGTAGCCATGTTATAAACGAAGAGTGCTATTTCAATGAACTTTTAGTGTTCTGTTTTATTATGTTCTGAATGTCATTCTATATTTAGTTGTTTAAAAATCAGTATTCTATAATTAATTAAATTTTACTTTCTCTACAATACATGGTAATGTATAAGAAAAGTATTGGAATTGTGTCGAAAATTACAGCTTAAGTTTTCAACTGATCTACATGCTTGGAACCTCTAGAATATGAAAAAATTATTTTTAGTGTGATGTCTGTCAATGCAATGTATGTATCCACTCTAACTCAAAAATGGACCAAATTTCACAAAATTTGGTAGATAAATCACTTGTGGGTTACCCTGGTGCTGATTAGGTTTTAGTACTACGATTCGGGAAAACAGAACATGGTTTTTTTTTTTTTTTGCAAAATGGCCTGCAAAAATCATCAAAATCTAAGAATATGTATGTTCTAATGTATCAATTAAATGCTTATTTTATACATAATTTTTGACAGTAAAATGAATAAGACCAACCCCATTACTTTAGGATTAACTGTTCTCAGGATATTTTAGTTTTTTAAAATTTTTGCTATGCCACCTTTGCATATATGTACAGCCACCGAATAAAAACTAAAATTGAATTTAAAGTTCAAATCCAGTGTAATTTCAAATAATTGTGTGTTATTTTGTACAATAACACTCAATTATTAAAGAAAAAATGAATTTAAATCTGTAGGGAAAGTGACTTGCTGTCCATATCAGATTTTTGTAGTAGGAAGACTACAACTACATAGCACATGCATTATTATATGTACAAATAATAGTATACTTACATGCGTTTCATTCATTAGAGTACTGGGGAAGCCATATAGTCTGTTATTTTAAGTTGTATGTATCGAGCTTATTTGTTCATGAGTTCCTTTTTTATGGAAACTAATTGAAGGTGGGGTAATGTAAAAGAGAAAGTAGACATGCTCACATCTGCATTATATCTGAATCCTTGGTATAACTGGAGCGTTGTGCTTCTCTGTGAATTTTATAGCTTATTGCTAAAAATTTTGTGTATGAAATTTTAAATCATGTTTAGGGCTCTTACAGTTGCTAAAAACTCATTTTTTTTATAAATTGATCTTTGCAAAACCAATTTCTAAACTATAAATAAGCAAGTGATGAGTTGTACTTTTAATATTTTAAGAAACTATATTTCCACTTTTAAGTTAGTTAGCAGTGCAAAGTAAGTTTTATTTTAATTATATAATTTTTTTCTTTTATTCTGTTTTCTAGTTGGGTGGAATTGTTAAACCAAATGATGGACGCTGTCATTTAGATGACGATGGTTATTACACTGAGAGTATATATCAAGTAAGTTTTGTGTATCTCAATTAAATTACTTTTATTGGATTAACATTGGCTTGCAATAAGTTCAGTTCTCGTTATCTTTAATTTATTACAACTGTGATGCTTGTCACTGCATTTATTCCCCAAAAAATTTTCTTGCAAGTTTAAATAAAATTACTTTTGGATCATTGATATTTGTGATCACTGAATCATATATGATTAATATGATAACTTTGAAATGTTGGATGTATTTATCTTAGAATTTGAGCATGGATCTACATCAATGAGAAATTCTGCAAAAGAAATAAATTATTCATCTTTCATTAGTTTCACAGTCATTCCAATTTTATTATTTTAATATCATTCTCATTGCTGTAGTCTGTTCTTCAACTTCATTCATACTTCTAATTTCTTACATCCAAACATATAATGATTTCATTGTCAGTTGACGTGCAACTGAGGTGTTTGAAATATAAGCAGAAATCCTTCTGCCATTTCGTTTCTATCAAATTCTTATTTATAAATAAAAAGTGGAGTCGTTCATGTTTACAAAATGAATACGAAAATATGTTTACAATTGAAAGAAGAAAAAGAAATACCAGATTATTCAATTTGAGATTTTGACAAAAAAAAAGTATCCAAAATATATTTTAAATACTTTCAGAAAGATTTGTGTGTTGATAGAATGTCTTCTTATGAACTTATTATGAAACCACATTATATATATGTAAATCAGTGTTTTTCAAAGTGTATTCTGCAAAACCATGGGGTTACGTGACAGTGTTCCAGGATTTTCACAATGTGATAGTTTCATGTAAATTCTTTTTAAAAGAAAAATGAATATCAGACCAATATATCAAATTCAGATGCAGGAGTGACTTGCGGACAACTTGAAAAAAGGAATTTTAAAGAAAATTCTTAAAGGAATAATTTGCAAAGAAATCTCAATAAAAATACATTTTTGAATTCTAATACTAGTATTTAAATTTATTAATTTTTCAGGAAACATGTGTTGGATACACAAAATATTTAAGGTTCTTGATGGTAAATGGGTAATTTTGTTTGCTATAATCATGAATTTTTTAACTATTATATATTTTTTTATACATTTGTTATAAATAAGTTTGTATAAGTTATAATTTAATTTTTCTCACTTTACATAACTGAGAATGTACTACTTTATTTATTTTATTCAGGATTATCCCTCCCTAAGCCAGATTAACAGCAAAATTATCGAAAATAAAATTTTGATAATATTTGCCGTTCCCGACACTGAGCTACCTTTGTATCAGAGACTGACCAAGCAAGTGGAAGGTACATATGCAGAGAGATTAGAAAGTGATGCATCTAACATTGTTGACCTTATACATCAACAATATAACGTAAGTTGATTTTCAAGTATTAAGAAATTATTTATTTCACATTCAGAGAGCCTTCAAAAGACTAATCATCATAAATTTAAACCAACAGTAAAACCTTTGCTGTTTTTGTTTAAATTTTGTGATATAAGAAAAGCTAATATCTTTGTTGCCCTTGGCAATAAATTTTGCATGATGTTTCTTACTTGGAAACTTTTGCAAAATGCTGCCAAGTTAACAATAATTCAATATGTCTGAAAATTATTTAATTTTTTTGATAATCTCTATTGCTAGCATGAAAAGACAAAATTTCAGATTTTTTGCAGAGTGTTTTATAGTGAGGATAAGGAAAGGATGCATTATTTAGATTTATAGATTTAAATGTAAAGTTAATTTTCTGTAGAAAAAATAGGCTTTCTTACACTTCTATTTTTATGGTACAAGGGAAATATTTTAATGGCAGTAATATTTAGAATGCTTTTAGTCTTTGCATAGTTTAAAATCAACTGACAGTTTTATCTGCAAGTAGTGGCGGTATCTATACATTCATTTTAATGATTACAGAATGCCTAAAATGACTGATGGCAAGTTTTATTTGAGTCTTTTTTTTTCTATAACTTTTTTTCAGGATGGAAACAGTAGATATTGTTTTTGAATTCTGAAATGTACTGAATAACAATAGATGATATTTTAAATTGTTTGTTCATATTTATCACTGTGGATGCAAAAAGGCATGTGATAATGAAATTACATTTGAAAGCTAAGGGAAATTGTGAAATTTTGAAATATTTAAAACATTATGATATGTCCAAGAGATTGATTGAAAGGGCATTAAAGAAGTTCAAAGAAATAGGTAGTGTTGAAATAAAATGCTGTAGTGAAAGAAAATCAAGTGTTTGAACAAAAGAACTAAAGAAAACTGTCATGATTATATTTAGTTTTGTTTGAAGCAATTTAAAATTGTGCTTTGAGATGCTCTTTATTTTCACATTTAAGATTTGATCTATTGTGGTTCTATTTAATGCGATAGAACAATTGGCAAAAAGTAATAGTGGGTTACATTTTGTTCAGCAAAGTGCACTGCTTTCTTTAACACACATATACACACTGTTTTTATAGATGTATATTTATACATTCATATGCAAGGTTTTCAATAAATATTGTAGGGTCTATTTCCACTATAGTATTTGATCTATTGTGGTTCTATTTAATGTGATAGAACAATTAGCAAAAAAAGTAATAGACTGTTACATTTTGTTCAGCAGAGTGTACTGCTTTCTTTAACACATACATACACACACAAAAAAAAAGCTGTTTTGAAGATGTATATTTAAACATTCATATGCAAGGTTTTCAATAAATATTATAAGGTCTATTTCTACTATAGGAGAAAAGTCTATTAACACAGCTCAATGAATAAATTGTTTACATACCAGGCAGAGATCTAAGCTATGGTTTGACTGTTGGTTAAGACCTGAGTTCTTTGCAGTATCTTCAATAGTTTATGATTATTGTAACTCAAAATCATTCACTCTATTTATAAGTTCAGCAAATGGAATCAACACTCAACTACAAGACTAAATTGAGTAGCAAAAAAGCTAACTTGGCATTTGTTTTTAAGTATCCATATCAGATTTGCAAAGAGAAAGTATCCCCAAACTCTTTAATGTATTTTGGTTAAGAACATACAGATTTAAACAGTGAATCAATCATATTATGATTAAAGAAAAATATCAGATCATGGCTAATATGAAAATTTTAGGAATAATTTGATGATTTTGAAGTGAATAATAAATCAGTTTCTCATAGTGGATGAAAAGAAAAATGTTGCATATTAATATATTTTGTATCAATTGAAAGTTGTAGTACAAAAATATTTGCAAATAAGTTTTGTTTCAAAAAATTTCTCACTTCATGTTTCTAGTATTTTAAATGCTTTGGGGTCAGCAGATATTTTTATTTCTGTTAATATCAATAATGCTTTACTAATTAGCAAAAAATTATGGACATGTGCAGTTTTATTATTTTTTAAATAAAACTTTTCTTTTTCAACTTTTGTATAATTTAAATTTTTTAAAATTCATATTCTTTATATGATCCAACAACTTTTATCCAAGTTATTGTTTTTATATGTTTTTTCCCCCATTTATTTATTTATTTATTTTCAATGACTATTAGCTATTTTAAAAATCAATGTTCATACATATTGCAAGATTCTCCCGCAATGTTTTTCGCTATTTTTTTTTTTTTAATTATTTTTAATGACTATTAGCTATTTTAAAAATCAATGTTCATACATATTGCAAAATTCTCCCACAATGTTTTTCACTATTTTCATAACTGCTAATATATATTTGAATTTAGCTTTATATTTTTAAAATTTCTTTTTTTGTTTATTTTCTTTTATTTTTCACACATTTTATAATCGTCTATTTCTGTTTCTCCAAATGATTTTAATTGGTGTTTATAATTTAGAACTATTTTGTATTTTCCAATTTCTTTTAAGTTAATAAGTTCTTAAATATATTTTTTTTTCATAGAAAATGTTTCAAAAGACTATAACAATAGGGAACCAGAAGTTCTTCATTCTAATTTTAGCAGTTGCTATTCAAAGATGAATAATTTTTGCATTTTTAATTTGTTGATATCACAAATCTGAATAAAAATTGTTTTAAAAGATGTTCAAATGCAGAAAGACAAAAGAAAACAGTTCTTGCTGTCTGTTCTCTCATCCAAAAATGTGCAATTCTAATGCATATATATTTCCCTTTTTTGTAGACCATACAATGATGCAACAGTGCTCCACAGAGTTGCATTGGTTGCCATTTGTTAAGTGATAAGAAAGAGCGATTGCATATTAATGATTCTAGGAATGCTGTTCTTCAATAAATATCAGTCTCCAATATTTGCGTTTTCGGGAAATGAATTTTTTTGGCCCATATGCAAAATACTTTTAATTTTCAGGTCTACAGTTTCTTATTTTTGTGCCCATACTAGATAAAATTAGTAGAAAATTGCTCATATAAAATATATTTCTTTCCAAATTTACATGCATTTATTGTCGCTTTTTTTTTGTAAAAATAGTCATTTTCTTTTTATAAAATTAGTCAATAAATCAACTATTTTTGAAGAAAAAATGACTCCTGAAATTGGTAATTAAATATCAAATGCCTGTCCTCAACCTATTTAGAAAGTGTTGTTGTTGTTGAGACCCAGACCGTCCGACCTACCAGTATTTAGAAAGTGTAATGTTTCTCTAAAACTACTATTAAATTTTGCATTCCAATCATATATTCATGCTGCGGCTTATTTCTGGTCAGTCTGTAAGACTATATTTTTGCTATTTTTAATTCCTTTGATAAATATTAAGTATTTCATTTATTATCATAATATTTTGACTATGTATATCCATAATTTCATGTGTTATTCTTGCCTTTTTCTTCTGCTAGAAAATCCAATCAAAAGTAGAGTTGAAAGATACGGCTCCAGATTTTCTGAAAGTCTCATATGCAACAAAATGCTTAGGGTAATTTTTTGAGTTTTTATAACTTTCATGTTTATTTTGTAATTGCAATTTCCTACACAGAGTGGAACAAGGTATGTTTATTGTTTAGAGCATATTTCCACAGAAACTAGGCTCTGAGATTCATGATTTTAGTTTAGAGTTTGCATCGAATTGAAACCTTTTAATAACATCCACCAAAAAACTACAATTAGTTTTGAAGTGAGTGCATCTAATTGAAATGGAAGTTTCTGTTTAGTTAACCTACTTCATAGGCAGTTATAGAATGGTAAGAAGTATTGTGTCACTGGTTCTTATATTCCTGCTATTTTGTTTGCTTTGATAAATACTCATTTATCAAGGCTGTGAGGTTTGAGTCGTGGATTCAGTAAAAATATACCAACTCTAACTCCAAAATAAAATTATTCCAAATAATTTTATTTTAGAATATTTACTTTTTGAATAGTTTTTAGGCTTAATAGTTTAGCTTTTAATTTTAATAGTTTTTTTCTTATTGAAGAACTTTTGATGTAAAAGATTAATATTGTAATAAAATGGAGATTAACACAGAAATATATTTTGATGAAATAATAGTTATATTTGTCTGAAATTAAAAAAATTGGAATTGAATGTGGATGAAAATGATGTTTTTAAATTTATAATATGTGAGGCACTCCAATCAGGCAAAGAGCTTGTTTAGTACACAACAATGCAAAATTTTACCTAAATTGCATCCAATTTGCCAATGTTTACATTGACAACATAGACAAGTGCAGTTATTTAGTAGATGCTTTATTTTGTTTTTGATGCCATTTCTATTGGTTACCATTTAATTTATGAACCTTTTTCCTTTTATTGTATTTTTTGTATTTTAACATTAAATTATATTTTAAATGCCTCGTATTTAAAAATGTAAAATGATTAATATGTAAATTTTTCTTGGCGGTTATGGCATGTATTTAAGCACATGTTTGCCACTTATTTTCACTTTGCCACTGATGAAGGACATAGCAATGCCCAAAAGCGCTATGGCTGTGTAATTTTAGTATTTCGTAAAAGGAGATTTTAATAAAAGGTTTTTAATTATGGCCAATTTTTTGGTTGTCTTTATTTAAGTACAGAAAATGTTGTCAGAATTTTTATATTGTATAGCAATAATCATGATAGGTGCAGTATTTCTAATATTAAGTATATAAGGTTTTTTTATTTTGCAAATGAGTTGTTAAAACAGAAAATCCTTTAAAAACTATTAATTTACACATTTGCTACATGTCAGTATCATTGTCAGATAGTAGAAAACAAATGGAGTCAGAGTCAAACAGTAGATAAAAAGAGGAGTCAGAAGTTTGAGGTACGACTCCACAATCCTGCCATATACATTCTTGAAACGAGGTACCTTAATTGTCTATAATTATTTATTAAATCATATATCTACAGACAGCACATAACACAAAATTATAAAAGAAACATATTTGCAGGCCATTCTTCATACTATCGAACAGCTACATTCTCATCCGGGTTATCACTTCTGAGTTTCTGGTAGTGCCATCTATTGGGACATTACAATATTGCATTTACTTGCCTTAATACATAGCAAGAATCATGTAGAACAGTGACATAGCCTGAGGGTTAGGGGTCATAACTCTCTCCAGTGGAACAATTACATTGACTCTCCATTGTGGGTGTGCATTGGTTAATGATATTTTGCATTGTAATCCCCATTTGATCACTCCCTTTATGAGATTGTAGCTACATTTATGTGTAGAACTAAACCAAGTTTGGCTTTTAAAGGGCTTGGTGAAAATTATGACTTTGCCTATATTATTTTTAAGTGCTTTTTTACTGTGCATCTAAGATTTTAGCTGATATGTGATGCAAAAATACTAACATGTATCAAATTAAATGTTGAGGCTTGTAGATATATATTGATCTTATAGAAAAAAATATATGTATATAGATATATATATATATATAAAAAAAACTTGTTAATAATAGCATAAAAGTTGATCAAAAGTATCAACCAGTCTTAGGTATCTGTTGATTAAAAGTATCAACCAGTATTAGCCAGATTTTTATGTACTGTGGCAATCAAGCACTTAGAATTTGTCCAGACCTCCCATACCTTATCAATGCAAATTTCTTTCTATATAGATCTTATTTAGTTTAATCTCATTTTAACTAATGCTTTATTTATAGAGATGAGAAGCAAGATGGCAATTCTTGCGAAGGCTTGCGTGTGGGTGCTACAGTAAGTTATTTATTGTCTGATTATTTTATAAATCTTTGATTTTACCTGTTCTACAAAAATTCAAATTTTTTGCCTAACTAAAATTTAGAATCTACTTTTGTATCTTACTAGAAAATGTACCTGGCATTTCCTGGAAGTTTAAGCTGGGATAAATTGAATTTATTAATTTATTTTAAAAAAATGAAAAAATGTTCATATAAATAAACGTGAAAATTGCAATTCCAATTTTGTGTAACCCGTGCAATGACTCCATCTCCAAATTATCTGCTTCCCTTTACCTTTAAAATAGGTCCAATCTTGAACAAAAAGAAAATGAAAGATTTAAATGGAAAGTAGAAGAGGCTTCTATTGCTTTAAGTACATGCACAACCTCTGAAACGAAGGGGAGAATGACCTGGGTGAAAATACGGGTTGTCGGAAATTTTAACATTTTGCTCATTTAAAAAATTTATAATTGATGAACGGATAAATTCAGAAAATAATCATTTGATTTGGAGTAGTGTGTAATATTTGAAAGAGTTGCTAATTGCAAACTTTAGATTACTACTCAATTTTTTTATATCACAATATAAAAATTAGGGATGTTTTAAACACATAAAAAGTATATATATTTTTAAAATTCACGAAAATTGTCTATTAATAATATGGATTTTGTTCGAAATTTGTTTGAAAGAAATTTTTTCAATCTTTCAGGTTGTGCCAAGATGGAAACTCTGTGATAATCGCTAAAGAACCGAGTTGTGTGAATATTGTTCAAATCCAGGCTAAATTGTGCTAGAACATAAAATGACTAAAAAACTAATTCGAATTATAAAAAATATAATGCCAAGGTGCACTTTCCTGGGTCTTAAAGTACCTGTGCAGTCAATTTCATGACCGTACGACGCTTAGATTTTCTACTGTAGACTGTACAGACGTACAGGCAGATATCTTTCTTTATTATGTAAGGTATTGAGTATATGTAAAAGGAAAGTAGTGTGTTGGAGTAAAAAATTTAGTAATCAATTTCGATGGATTTACACATTACTCATATTTTGAAACATGAAGGTTTAAAAAGACTTTTCAGAGAAAAAAACATTTTCTCCACCCTGGGAAGAGGGATAAAAAATTAAGCTCCTTTAGATTCTTTGGTTTAGTCGGTACTATAAGTGTGCAAAGATTCAGCCTTATCAGTCACCAAGGATGGGGTCTGGCGGATCTGAGAAAAACTTTTTGAGAAAAATCCTTTTCTTTGCCCCTGTGTGAAGAATATAAAATATTTGGGTCTGTTAAGTTCTGCCCGATGGTCGATAATATAAATGTGAAAAAATTCAGTTTTCTAGGTCACCAAAAAGCTCCAGAATGGTCTGGGAAAACAAAAATATGTTAGACAATTATTATATAGATTATTTTAATCAGCAGCACAAGTAAGCTATTGATTTTTTTAAGTAATCAAAATAGAAAAAAGGTTTTAATTTAATTTTTCCTTATTCTGAAAATAAATTCATAAAATTATGACCCATAATATTAAATATTTATTTTATATTGTTGGCTTGCAAAGAGAGTGACACATCTATAACTTTTTCAACTTCAAAATATCTGCAAACACATCTACAACATTATCAACTTCAAGATATTTGCAAACACTTACTCAAAACCTCCTTTATTTGGAAGAGTGAATAAAACTATTGCTTTCTAGCTGGGAATATAAGTAGTTCAGATCTGACATGCTTTCAGATAAAATACTTACTTTTGGAGACATTTTTGCAGATATTTCTTAAAATTGGTAATTTTCGAGATGACTTTTCTTCCAAACTGATTATATATGTAATTTTTGCTTTCTCATGCTATTACATAAAGAAAGTATTGTTTTCTCGTAGATTTTGAAAATCTAGGTTTTGATGCAAAAGTGCATTTTCAAACTTCATGAACATATTTTAAACACTTGGAAATATGTCAATTATGTGTGTGTGTGTGTTTATATGTCTGAGTTATGGACAATAACTCAAAAATACATGCATGTATGAAATTTTATGTGGATATATTATGTAGAACAGTGGTTATTATAGTGCGTTCCATGGAACTGTTGGGGTTCTTCGACAGTATTCAAAGAATTCCATTATGTGATAGTTTCATGTAAATATTTTTAAAAATTAATGTAAACTTGTAAAATTTGAATAAATAATTTGGACTATAATGGACTTTTCCTCAGTTTGGGCTTCTGCTATCAAATTAAATTTCAAAAGAGGATTCCACTACTGAAAAAGTTTGATAAACACTGATGTAGAAAAATTGAGATGAGATAGAATGTTTAGTAGTTTTCATGAACTCTCTATCTACAGGTTGACTTTGAAGTTAGATTAGAACTTCTGGAATGTCCCAAAAATATGAGCTTATGGTCTAAACGTGTGCAGATATCACCTGTAGGTCTCAGTGAATATGTGCTGCTCGATGTTGATCTCCTCTGTGAATGTGATTGTGAGAAGCCAGACTTTGAGGTATGTTCTTTGGTCTCTTTCATTCAATTGATGTTTGCTGTACATATTGTTTTAAATATTGTATTCTATAACTGTTTAAAATTACTTCCTGTAAGGGATATTACTAGAAAATTACTGTATTTTATTACTAGCTAGATATATTACTATTCTAGCTTTGCTCGAGGCTAATCATTTGCATTCAATAATAAATTCAAACACAGAAACTTGGTTTCATCTTTACAGTTATTGATTTGAGTATATCAAAATAAATTTTTTAAAGGATTATGCTAATTAGTAAGCAAATGAAATATTTATTGAGCTCTCTTCTAAATAATATTAATAATTTTGTGTACTGAACTTCAAGCTATATTTTCAATATGAATTTAAGTGTGGCGGTTTCCCCAACCAATCAAGATTTTCTATGACTTGCCTATTGCATGGTCTTAGCCAAAATGCATGGTTCCTTTAATTTTTTCAAATACCATATAATTAATTTTCTCTATTTTATGCTAATTTATAAAAACACTTTATGATCCATATCGTAATATTGCTAATACTGACAAAGCTTGCTAACTTTTGCTTTAGAAAATGACATGAGCTTGTGTATCTCTCTACATTAAAAAAAAAAAAAATAGCCAATGCCACTGTTTGACAAATTTCATGTTTTTCGAGTTTCTCTGTCTATACAAAAGTATAAAATCTAGTACATTTGTAGAGAAGTGTTAGGGAAACATGCTGAAATACACCATTTTGTGATTTAACCTTTAGTTAAAAAAATATTTAATAATTAATATTTAAAGTAAGTCAAAGACAGAAAGAAAATTTAAGTTGTGAATTCATGTCCTGGACAGACTAACAATAAATAGCAAGGCCCCCATTTTTTTGCAGACATGTACCTACATAATTGAATTTTTGTAAGACGGAGCCCTTTTTTAAGTTTAGATATAGTTTATGAGTTATTTTTACAGCAAAGTATTTTCTTTTGTATGGACATGTCTCTCGAGTTTCTTTGTCTTGTACCGCAAAAACTATAGCTGTTCGGTAGAAAACTGCATTATGAAATACTAAAACAATTCTAAATCATTCAAGATTTGTAAAGTACCTAAAAATTTGAAAGTTATCTGAAAATATGTCTGAAATACTTCTCTCTAAAATATCTGAAATTTGTAAAGTTCATATAACCTGAAAACATTCTATAAATAAAACTGAATTCTTAAATAAACTGAAAGTGGACCTATTGACCAGTTTCCCTACGTGTACAAATATGTACTCCTGTAAAATATAAGAATTGACACTTTCCTAAAAATAAAACATTTAAAGTAAAAGAAAGAGAGAACACAGATTTTTAGGTTTTCAAAATCTAACGTTTATTAAAATTTTAAACTTTATTTTAAAAGAATTTTTAAAACATTTTACATCTCATTAACTAAAATCAAACATCTTAAATAATAAAAAAAAATGGAATGGCCGGTCGTATAGTGGTAGAAAAACGTTAGAATATTAAATTTTAAAGTTAACAATATTAAACTTATACAACTATTTATCAAAACTAAAATTTGGAATAAAAAGAACATAAGTTAGCCAAAAGGGAAATTTAGAACAAAAGTTAAACTTAACCTCAGGTTCAGGTGACCTAAAATATATAAGTCTAAAGGGATCTTATTTAATGCAAACTCAAAACAATTGGAATAAAGACATATTTTAACTATTGAGAAATATTAGAATTTGGAGGAAAAGGAATAATATCACCAAGGCTCCCAGAAAAACGGCGGAAATCGGCGGGAGGTAGAATCACCAAACGTGCAGCAGATCCAGAGAACACCAGAAGAGGAAAATCCATGGCACAGGATCACAATATGTCCAGCAGAAAATCCGGAAAAGGCTGTTCCACGGGATTCAACTCCAAAGAGATTCTCCACACCAGCTGGATGTCGAGTAATAAAAAATCCTTTCTCCCAACTGCCGCACCGGACTACTGACATCAAAATGGAGAACTTAACATGTATGTCCGTCAATTGGGCTCGGAAATGCGAACTCCATTCATCATAAAATAGAACTGGCAGCTTGTCAAGATAAACAAATTTCTAATTGGCCGGTAAGACTTCCTCGGCCGACATCACATAAATCGTGAAACATCTTGGATCATTATTTAACTGATATGAAACTAATTAGCATGACTCTTCATTCCGTCGCAGCTTCCAGACATAAACAACATCAGAGAACACAGCGGCAAAGGACTGCTGATTGATTATAAACTAAACAAATCAATCCACATCTTGAAAAACAAAACACACATCACAGCCGGGAATAATGATACATTTCAAGCCGAATTCGAACTACGGCTCGCGCTGAAAACAACAACTTTGACAGATCACATCTCAGGTTCTAATCAATAAACAGAAGAGAAAGAGAGTGAAAAAGTGCGCGATTTTGCTTATATACTGCGAAACATCGCTGCCACAGATTGTAAACAAAATTATCGATGAACGATAAAATAATTAATGACAGACGATTTTAATATTACGATCAACCAATTAAAAACTCGAAACTTTAAAGAAGAGAAATGGAATTTTAGAGCAGACGAAAATTAAAAAGAAATGAAGTGAAACGATTTGGAAAATACGAATTCGGCAATAATTTAAATATGGACGATTCTGAAATATTTAAAAAGCTGAAAATAGAATAAAACTGTAAAATTGCGATGAATTAACCAATTTTTAACCGAGGGTAATAAATTTGGAATCAAATTAAAGGGAATAAAAAGGGCAATAAATGGAATTGCAAATTAGCAAATTTAAATAATTTTAAATTGCTAAAACCTAAAAAGAACGAACTTTTGCCGTTTTTAACACAAAACCTATGGAATACAATATATTTGAACAGAAGAATATCAAAACCTAAACAATTGGAAAATGGATAACTAAAAGAGAATGGCTATGTAAATAAGACCCCTGAACACATTTAAACTAAAAACAAAATACCTAAAATTGTTAAATATCCAAAAGTATAACCCAACATAGCATACAAAAATATGAAGTTGGATACCTTTGTAGAGAAATGGTAAGGGAACATGCTAAAATAAACTGTTTTTCTATTCAAACTTTAGTTGGTTTGAAACAGTTCACGAAGTAAGCTCAGTGAGAGCTGGTGAGTAGGGAATGAAGTCCCTTGACTCACGAAGCAAGTTATGTGGATTGTCGAAGCATAGTAAGCAGGAAGCAGAACCCCCTAGTAAATACAATGAAAAGAAAGCTAAAGTTATTAGCATTATTTCTAAAAAAGTTTTGTGTAATTATAGATTATAAAGTTAAAAATAATGTTTAAGTTTATAACTTATTTAGCACCTTTTGGTATTAAGTAAATTACAAATATAAGCCCAGTCACTTTAAAAAAAAATAACCTTTTGAAGAGATCTAAAATATCTTCAGTAGGCTTATAATTATCCCTTAATAGTAGAGATGTGGGTTTTCCCTAAATTTTTTTAACTTATTCTGACTTTTAAAAGTATTTGTTCTTACACTAGAGCTACAGTCATATGTACATTGAATAGAATGGCTAAAAAAGAGTTAAAATTTAGAAATATATAAAAATATTCTGTGCACAACAATTTCTAATACATATATATTGAAATCAGCAGCTGCAATTTAATATTTTCATTGAGTACCTGTGCTTTTGAAAAGTTATAAAATAATTATATTTTATCTATAACAGTAGAAATATTTTTTTTTGTAAATCATAAATTTAAAACAATGCACAAAATAAATAAAAATTGCTAAACCCTTTCTGAATCATAAATAATTTACTGTTTATTACAGGTGTAAGAAATAAATTATTAAATAAATAACTTTCATATGCTTTCTTTCTTTAAGGAAAGAAAGTTTTATTCTCACAAGCAGCAGTTTTCTTTATTGTGATATAAAAATATTATAAGAAAAAATAAAAATTGCTTATGATTTAAAAAGAAAGTATTAAATATTATATTAACAATGTTTAAAAAATGTCTATTGGCTGGGGTTGGGTAAGAAAAGGATGGGGGTAACCCAAATTCATGATTTAAAAAAAAAAAAAAAAAAAAGTGTAAATCAATGGGGGTTTTAATCAGCCAACCCTGCTGTTTACGTCCTATAGCCCAACATGAGCCCTGAATCTACCACTTTCTTGAATGACTACTACTCTTTATTACTACTAAGTTATTAATAATTAAAAGAAAAAGAAATTGTTCAGTTTATTAAAGACATAAGAAATATATTATTAAATATATAAAAATATTAAAAAATACTTAATTTTTTTTAAAAATAATTCCAGCAATATTAAAAACAATTTTTATTATATATATATATATATAGTATTTTTATTATATAATATTATATATATATATATATATATATATATATATTAAAAATATCTGTCTATAATTGAATGGATGAGTACCATAAGATAAAAGAGACAATATGGTGAACATTGAGTTAAGTATATATTTTGTGCCGTTTTAAAGTATTTTCCTTCAGCCAAATCACTTGCAAAAATATTCCATATTTATTATATTTTTATAAATTTTACAGAATTAATTTCTGAAAAAAAAAACCTTCTAAAAATATTACCTTCTGTTTTATCAGAATGAGTAAAATGTCACTTGTACCCTTCTAGTTTTTGCCCATACCTTTTCTTAAAAATAAAGCATTATTCTCTTTCCTCTTCGAAATTAGAAAACTAAATAATCAAAGGAAAAAGTAAAGTTACCTACATTTCAAAAAGCAGTGTAAAAAGAATATTGTATTTCATTTTCAAGCGAATTAGGGCGAAAATAAAAGGCAGAAAATTTTCCGGAAAAATTTCCATTTCTGTGAAAATTTTCCAACCTACATCTCTACTTAATAGTCCTTGAATATTCCCCGTAGCATCCTTGATCTGCATCCATAATAAACTCGCAAGAGTGGACGATGTAAATTTAAAAATCCTCTCCACAATTGTTGAGGAGAAAGATTGGTAGGGATGTTACTTTCACATCAGAATAAAATACTTAAATTAGATATAAAAAACATTGAACTTAATAAAATGAAAACTTATTCATTTGAGTCAGTGCTGTCTGTCTCCATCACTACGTTGCAAGCATTGACAAATGTTCTTCAATTGAAATTCGTCATGAGTAAAAAATAGCTTGTATCATGATACATTGATACCTTTTGAAAATTGCCATTTATCAATTAATAATGCCAGAAGCATAATGTTTTTAAAAAAAAGGATTAAATAATGCATCTTACAGCTGTCAAAATTTGCAGATCAGACTATAAGTGGTTTTCTGAATTAGTTTTCAAATCAATTATGACTTTAAACTCCTAAACCACTTTATTTTAATTTCTTTTTATATTTATTAAAAATTGAGAAATTGTGTTACTGATTCTATTCAAGTCTTATTTTAAAGATTGTTTGTAATGCTTTGTAACCCCTTTAACTTTAACCTACTTTAGTGTTAAAATTGAAACTATGCAATAATTTTTCTGATCATTACAAATGGATTGCTGTGAAAAGTGTTGAAAAATGGAAGAAATTTTATTTGATCATTAAATAACTCAAATTTAAATTCAATTTCTAAATGATCTTTGATGTGTATTTGGGGTCTAACCTGAACTATACTTGTTTAAATTGTGTAGTTATATGTTGTATGTTGCTTGGTTTTTCTGCTGCAGCGTGGACACACAGACAAACATTGCTTTTTATTATTTAAGATTTCTGATATTTAGAATAACTAAAGTATACGGATGTCCAAAATTATCTATGCATACATAAAAATAAGTGGCTCAAGCACTGTGCATGAAGTACGTTTTCTTGGAAACTTCTGTAACTTACAATTTGATTTTGGTGTTTATAGACTCAAAATAGTTTTTTATGGCTCCGAAGCATCATTGGAAAGAACTTTTAAGGTGACTAGCTCTCTGCTGTTTAGAGACTGGACAGACATTGATGGAAGGGGCAAATTGTTCTATAATTAGTTTTGTATTATATGCACTCCTATTCGATTTTTCAGTTTTTAACACTTTACAACATAGTTGAAAAGTGTTTATGACTTTATTCATTTTGTCTGTCTGTCTGCCTGTTGAAAAAATGAAATACATTGAACCCTATGGGACCTAATTTTTCAAACATTTAAGCGAAGTTAAAATTCACAAATTGCTTCGAAAAGTTTAGGAAATATTCAAATTATTCCATAAAATATATAAAAAAAAATTTCAGCAAAATATGTTCGGTAGTTTTTAAAATAAAAATTAAAATAATAATTACACCCATATAATATGAAGAGATCATGTGACCTACTTAAATAAAATACGGCATCCATCTTTTTCCCAGAGTAAAAATCGTGATTTTTAAAGTTCTTTTAAATTTATATTTAGTGTTGCATCCATTCTAAAACAGCTTTATTTTTGCGTAATTTCTATGCATGTATATTCTGTGCCAACACAATTACAGTATTTTTGAGTTTAAATGATCCTCAAACTTTTGATTATTTTTACAATAAAGCTTAATTTTAATGCAGAATGTAAATAAATGCAGAATGTAATAGATGCAGAATGTAAATAAATGCAGAATGTAATAGATGCAGAATGTAAATAAATGAATGTAAGATGAATTGTATAAGAATTGCTGAATTTTTTTTTGACATAAAATTATTTAGCTCACGAAGTCTGCAATATAGCTGATATGAACTAAATATTTATTGATTAAAAGTGTATGAATTGCCTTATAATTACTCACTGCTTTTACATAGAGAGCCAGACGATTTATATTTCGATGACATTGTTTGAATGAAGTTAATTTTTTTTGATGAAGTATGGAGTTTTCAAGTAAAATAAATTATTGTAGTTCTGTGATAATTTAAAAAATATCGCTGCTGAATGTATCACATTTTAGAGATATTTAAATAAAATTGCAGTTGGAAAGTGTTTTATAATCAATGCTTTATGCATGATTGATCTTTCTTGTTATTTATATGTTATGGTGTTATGTATTACCCCAAGAAAATGCATTCAATTATATTGAATAGATGTTGGGAAATAAGTGTTTTTATGCATGTAAAGATAATTTTGAACACCAATGTATTAAAAGAATATTATGTACAGTAGACTAATGTTATAGTGACCCTAAATTAAAAACTAAACATTTAAAAAATCAATTTAATGTGTAGTTAAAAATTTAAAAATAAATAAAGTGTTAAAAACTGAAAAAAAAAAAAAAAATTTAGAGCGACACACTGCAGAAATGAAACAAAGCAAAAGATGATACTTATTACATACTTCTAGCTTTTCTTGAAGAATGCTTCTGTTTGTGTTTGCCTTTTAAAGCCTCTAGAAATGCCTTTTCAAGAAGCGGGATTTTGCTTCCCTGCTCCTCATTCTGTTAGGTAGAACACTTGAATCTGCAGCTTGCAGTATAGGCCCCCTGTTCTTTATTATGGTAAAGAGGAATGTCAAACAATTTGGCAATAGCCTCTAGAATGTCAAAACTTTTAAGTATGTCAAACAATTTGGCAATCTCCATTTTCAAAAGATGATTTTTATCGACATTTTCCAAGATCTTCTTTCTTGTCTCAGTGGGTAGAGTACTTGGTGGATAGAGTACTTAGAGTACTCAGTGGGTCTTGGGTAGAGGAGGCATTATTTGTGTGAAGTGGCAAACACTACACAGTTACCTGTTCTCCACTGAAATTATACTTCAATGCAATTCAATATTTAAGGATTTTGAAGTGCTGGACTGGTGGATACTAGTTTTAACCTCGAAGGAATATTCAGGGGATATACAAGATTTTTGTGAAAGTAGGGGAAGAGGGGATAAAATAGATTGCTCCTATTTACAGCAATTGAATGAAATCCATCCCTGTGCATTCCAAAGTTTTCAATTTTAACAAGTGCCTTATTTGTTTAATGCGTGTGAAATAATAGGGGTCAACCCAGCAGCTGATATTCCCGGAAACCCCTTATGAAAAGTTTTCAGCCTTTGTTTACATTCATGTGACAGTGGAAGGGGAAATTCAGTGTTAGTCAATTCCAGGCAAAGTTGGGATTTCAGTCCTTTTATTCACTAGGTATGGAAGAAGAGGTGTTTTACTGTCAATAAGTGCATCTACTCCCAGGTGGTGAAGTGTAAGATTACATTCTTGAGCATAAACAAAGCTATTGTAGTCTAATTTGACTTCAGTGGGAATTTCTAAGAAAAGAACCCTCTTCTGTTGCTTGAGGGCTATACACAATGATTAGTTTTTGCGCTTCAAGTCTGCTAGTCAATGTTCCATAAGGTCACTGTAATGGAATTTCTACCTTTCTGCAGTTGTTATAACAATAGTAAAATTGTATTGCATCTATAGAACTATATGGATTTTCTGAAATTGCCATTATATCATAGTAAGTTGCTATATTGAGTATTGTTATAAGGCTAACCTACTGTATTATATTTCAAGTATTAAAAGAATGGCTAAATTAATGTATTTATGAAAAAGTATATACTTTTCTGTTTTTTCCCTAAAAGATTCTAAAACAGTATTTTTCTCATAGGAAGCTCTTAGTCCTGAGTGCAACAATGCTGGCACTTATGAATGTGGTATCTGCAATTGTGAAACTAACTATTTTGGCCGAAAGTGTGAATGCCAAGGTGATGATATTGTGAAAGAGGACAAACTTTCATTGTGTAGAGTGTGAGTTTTAAAAGATCGATTTTAAATTTGTTTTATAACTGACTCTGAATTAATTCACTTATTGCATTTTTTATTTTAAGAACCATTTACTATTGAAAGCTGTAGTTTATGTAGAATCATAGTTCATTATAAATTTTTGGAACTAATAATTTTTCAATTACAATTCTGTTTAATGATTATTATTCTCTAGAATATGTAAGTACATATATTTTTTTATACATACTTTTAGGCAATTTACTTTGGTGGCACCTCCAAACAATGGTCAACTCTGAATAACAGTCAGAAATGAGTGGTCTCATTGGTGGCCATTGTTCGGAGATTTTATTTTAATTTTATTTATCAATTTTTCTTTTATAAATAATTAAATATGCTACTTAAAATTATTGTATACATGACAAGCATGCTTATAGCAAAACATTAGTTAATATGATTTTAGGGACAGGGTTAAGGATCAAGGGACCCTGTCAGCGTAATGCGGTAATTTTTAAATACAAGTTTGTTAATAGCTAAGTAGCAAATAGATTTTTATCTCCATAGGATTTGTTGTAAGCAGACTTGAATATATTTTTATACATTTAAAATATACTGTATTTCTAAAAATAATCTGTAATATAAAGGCTTTTTCACTGTGCATCTGAGTTTTCATCTGATCTTGAAAACTGCAAATTACATGTCAAATTAAGAGTGTTGCTTCTAGATGTGTGTAGAAGACCCAGACCACATGACCAACCCTAAGGCTTATGGCAGGCTTAATGTGTGGCCAGATTCTAGATGTGTGTGGTACATTTGCTTTTTAAAATGAAATTACATATTTTTATCAATTTTTTTTGTATATTTTTACAGAATTTTGCTTCAAAATGCTGGGCTTTTCATAGGGGAACAAACAGGTAGGGTAAATGTCAGGACCTAAAGGGGAATAACTGTATAAAGCAAGGAAGGTGACCCAGGAGAAATATTTGCCAGGCCCTAAAATTTGTATGTGGTCCACTGAATGTACAATGCAAACTTAATACACCTTAAAGAAGTTCATGTTATGTATCCTAAATAAGTGCACTGAAATGCCTTAAATTGGGGGGAGAAAAAAGAAATTTCTTTTGATAATACATGCTTAATTTTCAATTTTTAGAAGGTTTTAGCTTAAAAATAAGATTTTTGTACATTTTATCATCCAGTTTATGTCCTACCATTTACTATGATTGAAGTTCATTACTTGCTGCTGATTGAAAAAGAAAAAAATGTTCCTTTTGTCTGTTGCAATAAATTAATTTTGAAGCAGAAAGTAAAAATACAAGTTTACATGCTATTTTTAAAAATATCCTATTTAAGTCAAATTTTTAGAACACACTTATAATGTTAAAATAATTCTTATTTTCTAAAAATTGAAAACTTATCCTTAAAAATACACAAAATCAGAAAATTAAATTTTATAACATTCAAAGTCTTGAAACCTGAGACAAATGAAAGCCTGAGATATCATTCATAGAACACCTGTGAAAGAAAGTGCTCACATTCGAGCAGAATTGGTTGCTCAATAAATTGGATTAAAAAAGGGCGAACATTCAGCCGAATTTCAGCTATTTAAACCAATTCAAATTTAAAAGAAAACACCATAAGGTCTGTCGTCAGAAAAGTTTTGCTAGCTACCCTTGTACCAAATTTTGCAGCTCTCTGAATTTTTGATTTTCCACTACAGAAGACACACTCACACTCATAGACACAGAAACATTGTCATTTGTTATGTAAAACGCATAAATATTTAAAGTGTGGTAGCATCACATATTGATGTCTGAACGCCAAGAACAAAATAATTTTTTTAATTCTATTGTCATGTATTCATTTTATGTATTAACTGTCTCTTTTAATTAGGAATGACAACAGCACCATCTGTTCTGGTCGAGGAGACTGTGTTTGTGATACCTGTGACTGCTATGCAGGACATGTGAGTATAGTTTTTTTTTTTTAAAGAATCATATAATGCAATTACTTTGTAAAATCATGCTTGATGTTATTTCATGAAGTAGTTGAACATAGTTTTCCCCTTTTAACAACTTATTAATCTTACTTTCATAGGCTATTTGCACATATCAGTGTTTGGCAATTTTCTCTTAGAATAACCAGGTGCAACCCTACAAATAAGGAAAACCCGGAATTGTCTCAGGGAATTTCTAGTGATAAAAAGTTATGGAATTCCTTAAAAAAAAATTCCAAAACCAAATATGTCAGAATGTTTAAATTTTAGCATGCATTTTTGTAACTCATTTCGTAAAGTTCCTCAGATATTTGTGCTGTCATATACGTTACCTATTCTGCTAGTTTCCAGACATGTGTGCTTAAAAATAAGGTCATTGTAATATTTGGTAAAATGTTTTGCTGGGTAAATTTGGAAATTTGACGAAAAATCTTATGCCGATATTTGCAGTAGGTTGCAGAGTTGATTTTGCATGTCGTCTTTTTCAATAAAGACAGAAGTATTCAAAGACTGAATGTTTATTGAATCCAGAATCCATCACCAGTTTACATCACTTGGAAAAACATTGGTGAAACAGAAAGCTATTTAAAGACGTGAGTTAAAGAACCCAGTAAAGTTGAAGTTAAACATCGGGTTATCCAATGCAGTTGTCAAAATGGACTTAAACAAAAATTTGCTTTGCCTAAACTGGTGTGCACTTCCACGTAACCACCTCATCTGGTAGCACATTTAGCGAACATATCAATATGATTAAAAAATAGTCACACATCTCTAACTAGATGTCTAGGAAGTACTATCCATGATGTCGCACAAATAAATTAGTTAGTTTGGATCTTAAAACAAGTTCATAAACTGAACTTTACTGGTTACTAAACTGCTCATGATCTAACCTGATCTCATATTGATCTGACAATCTGACAAGACATAACTCGATCCACGAATAAACTGCCAACTGCAGGTAAGGTAGAACTCAATCTAACAAGATCTGACAACTTGTCTGAATGATCTGACTGATCCAATCGCTCTGACAACTGTATCAGGTGGATCCCAATATATATCTGAGAATAGAACCTTCCCGGAACGTAATCATAACTGGAACCATCCTCGGATATGCAAATTATTTGCATAGGCATTGAGCACCTAATTTGCATGATTTGCTTGCCGGAAAAACGCAATGATTCATTCCCGAGAGTGAAAGAAATTTCTGAGTTGAACTATGATCAGGAGAATCGTGAATCACAATGTTTAAGTTTTTCCAACAGTTTTTAATCTGTTTGATTTTGATGCCGAAAATTTCATAACCTAATCTAAAATGCTTGAAAAGTTAGAAAATTTTATTTATGGTTATTTGGTGGCAACCTTTAATCCATTTATCTTTGATATATTTATCAGATTTTTCATATTACCAGGTTTTGTATGCTTTAAAGAAGTCCTTAGACACTCCTGAAGTAAGCCGGCCGTCCAAATAGCTGCTCTTAGTCCTCAGGACGAGTCGGACGGTCTGGGTCTTCAACTCCTGAAGTAAGGGTTTTTTCTACAAGGGCAAAACTCATTATTTTATTTGTTTTAGCCTTAAACCCCTGAAAATTGGAAATAGTTCTAGAAAATCGTTAGTAACTACGCTGCGATCTTTTATTTCTGAATATTATGTAAGAATTTGAAATTTTTAATTCTTTTCGGAAATTAACTGCTTTTTTGTAAAAAAATCAGGAAATTTAATGCTTTTCTGTAAAAATTGCATTTGAATGTATTTGCATAAAAATCGTGAATTTTAACATTCTTTTATAAAAATCGCAAATTTAAGTGATCTTTAGTTAAAAAAACATGAATTTTAAAACATTTTCATAAAAATTATGAATTTTTTACAATTTTTAATTAAAAATCACAAATTTGAGCATTCTTTTGCAAAAATTGTTTATATAATCATTTTTCATGAAAATTGCAAATTTGAACGGTTTTCAGGTGCTTGGAATGAAAAAGTTTATTTTTTTCCAATGTACAAAATAAATTAACTTTTACATAAGTTTTAATGTTTTAAAGCAAAATGCAAATGTTTTAAAGCACAGCAAATGTTGATACATCATTGACATTTAATAAATTATGGAGTGGAAATTAGTAAACTATACTAATTTTGATTTTTCTGTGCATGTCTATTGTAATGCAATTCAAAGGAAAACTTTGCACAGCTAGAGTGGTGTAGCTGGTACAAAGCCAAAATACCTGACTCAAAATCCTGAGAAACTCCTGTTGAATCTTGTTTTTCTTTTTTCTTTTAGCGTTTAGAAAAACTTCCTGGAAATATACTCAAATCCTCTTGGAAGACTCCTTAAAAATTCCTAGAAATAGGTTTTTACTAAAGAACCTAAAAAGAAAGTGCCCTAGCATGTTGCCTGACCATCACGCTTAAAATACCTTTCCCTGCTAAGTGGAAATTAATAGCATAGTTTTAAAATTGCTCAAATTTTATTTGTTAGCTGACTTTTAGCTATCTTCATTTACTCCCAGGCATATGAAACTTTGTGCTTTTTCTGCTCTTTTTCATCCAATCCAACCACCGTTCCAAGCTCAAGACTCTGTGCCTCCTTCCACCCTAAGTTCTCCTCCTCTCCTATTTAACATGGTTGCCTCACTCTACTGAGTACCTGTTTGGGTCCTAGTTATTTCATTTCTGAAGACTCTGAGAAGAGCATGACTTTGGTTGTCAAGCCTTTCGAACTTCTTATTAATGTAAATTTATATCAAATTGGTAAAATCCTTTTTTTTTTTTAATATCTTTTTTCTTCTTTTCACTAGAAATTTAGAAGTGGGATTTTCCCTACTTGGGTACTGTAACTTCCAGTATTGAGTCAATTCAAAAGAGCATAAACTGGTTTAGCCTTGGAAAGTGCTTTGTATTTGGGAAATATTGTGAGAACCCTAATAGAAATATTGTAATTAAATTATATAAAACATTTTCTTGTGGAAATAAACTTTCAAGTAAAATGTCATTTGGTTTCTTTTTGCAGAGTTCTGAATTAAAAGTTTATGGTGCATATTGCGAGTGCGATACCTTCTCTTGTGAGCGTGACTCCAATGGTGCGGTGTGTGGTGGTGAAGAGAGAGGCAGGTGCTGTGGGGAGTGCATTTGCAATCCGGGTTGGACTGGACCAGCATGTGAGTGTAAGTCTACAAATGACACTTGCATATCGCCTACTGACCAAGAAAGTGGGCGTTTCTGTAGTGGCCGAGGGGAGTGTATCTGTGGAGAATGCCAGTGTTACCGAGATAATGAGCGTGGACACTTCGGAGGTCCCTTCTGTGAAGATTGTAGTGTAAGTAATTTTATATTTACAGTGAATAAGTTTAATAATCGTTTAATGCTGTAAAAATAAGATTCAATTACCTTTTGATGTAAGGGAAACGTTTTACCATGTTAACAGATCTTTTTCTTTCTGATATTCTAGTATTGAGAAAAATAATTGTTTTCATGAAAAATTTTCATCTTGATAATTTTACATGAAACCTTTTTTTTAAGTATTGAATACACAATGGGCATTTCCAGAGTTTTTTTCAGGTTGGGGGAAAATATTCTAGCAGTGACACAATGATACATTAATTTCATATAATAGAAACATGGTGTTAAATTTAAACATTTAGTGTCTTTAGTATTTAGTGTCTTCAAAATTTTTCCTCTCTTCCCCTTTCATTTCAAAACTTGTTTCGTTATTTGAAAAAGTTCTGAGTTATAGTTTACAGTAATTATCATTGTATATGTAAAAGAAAATAAATAAATAAATTACAATTTTTAGGCAGGCAAAAGTAGGAAAATATTTAAAAATTAAATTTTGAAAATTTCTTATATAAGTAAGGCAAATTATTTGAAAATAAACCATAAAAAGAGAAGATCTAAGACACGATACTAAAATTATGTATTCTCCCATCTTTATGAATTTTTCATCCTACACAACTTTGTATGCATATAAAATGTATGTGTCAGTTGCCTATCATTTTAATTGAATTGCTTTTATTATAGTTTCAAACCTGTGAAGGTAGATGTACTGAATTCAGGGATTGTGTTCAATGTAAAGCATTTGAGTCTGGGATTCTTAGTGCAGAGGAATGTGATAGCTGTTCTGTTATTCCTGAAATTGTAGATGAAATTGGTGGTAAGTTTCATTATTTAGTAGATTTTAATCTAATTTAAGCGTAGTTTAATAAATATTATAATAATAAAATGTTAAAAATATCCACCATTTTTAAGAGAGTTATACTTTTAGCCATAAAATGTATTCAATGTTTCAACTTTTAAAATAAAAATAATAAAAATTATTTCTATCTTAAAGAAAAATCTCACAAATTTTTGACACTGCATTGCAAACAGAGGAAAAAAGTACAGTTCTGAAATTTTGCACAAACTGATATAAACCTTTAGAATGCAAGACTTTAGTGTTTTGATTTAATTTAAGCTTCAGTTAATTAAATATTAATATAAAATTTTACATTGCCATTATATGCAAAGACTTAATGGGTCGAGCGGACTTCCAACTGGTCTGTGATTGGTTGCTGATAGAAAATTTACGAAGATGGCCATGGACCGAACAATTGCATACTTTATTGTTAATTACTTAGAAGCATGTTGCGCTTATGATTGTACATGAGAAATTATGATTGTAATGTAATAATTCATGCAGTTCACAATTGTATGTCTTATAAACAATTAAACAAAGTAATTATGAAAACTTATTCTTCATGATCATGAATTAGATATTTACATGGTTATTAATACTACTCGCATTCAACTCTATTATTATAAAATACCACTAAAGTGAAAACAATCGTATCCCACTATGAATGAAATTCTAGAACACTCTAGTGTTGCTAGTAGGCCATCAAAAATATATGCAGCAGACATAACTTCTGGAGATTATATACATATAGTAAAATACACTTTTGAAATGATTGATGCCACAAGTCAGCATTGTTGAGCTCTTCAGTTTAAAGCAGTTGCAGGTTAGAACATTCGTAATTTGCACATTATTAGAAGAGCCACTCAGGATTGGTGAGCAGGGGAAGAGCCCTCAGTGTTAAAATTTTTTGCAGAAATAGCCAATTTATATATAATTTTTTATTTAAAAGTGAATGACAGCATTTATACGAAGTAGTAGCATACACCGCTCTTGAGATATTGTATACTTTTTTGATCCAAAGTGAAATAATTATAGAAAATTAATTATGCTTACTGCTATGAAATGAGTGAATATAAGTAGTTTTAATTTTTACCAGAAATTAATGGAAACCATTCTTTAGGAGTTTTCCATGAGCCATTCTCAATATATTACATTCTTAATTTCACGTAAATGCCAACTTAGACATTATTTTTAAAATATAAAAAAAAATAATATATTTGGTTTTAATTTGTTGACATATGTTTATATTTTATAAAAATGATAGATTTTTTCAAAATTTTTTTTATAAAATATTGACTTATCAATAGTTGTTTTTTATCTTTCTTTCTTGCGAAGCATAAGTGCCCAAATTTTGACATTCTTCTAATACCCCAATTTTTATCATATCTTTTTTTCTTCTTTGCATGAAATAACTACTCCGCCTTCTTAGAAACAAAAACAAATATTCATTTGCTCAATGAATATCCTTTTTTATTGCAACTAAATTAAAGATTGTTTTGTATGTCATGTCTGTCACTTAAAACATGGTGTTTTTAATCTAAAATAAAACTATTCATATAAAATGTTTTTAATCTAAAGTAAAATTTTTATATATATTGAAGCAAATTTGTGGCTAGATAATATATTTGCGAGCGACTTCTGAACAATTTATACTGAATATCAATTCTTTTGATGAAAAAATAGACAAAACAGTAGCTGAGAGGTAGAAAGAAAGGTGTAAAAAATTTAAAAGTACTGAAATATACTGCACGAGAAAACAAACTAAAAAGGGGAGTGTTATGTGAAAAAAAAAGGGGGGGGGCAGGATATAGAAACAGTGGATGAAAAAAAGCACCGCCAAGAAAAAGATAAGCTAAACCACAGAAGCAAGACAAAGGCAAAGCAAATTTACTAAAAACAGTACTTCAACTATGACATGTAGAATGCAGCAAGCTTTCAGGAAAGCTGTAGCAAGAGCAAACAAAATTCTTCCAAGGAGCCCTAGAAAATGCAATGTAGTTGTAAGAAAATTAGTTGACACTTTTACATCAAACTTAATTAGGCAGACTTTGGAAACTAATTGCCACCATTATACTGCCATTAAGGAAGAAACACAAGAGTAAGTATTAATATAAAACAAAAAAAAAATTACATTAAAATCGAGATATTTGGTTCATTTGTTATCATTCTTTTTCCTTTCTTTTATTTTAATTGGATAGATTAATTATTGTAAATAAATATATTCAAGTAACAGGGCTATATTATTGTACACAGTGATGACAGATTGTAAGGGTTGTGTTGGGGTCAAACTCAAAGTGTGGAGTAAATATTTAAATTTATTTAAACAATATATTTGATGTAAATTTTAAAAGACTTAAATTTCCCACAAAATAATTTACATTTTTCACATTAATAAGTCCCTGGGACCCAGGTTTGTGAAGCAAACACTGATATAGTTCCAAATAATATTTCTGTTAAGATGACAATATTCTATTTTATTGCATTGACTGTCAAAGGTTTTTCATTATTATGCTTCTGATTTAAGAGTATTTAATCTGTTTTTCCATTTTACAGAGATTTTGCCAAATGAAAGGAAATGTATCTTTAAAGATGATGAAGATTGCTCTTTTACATTTGTCTATGGCTATGATGACAACAACAAGCCTGTCATAACTGTGTCAAAAGTCAGAGGTAATAGATCAGTGTTGGTACAATTGTAATACAGTGAATTGCAATATATATCGAGCCTGCCTATCTCGACATGAATATGAATATATATCGCTAAGGGTGGGGAAAAACTTATCTACTAGATTGATTTTCATGAGTGATATTTTAAACGAATTGTGTTAACTTTAGATTTTTGAAAGTATCTGAAAAATCTAAAAATTCAGAAAATATCCAATTTTAAGATCATGCTTCCAATGCTGATAATAGCATTCTTGTACCAGTTTCTCACTTATTATATTATGTACTTATTAGCATGATCAATATCTGTAATAGTAACAAAAGAATTTGCTATGTACCACAATTTTGTGAAATCAATTATGGAAACTGACAAATTTGGTAATAACCATGTAGCTGATGATGTCAACTTTCTTTTTCAAGCTCAATTTTCAGTTGAATTTATTTGTTTCAATGGAGGTTCACCAGACGTGGCAACTCTCTGGATTTTGGCCGGAGACTATGGATTTTTCATTATATCACCGACCTCCGGATTACTAACGAAATTCTTTAGCTTTTTTGTTTGAAATTTATCAATTACCCAGACATAGTATAATTCCTCGGAAACACAGATTATCACTTTTTTGGCACCAATTTCTACTATTCCTGGGATTATAGCAAATCTGTAATAAAATTTTGTTGGGGAGTGGAGGCTATTTTGTTCTGAACAGGGCCCCCTCCATCTCTCAACATATATGAAATGAACAAAATTATTTTTTTCACAAACATCATTGCATTTTAGAAAAGGTATAAAAATAAAGCTTTTACATATTTTAATAAAATTTAAATTATTGGCAACTTTCTTCTATCAGCCAAGACAGCAACATACTCTAGGTCTTGAATTAGTGCAATCTTATGTATCCCCAAAATGAATCTATTCGCCGGGCAAATCTATTCTGATAGTATTAATTTATAGGAAGCAGTTGTTAACTTTTCGATGATGCAGTAGTTTAATCTGATGGCCCCTCTAAAGCGGGGGACCAAGATGAACCTCCAACTACTGATAATGCAGATCAGGAAAAAGACATATCCTCATACAAGAAAAAATATGCAATATTTACTTAGAACAAGATAGTACCTCTTGCTGAAAAGCTAATGTTGTGAAATTTGCATAGCACTATTTTTTATAAAATGAATAAAGGCAAAACAAAAAATTTTTTTGCTGTTGCATTTTAAATAAAAAGTTTAGTAGGTTGATTTTTAATTTTTTTTTCAAAATATTTTGACAAAGGTTATTTGAGAATTTTTAATCTAGTTCAAATTTTTTCCTCTACCACCCCTATAATCAAGAGTCGAATGTATCTCAATTGTCTCTTGAGTTGATGATTTATCGAGTTTCCACTGTTTTATATATAAATGAAGGAGTTATTGGACAGAGTAGTCAGTAAAAGAAGGGAAAGACAGGTTTCTCTTGAAATTTGTTTTTTGTTTTTTTTTGGGGGGGGGGGGGGGGGAGAAATACACAGGAGTTTGTGGAATAATATAGTAATTTAATTATACACAAACTAGTATTTAAAAGCCTGTCAAAAATAGAGAAACTAACACTCCTAAAAAATTAAGTTGCAATTTTGTTTCATTCTGTTTAGCATGGTGTGGTGCTTAGCATTGAAAGCAGTATTCTGTGAGCATGTATGGTGCTTAGCATTGAAATAGTCACCTCAATTCATAATTAGTCCAGTTAGACTTGTCCCCGTAGTCGAGTTTCAACCTTCTAGGTCGTAGGGGGGGATTTTTGGGAGTTCTGAGATACTTTACATACCTCCCCCCATTTTGTCCACCCTCAAGGAGAAATCTAAAATCAGGTTCTTAGATTTTAGATATTATAAGATTCAATCCACTGGTTAGCATTATAAGTGTAAAAAATCTAGCCTTTTAATTAGCTGAGGGTCAGCAAAATTTTCCATGATCTCTGTCTCAGAAGCAGATCTAAATTCTGCCGAAATATGTTTTGTGCAATGGTTGATATTATAAGCATGCAAAGATTTAGCCTTCTGGGTCACTATTTGACTTCCGAAGAGTCTGAAAGGACATCAAAAATCCAGCTTCGTTAGGTTCTGTACCATGGCTGATACCATAAGTGTGCAAGCATTCAGTTTTTCAGGTTACTGGGAGTTTTCTGCAAAGTCTAAAAAGACAAAAATACATTAGACATTTATAAAAAATGATATACACTGGCTTCCAAAACTTAAGCATGGACGGTAAAATCAACAAAAATAGAAAACTCAAAATTGTACATGAAGGTAGCAAATGTGTTTATGCATTAAAGAAAACAAGAATTATGTCCAAAGGTGAAAAAAATATTTACTTTTCATAAGTTAAATTGTGACATCACATTTGGGTCATTAGCAAAATGACCTTCACACAAACTTTACAACGATTTTCTATGCTTTCAATGAGGTGATCAACCATTGCAGATGCGAGCAATGGCCATTCCTCTAATAGAGCAGTTTCCAACTCTGAGATTGGCTGGAGGAGGTAAACGTGCAGAGACAGCACACCCGAGGACATGCCAAGCATTTTCAATGGGATTAAGGTTGGGGGAATATGCCGGCCACTCCATACGAGAAATGCCCCCACTTTCTAGGTATTTGTCAATCATGTTATCTCGATGGGGAAGGACATTATGGTCCATAAGGAGGAAATCTGGACAAACTGCTCTACATAGAGTCTTGCAATGGGGTCTAGGACCGTCTAATACCGCATAGCCATCTAATACCGCATTGCTGTCACAGAACTGCCTTTAAAGTTGTGCAGTTCTATGAGATATCCCATTTAAATTCCAGCCCACACCATGATGCTGCCACCTCTGAATACGTGATGTTTGATGATATTCTTGGCCTGATTGCATGTGCCTCATTCTCTCTAGACCCTTGCATGCTTATTATCTGATTCTAGGGCAAATCTGGACTCGTCCGTGAACAGGAAGTTGCACCAATCTGAGACAGTCCAATTGACATGATGATGACACCACTTTAATTTTGACCCTCTGATTTGGACGGTTAGTGAAACACAAAAACGTGGTACTCGGGCGTACAGTCCCTTTATGTGAAGCCTTTGGTGCACAGTACTGGCAGATATTGTTTTACCAAGTGCAGCTGCAACCATGGATGTAACAGTTGTGGAGGTCGCTTGCCGATTCCGCTTGGCTACTATAGCAATATACCGATCATCAAAGGGGGTGGTAACCCTTGGACGACCGGCACAGGTCTCTGGACAACTGTTTGACTTGTTTGGAATTGTTTCCATAATCGAGAAATTACCGAATGATCAACGCCAAAGAAAATAGCGACATCTTTGATTAACTGTCTTGCTTCAATGCTTTCGACAGCACAACAGCGTTCACTATCTGTCATTCATCTTCTTTCAGCCATAGAAATACAAATTTCATCAAAAATAATCCTACAAAAGTTATAAACACTTTGTATCAGAATTTAAATGCACCTCCTCAACCCCTTTAGAATGCTGACTTCTTCAATGACTACCTATTTAGCATATATCTTGATTGGCTGTAACATACGATATTTGCATACTGCCATCTACATCCGCAGTGATTTTCAGTCACTCAAATTCAAATACACTTTCGAAAAATGAAAATTTTCCTTGCATGCTTAACTTTTGGAAGTGAGTGTACAACTCGACATACAACTGTTTTGATGATATGTTATATCTTTTTTGTCAGTACACTAAATGGACCAACAGATTCAAAGTAAAAAGAAAACAAAATTTGATGCAAGCTTATTTTGTCTCTTTTTAGTTTGTTTTACTTGCCTAAAAATATTTTATTTTTGTTAGCACCAACAACATTGACATTGTGCAACCATTAGTATTGATAATATTGATGTGAATTCCTAAAAATATAGATTGATAACACTGGTGTTTTCTTTGGATGTTTTAACCCTAAAATTAAATATTAAACAATTTGAAATTTTAAATCAAATTGTGAATTTTTTTTTTAAACCTTTGTAATAACTTTGCTGTATATAGTTTGAGTAATGTTAATGTGAGATTTATGTGTGTATTTTTTTAATTAAATATTTTTGAATCATTTCTAGAATGCCCTTCCAAAGAACCTGTTCTGTGGATCGCTCTTGGTGTGACAGCTGGGGTGTTTTTGATTGGAGTAATTGCATTGTTAATTGGACGATTAGTTATTTACTTGAAGGATAAGAGAGATTATGAAAGATTTATCGAAGAAGTCAGTAAAAAGACAAATTGGAGAAATGTAAGTTGTTCTTTTTTCCCCAAGATTTTGTCAACAGTAAATTTTAGCAACATGTTTTTAAACTCAACTAAGTTTTTATCTCAAGTAGTATATATATAAACAGTTTTGCTATATTTGCAACTGTTGAATTAATTCCATACTGCTCGACAACGCAGTATCGTGTTTTGGGGTACCATCGACTTCGATAGCCGATCACCTCTGGTTCATATCAGGGGCACAATGATGGCACGATTATATGCGGATAAGGTGCTATGACCGGTTGCACTGCCCTACCTTCAGAGGTTGTAAATTGCTGTTTTTCAGCAAGATAAAATGCAACTGCACATGGCAACCACCAGCAGACAAGCCTTGCAAGGTATCCATGTGCTCTTTGGCCTCAGATGTCTCGAGATCTCTCACCCATCGAGCATGTATGGGACAAGATTAGCCGTCATTTGACTGCTCTATCTCCACCTCGAAGGACAACCTGTGGAGTATGGTTGAAAGCATACGGTCATCCATCTCTGAGGAAACTATCTGCACTCTCATTGCATCTGTTCCTCAAAGGGTTGTTGCTTGTATCGTCACTAAAGGTGGTGGTCCTACTACCTACTGATCGCCCTGTTTATGCCATTATTGTATTGCATTATCTTTCTAGAATTAACATCACATATTTATATATGCCATCTCTGTCCGTGTGTTCTTTATTATCACCTTCTAATCGTTCATGGTGTTGCTTTTCCTGTGTTGGGTAGTGTATTTATCAACACACCACACCGTATACATAAATACACTAATACACTTTATTATTATGCCATGATTAATTATTAATACTTAATGTTAGTTTAAGTAGGAACTTAAAAAAAGAATAGAAAGGTAGTTATGAGTAAATTTGTTGGGACCAAGCCCTTGTCTTATAAAAAAATAATTTACCAGTCGTGATCTCACAAAGTTTAAGAAGCACTGCTCTAGAAGTCCCTTTCTCCAGTGATCTAGAAATCAGAGTCTTTGCACACATATAGTTATCATTCACTGAACGGGTCCTAATGGAACCAGATTTCCATCATCAGGGGGCTTGCGGTCCCTTTAAAAGCTGTTTAATTCCTTATTTTGATTATTAAGTACCTTAAAATTGCTTACATATGTACTAAAGAGCTTAAATTTTCTTATAGATATATCACAGTTCAGAATTTACAATAAAAGTAGGAGAAATTGTCTCCTGTTTAAGGGTGATGATCAGATTGCAAACTGCGGAATTTTCCCCATCGCCTTAGGGAATATAGAAATGGTCAAGGTGTTTCATATTTTCCCATTCCATTTCTTTCACTGCCCTGGTAGAAACCAAACCCTGCTTCTCTGAATCTATTAGAGTACTGCAACACCCATAATCAGGGTGTGCCTTGAAAAAGCACAGGGCCTCTTTGTGTAACATGTATTTCATTTTGGTGTACAATTATATCTATAATCACTTGAATTTTTTTTTTAGGATTCATTTGAAAAATCTCTAATATACTTGTGTGAAGCACACTTTGTCTTTACTTGTGATCATTTGCATAAAATATTGTCCAAGTCTGATAATTATTTACAAATCAACAAGATCTAAAATATGTCAATTTTGCTAAAATTAGAAAAAGAAAAAAAAGATAGCAGAAATTTTTGTAGGTATTCCTCAAGATTACTGATATAGTGTTGAAATGGTATTATATTATATTATGTGAAGTTTAACTTCACTTAATATAATACATTAAACCTACTATTTTCACAGTATGTAAACTTTTTTCTGTAGTCCTAAAAAGTGCATTTTTTTTAAATGAAAAATGTGCAAGAACCCTGAGTGGAAAAAGGAGGGATTTTCAAAAATTCTGTTTAGATTCTCCAAAAGCCCCTTCCCCTTGCTGGCGACTTAAAAGTTTGGAGCTTTGCACACTTATAGTTCCGTCCATGAAACAGAATCTAAAATAGCCAGATTTCGATTTTCTACCCGCCCTTCCCCCAGGGGTAGACACAAAGGGATTTTAAAATGCCTTTCTAGACTTACAAACCCCCCCCCCCCCTCTCCTCAGTGAGCTAGAAAACTGAAACTTTGCACACTTAGTTATAGTATCGACCTTACAACAGGACCTAATTAAGTCAATTTTAGACTATTATTTTCAATGATAAATACCATCTATTATTAAACTAAATAAAATTTATTTAAAAAAAACTGAACTAATTTTTTAATGTTTGCAGATCTTGCGCTGCTGCTCATCAAATTCATCATTTGTGATGAAAAAAATCAGAGTGCCTATATATTTTTGTTTAAAGTGGATAAATTTGATGTCTAAAAAAAATTGGATTTTTTTTTACATCTCATACAAGGCTATTTCAATAAAATATTTTATCTATTGCACAAATAATAATATAGTACTAAAATAATTTCAGAAATTTTCATTATGTGTTACCGGGGAAAAAAAAAAAAAAATTAATTAAAAAAAATTATTGAAAGAAATAAAAACAGATATTGCTAAAATTTTAAAATAAAAAATAAACCCTAAACAAGGCCTGTTCTCTGTTACTTACAGGTTTTAATACTATACTAAAATACTAAAGCCAGTACTATACTATAATAAAGCTAGTACTATACTAGAATACTTAATTATTCATTACTAAAATACTCGATTTATCTATTTGCAGGAAACGAATCCTATTTATAAAGAAGTAATTTCTGAGTATCCTAATCCAATATATGAGAAGACTCAATAGCTACTCCTCATGAAAACTTCCATTCTAGTCTTTATGAAATTCAAATTGAGCAAATTCTGTGTTTGTACATTATGGACATGCTGAATTGTGTAATACGCCTTGCAGAAGTAGACATTTCACCATTGCATCACAGTACTCGCTTCATATTATTGAGAGCATGTTATCGAAGACTGTATTCTATTTTGCTATAAGTATTATTTGCCATAATTTCATAGCATATTTCATTAGATTTTTTTTTATCAGAATAACTATATTATTATTTATATCTGTCTTTGTGTGTTTATTTTATGTATCCAAGCATGCTATATTTAGGCAACTTCAGCATACATTGCAGCAACTAAAATTTTAAGTATCAAGATTTATGTAGCTAGTTTTGACTAAAGCAGCTGTTTAAACATATCAGCAGCTCTGAAAGTACATGTGATACAGAAGTTAAATATAAAGCAATGATTCCTTGTGATTCATTCAAATGTGATTCACTCAAAAAGGATTTACAGTGGAATGAGTTTATAATGAGCAAGCATTTAGGGATATTCCAGATTTAGTGAGGAGATTGCAAACTGTTAATTACTGCAATGCCAGGTGAAATTAAATTTCCTCACATTTAATGAGCAAAATTTTTAATGCCTCGAATTTAAGGAGCATACAAAAAATAATAAATAAAATCTAAAAATATATCATTAAAATCAGAGTAAACGAAAAAAATCCTGACTTTGTTCTTAAATGATTGCTGAAGTAAGAAAGAGGGTTCTGATGGGACTCCCACTTAAAATATTTTTTGGGGAGGGGGGGGGGGAGGGCATATTAGAAGATAAAAAGTGTGTTCTGCTTACAACCTGAAAAGCACATAAATGACAAGGCTTCAGCTATGGCAGCTTCAGAGTTGAAAATGAAGATATTCTATAGAATTCTTGTAAATGGTCTTGATTAAAGGAAATGGGAACCTTGTTCCCAAAGAAGAAATATACTGAAGTAAAAGATGAGATAAAAGTTCTTGTAGAATGTAGGACTTGAACTGTTAGCCTGAACATTTTTTTGAGAGGGGGGGGGGGGGGTAAATGGGCTTTCTTTGTCGTTAGTGAAAGAAGGGTGTTAGTAAAAATTGGTATTTACTGTGTTATTACACATTCCTGTTTTAGCCCTCTGGTAGTATAATTCTTATATTTCTCTAGGCATCCTTTTTGGCATGCATTTACTGAACATTCCTCAAATTATATATAATTTTGCTGTACTAAACTGATTTAATGAGCAAATTAGTAAGTTCTTGGCTGCTCATTATAGCTCAGCCCTACTGTACTTATTCCATAATAAATTCTATTTGTTATTTCCTTTGGAATCTGAAATTTAATCACAAATAATTTTATTTCATATTTAGAAGAGTAAGAATATTTTGTATTACATTAATTGTTTTAACAATTTTTTTCATAAGACAATATTACTATTCTATCAGTTTATAATAATAAAACTAAAAAACTGCATTTATAACAACATCCAACAGAAAAAAAACTTTGTTTAAATTATTGCTTTAAGCTTTTTTTATTTTATTTTTTACTTTTTTGTTACATTAGTGGCATTTTGAGCTGTGCATAGTTTGTAAAAAGTTATGTTTCATTTCGTGTTTGAAAGAATAAGAATTTTTCATAGCTGTTTAATTATTTTTACAGTTTTACTCAACAAGTATACAAGTTCAATGGTTCACATTAGTTATTATTATTTTACTTTCTGTTTTGAAGAAGTTTTCAATATCTTGTTAGCTATTCTGACAATTTTACTGTAATGAAAATCATACTTAATTTTAGTGTTCCTATTGTGTTTAATAGCCACTAAACTATTGTGGAAATTATACTTAATGTTTGTTCCTAAGAATGAAATTAAATTTGTCTGTTATAATATTTCATTATGTATTAAATGTTCTTGTGTTACATTTGCTTAAAATTGATTTATGTGTATTTATATTTGCAAATGTAGATAGGTATATTTGATTATTATAGCTATTTTTAGTTTTGATTATTTAAATAAATCTATTATTTTATATTCATATTTACATTATTTTATTTTCAATATTTTATCTTAACAAAGTTTAGATGTTGGTCTGCTTTTTTGTTTTTCTATATTTTAAGTTTGAATGTTAGTAAGTGAGAAAATCATTTTTATATACCATTCAAATGGGCAATCATTTTACTACTTTCGATTTTTGTGTTTTGATATCGAGATTGTTTTATCCTATTTTATTAAAAGTTTTATTGTGTTTCATGTTTTTAAAGTAAACATATGGCAGCAGAAAGAAAAACAGGAAATTTTAACATCTTGCATTCTAATTCTTTGATCAATATTCTCCAATTTGTTTTACTTCTGACTAGTGGTCTGATGGTTAGTGATTTTCAGTATCCCCATCAACTGAATTTTTTTTTTATTTCTGTTAATCAGTTGATTAAAGTAAACCATACATTTTGCAAATCACTATGACGGTCTACTACCACATAGAAGAATAGAACTTCAATAGTTGCACAGTTAGGAATTTTGGTCCTTTAAATAAACTATGTAAAAGAGCCTTCCAAAATGGTATTTTTCCTAAAACTAAATTTTGGGGCCCCAAAATTTTGAGATCTCAAGTTTGGGTAAAACTAAAATTTTGACTCACTCCCCAAAGTAAAATATTTGAGAAAATGCCTTTATTTTGGGATCTATTTTCAGAAGTGAAAAAAAATTTGAAATTTTGGGTATATTCTTTAATTTTTTTTTCCCCCTCCTTTTTTAAGTCCTATTATTAGTTTTCTTATATTTTTGTCAGCTATAGATAAATAGATAAAAATTATTTTCGAATCTGTTAAAATAGTTTGAAAAACTATTCACTGCTTTAGCTTATATTAGAAAACTGTTAGAACCTTACTTTGTGTGCTACTAATAATTTTGGAATACCTCATGAAGTGCAGGCAATTACGAAGTATCATTATGAAGCACACATTCCACGCACATGTTTGGCCTCATCCTGGATCAGGCTGCATGCTGGGGCACTATGGTTTTTGAACCATAAACATTTTTTGTTTATATTTAACAAGTAATGTATATCGTGTGCAAAATTGTTTCGGCATTTATTATGAAAATCAGTTTAATTATTAATAAATAACTGAATACATATAATTGTTATAATAACAAATAATGAAATACTTTTCTTTTTCAATATAATTTTTTAGAAAAAAATTGTTTTGTTCTGGGCACAACAAATATTTCAGCTTGCTTTAGGTTTCTGTGTTTTATGGACCCCTCGAGCATCGCTTAACCATTCCTAATACAAGTTATGTCACTGACTTGAGTGTTCTGCCTCTACTACTAAAGTATGCGAAAGTTTTCCTAGTTTCAAACAGGAATCTCACACATGTGAAGTGTAAATCATAATCTGTTTATGCAGATACAATCCATTCTTAAAATAGAATAAAGAAGAAGAATTTAAAATAAATTCTAAAAATTTTTTCTTCGTGATTGCAAAAAATGTATAGTTTAAAAATTTTGAATTTCAACTTATATTTACTACATTGAAATAATTTATATTACAATTGAATTAACATTGTTACAAATAATGATTTACAAATAACTTGACTTTGTGAATAATATTGTTGCATCATCGAACTGATAACAAGAGACTGATAAAAAGATATTTTGGATATTAAACAGCCTTGTGAATTTTAAAGAGGGACGAAACTGAAATTTTTAGAATGCCAGGGAAAAAGAATTTCTTAAAGAATCATGATAAATTAATTAATTCTTAACCAAAAAGTTCAAATTTAGTATTAAATGGAAGAGAATAAAATGTATTACAATTTAGCTATTTTAGGTGAATTTAAATTTCTAAAACCTAAAGAAAACAAATATTTGCCACTTTTAACCATAACCATTTATGGAATAGTGCACTTATAGAACAGAATATTGAAATTCTAAATAAATATAAAATGAGTGAATAAAATTAAGAAAAGAGAACAAACAGTAAGTAAATAAGCCTCCTGAACCTGTTTAGACAAAATAAATAAATAAATAAAATAATAATAACTTTCTATAATTACTAAACATTAAAAGCAACCCCAGCACAATTAAACATAACATTTTATTAATAGAGAAGATAATTCTCTATATTCAATCAAATGAATAATATAATTAATGAAAGTGTTCCAATATTTTTACTTACTTTCTGCATTGAACATTATGGAACACAATTTCTCTTTTCTTTTTCATGTGATCACAGATAAAATTCATAAGTTCTAATGTAAATCCATTATATTTTCGTTTAACTGAATAAAGATTTCAGTGCAGTAAACTGTAGTTAATCAATTAATTATGGTCAATCGATTATATGCCCAGTCATTATTTTTGACTCAATGGAACCGTTTACCATCAGTGCATATATACTGACAATTAAAAAATAAATGTATTTTGAATCATGCTTTTAGTGTCAGAAGGCTGCTACTCAACATGGGAAAGCTTAATGTAGTAGGGAATTCATGACAAAAAGTCGGGAAAATGTTGGAGGAATCTTTTTAAAAATAAAAAATGTGGAAAAGTCAGAACTTTAAAATTTTATTTAGTATTTTAAACTAAAAATATAATAAGTTTTTTGGATTTATTGCATTGTCAGATAGTGTATTTGTTTTGGGCAAGCATGGTATAATTGTTTTCTTCTAATACAAGCAACTAAGCCATTTTATAATCTAGCAAAAATGCAAAATTCTTGGCACACAGCACATTTTCCTTACCCAAATGGCAATGGATATACACCAGACTTTTGAGAGCCGTAGCTGGCAGAGTGCCAAGATGAGTTAATTCATGTTGAAGGAGAGTAAAGAATAAGGTATGTATGATTTTGTGAATTGACACTCCTTGTAATCTGACAGCTAGGGCTCGCGGAAGTTTGACTGAACAAATTGATCACCCTATCATCCAAATGGATTCGCCTTCTTCTATCATGTGCAGAAGTGTTGAGGGCTCTCAGAAATCTGGGCTGAACAGTAGGTTGCTAGTTAGTGATGTCGAGGGAGCAAAATTAGTCTAGCTCTTTGGTTATTGCAAGCAAATCATGATTTAAATTTCAAAGTGTTCTATTCTTTTTGCTGTCATGTGCACAGTTTGCTATTCTAAATTTTCTGATACATTCCCTTAAAACACTTCCAATTTGTTTGTGTTATGTGATTTTGGAAATTATAATTAGTTGAATTAATATATTACAAATTCAAAGCACTCTTATTTTAAGTGCAATTCCATACTTTATTCCATCCAGTAAAATGAAAATTGTGTTCATTCATATGTAGTTAGTATTATGCTTTGTTTATATATTTGAGTTGGGACTGAACAATTCAATTCCCCATTTCAGTAAACAGTGCAAAAACCTCAGGGCAGGGATATAGTCTTTTCTACCTTTCTCTGATGTAAAATATGAATGCAACAAAAAAGAAAAATAGAACCTTTTCTTTATGTATCTCTACTTGTGATAAACTATTAGCTATCTGTAAATTAATTTTGCTTTATTTGAATGAATGATACAGATTAAAAGGAAAAATTACAGTCTGTCCATATTTTTCTAAAAGTTCTATTTTTGAAAAAAGAAAAGAAATCTAATATTTAAAAAATGAAAGAAATAATTTGGTGAAAAATTCAAAAGAGCAAGCATACCTCAAAACTTCTAACATATTCTTTACTTTTTGCTTTATACATTACAATTTTTTTTTTAACTTATCGAACCTTCTGGTGTTCATATTTTGTGAAATATTTATTTTTAATGGTCTATAAACTTGTGTGAAGCATTTATTCTGTGTTACATGCAACAATTTTTGTCTTAGCTATCTTTACATCACCATCTAGTAATTATTCCTTTTGTATCCTTCACCCTGTGCAATAACTTACAATTGAATCAGTGAAGAGAGAAAAATGCCTGATATGACATTACAATTTGCCAATAAAATGGGAACTGTTTCCCCATGTGAGAGAGGTAGGTCTAACAATTTTAGGAGTTTGTTTTTTTCATAGGTTTGAACGAAAATTCTTCGGTGTTGTCTATATCAATTTGTATGCATGCATAGTGTGGCTATTAGGTCTTTATATATTTTTTTTTAATGAAATGCTCATTTTTAAATTTCGTGATGTTCTTTTCTAAAATCTTGAATTTTGCAAAGGGCCCTATTATCATACGTGCAATTTTGAGAAGAATCCCCAAAAAGGACACTGATTCCTAAACAGAACCCAGAATAGGATAGCAAAATTCTTCATAATTAAATTTTGTTAGGTATTCCAAAGAACTAAATATGTTGACTACATTAGTGCAGTTTATATGTTGTCTGTATATTAGTCTGAAAATATGTTTACAGTATACATTTTACAAAGTTATTTGTTAAGTGTGAGGGTTTTTTTTACTGTACATTCAAGAAATATGCCAAACTGAGTATGCCTGTTTATGTTTCTTTGACTCATTTATTCATTATTTCATTTTATTATTATTTTTGTGGCAGTTTTTACAGTAAGATGGGTGTTATAATGTGTGTCCTACTAAGTCCTTAATTACCCAAATATTTTTTAAATATCTGGAACAGTGGTCTTCTTCTTTCAAAAGCTAAGTCAAAGATTACATTTAAGTCAGTTATAAGCAATGCTTACTCTGCAACTGATGCAAAATTCAGCCTCAGGAATCGACTTTGTTCATCTTCTCAGACATTTTTCACAAATTGCTTGTGTTAAATTTGTCCTGTTTTTTATACATATTATATATAGTAAATGCCACACAATTCGCTTAGAAATATCACCAGGAATTTTTTCCTATCCTTAGCACTATTTAGACATCTGGTGATTGCCTGATAAATCTCCTTTCCTTCCCAATGAATGTTATACAATTGTTTACAAACAAATTTAGCTCTGTGTGTTTCACCACATTAACTTATTGCATACAGCTGTGTGATGTTAAAAGATGCACTAGAATTTTTTGTATTATCATAATTCATTTGTACAAAAATTTTGAAAAAAAAAAAAATGCATTATGCATTCCTAATACTTATGGAATTGCTTTTAGAAAAAATCAAAGAGTTTTTTTTTTCTAAAATTTAAATTGTTATAGTGATATATATATATTGTTTTGTATCCGCATTGGAAAGTAAAAACAAAACAAAAAAATCTTCAATTATATATATATATATATAAAAAATTTTTTTCTTTTTTTTTTACTTTCCAATGCGGGTACAAAACAAGACAATCTGAAGCCAAACAGCAAAATAATAAAAGGGAAAAATAACAAATGACAATAGGAACAGTTTCTCACTTCTCAGTACTGCTCCTGCATAGCTGTAGTGGAGAGTGCAGGACAATGATGCAGATGAGTCTTATCCATAACCTTTGCAACAAAGATCCTTGATTGATTTGATGCAGATGTTTAGCAAGGCAATCTTGTCTGGTAGCAAGACGAAATTCCACTATGGCTTTCTTCCTTGGACAATAATAGTAATATAAAAATGTATATTATTTTACAAGAGAAATTTTTCCTAGAAGTTTACCAACAATCTTAAAAGCATCAGGAGCTGGGCCATATGTGGCCTGGAGATTGAAGACCACTGATCTAGAAGAAACCAAACAATATCAGACAGAAAGTAATAGCAAGCGTTATAGTAAAAAGAGAATATTTTTAATTTTCTAAGCGGTAGAAGGGGATTTGTTTACTGTGTTTTTTAATTGCATAAGTCATATACATAAGTTATATACATTCTTATCATAAGTCATATAACTTTTAAATAACATATTTACAATTTCTGTATGCTTGCTTTACTTTATTTAGTTTTACAAAAGAAATTTCCATTCTAAATTGTTGCTCTAAACTTTTGCATTGTTTCTGTTATGTCTTGTAATAGCTTTGTTGACTTCCAAAACAAACCACCAGATAGCATCCATCATTTTATTTTTGTTATATTCAGCAATACCCATTTACTAAAAAACTAACAGAATGGTTTGGCTATCACAAGAAGTTTTCGGGATATTTGAATTCTTATGTATACCTAACTTTTACACACACTACTTTATTATTATGTTGCTATTTCTAAAAACGACTGTGTATTTTAATTCAATTAATCATTACATTCTTATCATATATTTAGATTATACAAGCAGCTTAAATAAAAATGAGTATAATTTGATTGGCTTTGGAAACAAATTCGCTACCTTTGTCAAGATATGAATCAAAGCATAAGCAATCTCTCTGTTGATACATGGAACAATTCTTCTTATCCTGATAAAAGGAGCTTGTTTTGACTTGTTTGTTTTTTATATCCAGTTTATTATAATTATTTTTAATTTCATGCTGATTAATTAAACTATATTTCTGAAGTGATTTAGCACCTAGTTTAGGATTTATTTTCATTTTATGACAGTTGATCTCGGTCATATTTGCAAGGTTAACAATGTTTCATCCACTTTCCATTCATATTTATTGCATTTGTTTTTATATATTTTTTCTAAATATGCATTTTTTAGAGTAAATTATATACTTTTACAATTTTAGTGCATATCTGAGATATTCAAGGCTTATGTAATGCAGTACAATCTCAGTAATCTGGCACTTCAGTGCTCATGTATGTCTAAATAATGCAGCATGTCTAATCATCCAACACCATAGTGTGGGAGGTAGCAAGTGGCCTTTTTCATGTTGTGTTATGTTTGTTTCCATTTCCAAATGAAACGTTTGTCAAGCAGTAGCACGTCTTCCATCGCTGACTTTAAAAAATTTTAAAAATTATTTGTGTAAACAATGATTTTATGCCAAATAGTCACCTGCAGAAGTATAATATATGTAAGATTATAATATATAAATCTATATTTGTTTTGTAAATGCCACACTACATATTATGACAACTTTACTTATTAAATACGAAATACTAACTGGCTCTTAATAGTTCTGGATTACTTAGATTGTACTGTAATACTTGATTTATTCAATTTTATCTTGGTACGTTCACAACTGTTTATAGTAATTTATACACTATTTGTATTATACAGTGTAAATAATAATGTTGAGTAAAATTTATAGCCCTGTTAGTTAATGGCAGTATTCATTACAATTTAACATAGTGTTTCATTTAATGTCTTTGTTTTAATTATGTATTGATTGTTATTATTTTAATCAGCAATCTTAAAAGTTTTTAAGAGATAAATGGTCAGGAGCAGCAAATTCAGACTTTGTATTTTCAAAAGATGTCAGTATAGTAGAATACTATTTATTCAGTCTATTTTTTTATATCTTTTATAATTGGCTTTTATTTTTTTAACTTAAATAAATAGCTATAATTTCTTTTACGATTTTAAAGGATCAGTTAAATTATCTTTATTTTTAATATTTTGGTTATCATGTCATAGTCAATACTTATTCCTAGACAGTATGGTCTTGCTAAAAAGTAAAATTTGGCATCAGAATGAAAAGACAAGCAACTTTTTGACTGAGGTAATTGATTTGTCTTTTTATCTTGACAAGGAAGGTTTTACCTTTGAAAGCAGTTGCTACCTTTTATGAATACTGTAAATTCTCGAGGGAAGGGGGGGGGGGGTCAGCAGCAGCTTAAGTGTAATTTTTTATGTATGCCTTTGGTTTTGTTTTAGAGGAGTTGCAAAAAACAAAAGATCAAAAGAGACTTTCAAAATTAGCTTAAAATTTTATAGATTACTTTTTAATAGCTTATTTTATGATGTTTATTTTTTTCCCTCAGTTAAAAGCTATTCCCTGCATATAAGTATTGAACAGGGTGTTTCATAATTCGCATTCAAATATTTCTAGCTGCTCAAACAGCTGCTCATGCCCTTGGGTGAGTGGAGAGGTCTGGGTATTCCACATTCAAAGATTTATCTTGTTGGTGGTTGTTTGCAGACTCATATTTCCAGTTGAAAAAATCATCAGAAAAGAACAGTAGCATTATGTCATGGCATGCTGCAAGGGGGTTGTATTAACAAAAAAATAGGGTATCTAAATTTTTATGTGGTCCCCCTATTGGAAAAGGTTCAATTAGAAACATTGTGCCGTGAACTTATTATTATAATAAAATGGACACCACCTTCCAAACTTGAAAACTTGCTGAGATATTAGGGTGATAATTTTCAAAATTTTAAACATTTCATGCTTGCTGAAAGATTGTTTTACTGCTGAGTAGATTTTGACAATTAGGGGTAGACTGCAAATTGCAATGCTTGCATTAACACATTTTCCATGATTCGCAACTGACATTTCGGTGTATGGATTAGTTCTTGTACAATTATACGGTTAACTAGCAGTTGATGCATTAACTGGGTGTTAAAATTTATACCGGGTTAGCCGAAAAATAATATAAGGCAAAATCTTTAATATTTACTTTAACTTTTTTAATAATTGGGGATAAGTTTTACAGCTGATTAACCCAAACGACTATTAGTGTCAACTAGAAAAGGGAAGAGTAAATGAGAGGATGCTTTTTATATATCCCTTCATGTTTTAGAAATGGAATGAATGTTCATTGACTTCAAAGGGGTAACCTCAAGTTTAATAATGAAAAAATTGATGGGTGCGGGGTGAGCCTTGAGAAAGAAATCCAGGGACAACTTAATAATAAAGAAAAGTGTAAAAGGGTTAGTGGATTTGAAACAAAATTTTTGTGGAATATAAGAAGTCTTCAAATTTTTAGAAGGATGAGTTTATTATCTGAATTCTGAATAAACAATACATATATCTCCTATACTCGCTGAAAGAATTGTAATTCCATTATTTTAAAAGTGATTCTTTATTTACATTCTAACGTTGGTGTTTCCTTTTTGAAAAAACTGCACCATACGTGTTCCTCTGTTGAATATTGATTCCAGGTCTACTATATAGTACAGTAGAATAAACTTTTTACTTATTTTAGCCATTTTGAACGTAGACCATATTGAAAGTCTAATTTTAACAATTAAAATCACATTTATTTATGCTTTAATTCCCATTATAGAATATATCTGAATATTTTTGGTAGTAAATTTACTTTTTCATATCTATTGTGATAGTCTAGTAAAGCCATCCAATACAGTTTTTCCTTCCAGAAGTATTTTGTGTTCATTTGTTTTATGTTGTGGAATATTTATGCCTGTTACTTGTTTTAAATTTGAATTTGTAGTTCACAATATGCATCCTTTTATAGGCCTAAACTATTCCTAGTTAAATGTAATTATTTTATTGATAATAAAATGTGATTTTTATAAAGACTGGTTTAATCAAGTGGATTTTCTTAACAATTCCATGTCCAAGGTAAAAAAATCACACCGTAAATTGCTGTTCAAATAAAATGTAAAAAGCACATGATTGTTTCGAAAACATGTCATACGAATTTCAAGAAAATTTTTGAAGAATAACGTGTGAAGAAAAGCTAAAAAAATGATGCATGTTTTTGTCAATCTGATTAGGATACGAGTGGACCTAAACAGTATACAGAATATAAATGTATGAGAAAGCTGAGTGGTGATTTATATTTTAGATATTTTTGTTTTATTATGTGAAGGAAGTGCTTGAATAACTTTTTGAGAGCCTGCTCAAATATACTGCAAATTTAAGTTGAACTTGTTGATGATTAATGATATTAAAATTATCAATTATATGATGTAGTCATCTTGACTTTGATTGGGTAAGATCGCACTCCCATTGTAGATAACAGCATTCATGGACCGTTAACAATGAACAAACGGATTATTAGTTTAAACTTTACAGCTTCATGTAGCATAAGCTCAAACTTTTTTTAAAAAATTTGAAGCTGGCTGCATAGTAAGTCTGAATGAGTCATTCTTCATAGAGGTTTGCAAAATTGTGGCACATGGCAAGTCTCCTTGTTGCCATTACAGGTTTAGGCTATTTCATGCTGACGAGTGCATAAGCATAAAACCAGTCCATGGTTTCTTTGTTTGCAATGGGAATGCCCCCTATATCGGGTTCTGTGAATTTGATTGGTTAGTTCAAAAATTGACCACTATGGTCCTGGACTTACTACTATTTATCAAAATCTTGCAAGTTAAAGTGAGTGTCCATCACAAATAATAAATACTACAGCAATGAACAAGAGCGTGGTTTAACTCGACTTTCTCATACCAGAATCCTTTTTTAAGTAGCTTGTGATTTTTTTTTCCCTTGCAAATTTTACAAAAAAAAATGTGAATAATCTGTATTGTTATTCCAAATGATCACAATTACAGCATGATACCCTTCATTTTAGAGGGTATGAAAAAAATATCTTTTGATTGGCACCGAGTTTGGTAATGAATCCCCCTTCCCTCCTTCTGAGGGACAAGTAACGGCACGACTATGAAATTTGTGTTACGGCTATTTATCACTACAATTATAGATACTATTAAGCTTCATCATCATTGAGCCATAAATAACCAACTTATGCATGATTATGTTAATTTTGACCTATGCTACATTTTCTTAACATAATGGTAAGAAAATGTAAAATTTCGAAGTTTTCGCTCAAATTAAAAAAAAAATCTACCTAGTTCTAAATGTTTTGTTAACAAAGTAGAATATAAAGTTTCGTAAAAATCTAATAATATTTGTGGCAGTTATCACATGCACAAGAAATCGACCCTAAACAGACAGAGGGACATCACTCCAAAAACTGTTGAAACATGTTCAGAAGGTCCTAAAACATATCTAGAGGTGCATGGCTGGAAAAGGCACGCAAGTCAAAAATTTCAATTTTTTATAACATACATATTTGGTTTAAGATATTTATGATCTTTGTTGTGAAAACAACACGTAAGTTAATTGGGCTTTTAAGATGTTAAAAAAAGGAAACGTGAAACACCTAATAAATTTTACAGGGATATCAGTGGGCTAATAAAATATAAATTAAGAAAAATTATTATTTATTTAGTTTATAAATATATAGCGAACTTCATAAAAATTTAATCTGTATTCTGAAAACTAAAAATTTAAATTTAAAAATAGTTCTCTTAAAAGTATTAAAATTTTCATTTCTCGATATTTCAAAATCCTTATTTTTGACTTAAGTACTTTTTCCCGTCAGCTCTAAATATATTGGTATTAAAGTCCCGAAATCAAAAATTTTCGTGAGAACAATATTTTCCCAATATTACGTATAAGAAAGTAAAAATGGATGATAAATTGTTCTAAAATATTAGTACAGTAGAGTCTCAATTGTCATTCCGAACTAGTGTGGATCGAAAACAGCTAGGATACGGTCAAGCTCAGTTAATATGGAAAAAACATCATGCTATACTGCACTGTACAATTTAGAGCTGACCTTGGGATCCACCTGAAGATAATTTGGGAATTCCTTGTTAATCAATGGGGGGAACGAAAATGTCTAAATATAGCGTTGGATTTTGAGATTTTTTCCTGGAGTTTTTTGCAAAATGTAGACCTAGACTAGAAGCATACTTATACGTTCTTAAATTATTTTTAAATCAATTAGTCAATTAAATCAAATTAAATCAATAGTTTTAAAATTAACGTAAAAGTGCAAACATTTGTTTCTCTAACTTTGCTCAACGATAAAAAACGTTTGAATCAAGTTAAATTTTTTTTTAAAAACGCCTGTGTCAAGGTCGAAGATTTTACTTTTTTCTGCGAAAAGAAAATCCGAGCTATATTGGTTAAAATTTTTATAAGAGGTCAAACATTGAATAGCGAAAATTTTCAAGCCCTGCCTGATAGAGGTTTGTCAAGGATGGATTAGTAGTGGGTTGAGGCCAAGGTACTTTAAATAAGGTGATTAGCTCTCCAGGTATTTAGGTCTTCCCTGAAAGAACTGAAGTCATCAGGTGTTTTGGTCACAGATCACTGGGAGAATTCCTGAGTTACCTTATTTATTTTAAAAATTGTTGAGATTTCGGAAAAGAATTTCCTCAAATTTTTAGAAGGAGGAGGGGTTTGCACTGTAAAATGTCACGAATATCAAATATATTTACGATTTTTACATTTTTTTTCCCCTGTGTTATCTACTTCCCATTATAATTTTTAGATTCTTGTTTCGCGGCGCGAATTTCTACGATTTTTTTTTCTTTTTTCAGGAATGTTAAGATATTTGTCAGAAAATTCGCAAATATCAATTAAGACCTTCGATCTTTTAGACGATGAAGAATATTTGTTTGCTTTTTCGTTCATTTAAAGCGACTGTAAAAAGAATTTCGTGTCAGCAAAGATTTGATAGATTTCTGGAAAACGGGAAAAAATAAGTTTTTGTAGTTACATAAAGACGCAATCTGTTGTCAATATCCACAAACAGTGTCAATGCCAAACTATTCTTTTTTTAAATTAAATAAAAAACACGTTACATGACAACGGACACTGCATTACAGAAGAAAATCCATGCATGTACAATATAATGTATCAAAACCAGTGTTTTTTTTAGGACTTTTGGCCGGGGGTGGGGCAGGTTTTGTATTTACCCTATATAAATATATCTAGATGCTGTGTCGCATAAATGGAAACTAGATTGACATAAAATGTCTCCGTATATAGAGGGGGGGGGGGGGGGTTGACGAATACTCGTCTGAAAGAAATACTGATCAAAACGCTATATACTTAATTAAAAATTTTGATCTCATGAAACGGCGTTGATAACTTGGCCAGAACCGGTTTATACATGTGTGTTTAAATATAATAGGAAATCTGATGTAGGCAATACATGACTTTCCTTATATAATGCCATGAATTGATTTCTTCCGCAGTGAAAACATGATGTACAAGGTAGGATCAAAAAGTTGGGAGAGTGTGCTGATGTCTCCAACCCTGATTGGAGGAGAGGGGAATTATTTTACCGTGGCGTAGAGGCACATGTGAAAAGGAAGAAGCAGGTTTGCAGTGCAGGCTTTATCCAGACAATGCGTGTCAGTGAACTGTAGTCGTTCGCGTTCGTCGAAAACGGAAATGACGTTAGAAGAACAACGTGCGTCGTTCCTCTACGCCATGGTAAAATGGTTCCCCTCTCCTCCAATCAGGATTGGAGACATCAGCACACTCTCCGAACTTTTTGATCCTACCTTGTATAAGTTCTTCAGTGCAATGTTTTTAATGTGGAATTGTACATTTGGCGCTTTTCCGGACGACAGACAGGCAAAACTATTTCGAAGTACCCAAATTAACTTATGTTTCGCGCAATTTTAAATTGACAATGATCAATACTGACAGTTTCCGCAATACGCAATAGAGTTCATATATTAAATCGTGTTCTAATGAAAAATTACTTAAGACATGATTATTTACGTAACTTTATTTGAGGTTTTGATTTTTTCAAAATTTCAAAAATTCGGGGGGTCTTCCAAACATTCGATTGCGTTAAAAAACAGCAAGCTTCCATTATTCACTGGTTGTAAGTATTGTACCTAATTTCGTTCGAATCGCTCCATTCGTTCGTGAGATATCGTCTCCACAGACTCACTGACACACACAGACATCACCCCAAAAACGTTCGATTCGTGTTCAGGAATGCTTGAAACGTACTCTCCCGTTGAAAACTCTAATTCGAATTTTCGACCCCAGTCACAATGCTTTTCTTATGTATATAAGAAAAATAATTAACGCCTCTTGGTTTTTGATAGATCTGCACATTTTGAGCATTCCTGGAATACAAAGCTATTGTATGTGTGTCGTCGTCTGTGGATACGGCATGTCTCAAACAAGTTATGCAAATCAAATGAAATTGGGTATGATTTTTTCCGTCAATGAACGTTGGAGGCTACTTATTTTCGTGGAATACGGACCAAGGGTGGGACTTTAAATGTTTGAACACTTTTGTTTAAAAAAAGAAAAGTTATAAAATCATTGCATATAAAAATGTTACGTAAATAGCTAATCAACGTGTAATTTTTATTTGAAAGTGAATGACATCCTTTTAAAGGCGCTACCGCTAACATGCACTGTTCTCGAAATAATTCATGGTTTTTTTTTTATTATCTAAAATTGAAAATAATTATAAAAAAAAAAAAATAAACTCCCAATTATCAAATAAATGAATGTTTTGTAAATACTTTTAACCCGACACGAATAAATGAGCCGTTCTTGAGCTATTGGAAATTTTATATTTTCCCACATACATCGCACTTGATCAAAACTGATCAAAACCGCACTTGATCAAAATCTGCAAATAGCATAAGATTTGTATTTTAAATCAAATTATAATTTAAAAAAAAATTGCAGTTTTTGCTTAACGGCACACGTTAGCATCCAATAAATGATATCAAACGATTTTAAATTAAAAAATCTGATGTGGGCAACACATGACTTTCCTTATATAATGTAATGAATTTACTATTATTACAGTAAAAAAAAAAATAGGTTTTTCTTATAGTAGATACTTATATTCTTTCCAAGATTTGAATTTTCGACAATTAGTCGTCATTTTCATTGATTTAGCGTCATTTTTATCCATTTGGCGAGATTTTCGTTAATTTGGCATCATTTCAAAACGCCAAATTCATCGCCAAAATCTCGCCATTCGTTATGGACTGAGAAATAAGTTATTCTTACAGTAAATAAATAACTATTGGCGATCAAATACAAAAGTATTACTCAAAGTATCTTTTTTCATGAATAGAACGAGCTAGATCCACGAGAATGTTGTCCCCCAATTTATCGCATGGTATTACATATGAAAAGTGAACATGTTTCTCACAAGGAAATATTTTTATTTTTTATTTTATATAACTTTTTGATAATTTTTTTTTAAAAATGTGCAATATCTCGAGAACGGTTCATGTTAGCGTTCTAAAATTTATGCCAATCGTTTTCTAATGAAAAATTACATAAGAAATGCCTATTTACGTAACTTTATTAGCGGTTTTGATTTTTTGACGATTTTTTCAAAATTTCATTCGAAAATTTAGGGGGGTTCTGAGCATTCGATTGCGTATAAAAACAACAGGCTTCCAGTGTTTACGGATTGTGATTTTTGTACCAAATTTCGTTCAAATCGGTTCATTCGTTCGTCAGTTATCGTCTCCACAGACTCACTGACACACACACACACACACACACATACTTTCACACACACACACACAGACAGACATCACTTCAAAAATGTTTGATTCGTGATCAGGGATGCTTGAAACGTGCTCTCCTGTCGAAAACTCGAATTCGCATTTTCGACCCCGTCACAATACTTTCCTTATACATTATGTATATAAGGAAAGTAAAAAGAGTAACTTTAAAACAGATGTTTCTGCCACATTTTAACGCTCAATTATTATTTTCGAAAAAGAAAAGTTAAAAAATTTGAGACCCTTTCCTCGGCTTGTTCACTGTGAAAATCTATGCGTTTGATGTTCATCAATTGAATTAAGAGATTCAGAATTTCATGCAGTTTCTTAATGAATGTCGTGACCACAGATAGAAAGATGATTAATTCGTATTTTGAGATGCCCAAAACATTTATATATATCAAAATCCCAACATCAGTTTTCTTACCAGATCACATGCTAACACATATTAAATACTAGCAGTATACCCTTTCTTCGTACGGAATATATAATATAAAGAAACTAAAAAATATATCTATACTAGAAGAGAATATCTATAAAGAATACCAATATAAAGAAATTCATAATTGTGTGCAAAATACTATTAAATGCGTATGTATGTAATCGGTGTGTAAACTAAAGGGGCTGTGAGAGGGCGCGGGGAAATTTGCGCCCGCTACGTAAACGAACTTGCTAAAATACTGATTGTTATGAAAGCAGGTTGCTATATTTAGAGACGACTAGAGAGCTAAGCTCGCTAGTAAATCCCTTCAAATATGTTCAAGAAATATTATTCATTTTTGTGTCTGCGAGTGTGTAATCTACTCAAATTGATCCACTCCCATTGAGTACACCGAGTTGAGGCGTTTTGGTATCTGTGCCTTTTCTGATCAGGCTCTCTGTTAATTTTAAATAGAATAATTAGGACCTTCAGTGTGTGAGCTGGCTGGCTTAGTGGTCATATCGTCTGATTCCGATTTCTGAAGCTGTGGGTTCGGGTCCATCAATTCGCGTTTGGGTATCAAGAGCTGAGTCATGTTATTTTTCTGATCAGCCTCTCCGCTAAGTTTAAATGTATTAATTAGGACCTTCGGTATGTGAGCTGACTGGCTCAGTAGTCATGTATGTTGTCTGATACCAATTTCAGAGGGTATGGGTTCGGGTCCACTCACTCACAGCAAGTTGAGTCATTTTGGTATCTGTGTTTTTTCTGATCAGTTTCTCCGTTAAGTTTAAATGGATTAATTAAGATCGCTGGTGTGTGAGCTGGCTGGCTCAGTGGTCATGTTGCTTGATTTCAATTCCAAAGGCTGTGGGTTCGAATCCATTGAGTCCTTTTTGAGTCTGTGCTTTTTCTAATCAGTTTCTTCGTTAAATATAAATAGATTAACTAGGACTTTCGGGGTGTGAACTGGCTGGCTCAGTGGTCATGTTGCTTGATTCCAATTCCAAAGGCTGTGGGTTCGAATCCATTGAGTCCTTTTTGAGTCTGTGCTTTTTCTAATCAGTTTCTTCGTTAAATATAAATAGATTAACTAGGACCTTCGGGGTGTGAACTGGGTGGCTCAGTGGTCATGTTGCTTGATTTCAATTCCAAAGGCTGTGGGTTCGAATCCATTGAGTCCTTTTTGAGTCTGTGCTTTTTCTAATCAGTTTCTTCGTTAAATATAAATAGATTAACTAGGACTTTCGGGGTGTGAACTGGCTGGCTCAGTGGTCATGTTGCTTGATTCCAATTCCAAAGGCTGTGGGTTCGAATCCATTGAGTCCTTTTTGAGTCTGTGCTTTTTCTAATCAGTTTCTTCGTTAAATATAAATAGATTAACTAGGACCTTCGGGGTGTGAACTGGGTGGCTCAGTGGTCATGTTGCTTGATTTCAATTCCAAAGGCTGTGGGTTCGAATCCATTGAGTCCTTTTTGAGTCTGTGCTTTTTCTAATCAGTTTCTTCGTTAAATATAAATAGATTAACTAGGACCTTCGGGGTGTGAACTGGGTGGCTCAGTGGTCATGTTGCTTGATTCCAATTCCAAAGGCTGTGGGTTTGAGTCCTTTTTGAGTCTGTGCTTTTTCTAATCAGTTTCTTCGTTAAATATAAATAGATTAACTAGGACCTTCGGGGTGTAAACTGGCTGGCTCAGTGGTCATGTTGCTTGATTCCAATTCCAAAGGCTGTGGGTTTGAGTCCTTTTTGAGTCTGTTCTTTTTCTAATCAGTTTCTTCGTTAAATATAAATAGATTAACTAGGATCTTCGGGGTGTGAACTGGCTGGCTCAGTGGTTATGTTATCTTCCTCTAGTTCCAGAGGCTGTGGGTTCGCGTCCATCCACTCGCATTGAGTATAGTGAGTTCAGTCGTTTTGGTTTCTGTGCTTTTTTTCTGATCAGCCTCTCTTTCCGTTAGGTTTAAATAGATTAATTAGGATCGTTGGTCTGTGAGCTGATTGGCCCAGTGGTTATGTTGTCTGATTAAAGTTCCAGAGGCTGTGGGTTCGAGTCCATCCACCTGCGTTGAAACATTCTGGCATCTGTGCTTTTCTCAACAGCGAATTTCTCTAATTTTTGTTAGCATTAATAAAAATTATTTTATTATGGATATTACGACAGGAAATGACGTCCAGGAAGTGACGTCACAGGAAATGACGTACCGGAAATGACATGCAGGAAGTGACGCCACAGGAAATGACGTACCGGAAATGATGTCACTTCCGGTACGCTGTATGTCCCCCGAAGAACAGCGAAAAAAGAGATGCGTTGGATTAAAAAATGCATAAAATTTCGGGACCTCGTTAACAACTGTCAAACAAGCCCTGGTGCAAAACAAGTCCTGCACGAACTTTGGACGAGGAAGGGTGGGAGCGCGACACCGAAGCCAGCAGGCCCGAAGAGAAACCCCACCAGCAACGGTGGAGCACAACCACCGCTCGTCCTCCATCTCGTGCAGATAATTTAGTAAGAAATATAAGAAGGTTAATAGAGTAGATAATAGAAGATAAGAAAGACCCAAGGCGACCTATTTAAATAAAGAATTCCTGATAAGCCCATTCCTCTTCCACCTCACCGGAATGCTCTAACGCCCGCTAATCTCTAATACTACAATCTTACCTATTTTACCCAGACGGGAATAGAACCCAGAACCTAAAGCCCCGCAACTTGACGCCCCAAGCCTCTCGGCCAAGAGGGCGACGACCGAAGCTTCGATTTCTGAGTATTTAAATTTAACATTTTAGCATGTCCGTTTAAATAATCTGAAAAAAAACGAGGCTAATATTTGCGGGGGACAGAACTCTCGAAAAAACGTTTGCTTCGCGTTGTTACCACGTCACTGCACAACGAGTGGCGTTGTAATTTCATTTGATTTTAACCATATAAAGCTTTCTCCGGATGGGCGATTGGAATAATTTTTGGACAGAACTCGCAAAATCTATTCCACCAACAACATTGTTTATCATTATTTATTATTTAAAAGTTTATTTGATCGCTTGAGGTGAGGACAGAACCCGTGATCAACAGATCCGCAAATTGTTGCTCAATTTTAACCACTAGACCGTTTGAGCCATAGAAAGGAACGACACTTGGAACTATTTAAGTTTTCATTATGAAAATTTAAAAAAAAATTTAGCCAGGAAGCCCTTGAATGCTATATTTTAATTTAGAATTGTATAAAGAGGGTAAAATCGAATGCTATATCCAATTTTCATTATACTTTATAGAAAATTGAAAAGTTTACATCAAATTTTTATCTCTACATATAAAATTCTAAATTGAAATGTAGTATCAAAGAACTTCCTGGCTCCTTTTTTCCTTTTTTTTTAACGATGAGCGATATCCGCACGGGAAAAGCTCTATCATCTGATTTGAACCAAAACTAAAATCTATATATTTAAAGCACAAGTAATATAATTGTTTGTTATTCAATTTCTGAGAATCTATCAAACCGATTTTCAAAATAAATTTTTTGTTTGATAGCTGATACTTACCGGATGAGCAGAAGATATAGAATGACCTCTAAAACCCCATATTTTTAAATGGGGTGGTAAGTACATTCATCAAATTATTGTATTGTCATGGAATGGATGATCGGTAAAGGTTAATAACATATACTTTGACAAGCAGGGAGTATAGGCAGAAGCAATTTTAAAGGGTTTCACAGAACGACATGCTATTGATTTCAGCTGACTGTACTTGCTTTTGAAAGAGTTATCTATAAATTGAATATCTGTCTGTTCATTTGTGTGTGTGTGTTTGTAAAAAATTGTCACGGGAAAACGGTTGCACTGAATTGTATGAAATTTTCGGGGTAGATTTGGAATAGCGCCACTTAAAATTGAGTTCATGTTTCGAGTTTCTAGAATCAGGGGTTATCGATATATTAATAAACAAGAAAGATCATTCATGCATAAAGCATTGAATATGAAACACTTTCCAACTGAAATGCAATTTTATTTAAACATCTCTAAAATGCGATACATTCAGCGGTGATATTATTAAAATTATCACAATACTATAACAATTTATTATATTTGAAAACTTAAAACTTCATCGAAAAAAAAAAATGAACTTTATTCAAATGACGTCATCGAAATATAAATCGCCTGGCTTTCTATGTAAAAGCAGTGAATATTTCATTCATGCACTTATATTCCATTCCTTTCATTCAGAGGTGATATTTTTAATATATCACAATACTACAATAATTTATTTTACTTAAAAACTTAAAACTATGGAGGTAAAAGTACTTTCTAACTCTATGCTTAAAACTTCATCGAAAAAGACAATGCTATATGCTCGCCTGGTTCTCTATATAAAATCAATGAATGTTTCATTCAATCACCTATATTTCAGACTCCAGAGCTAAATAATTTTGCGGTAAAGAAATTCATTAAAAAATTTGGCTTCGTTGTAGAAATAATCAAAGTTTGATGATCATTTAAACTAAAAAATATTGTAATTGTGTTGTAGCACAATATAGATGCACAGAAATTACGCAAAAATAAAGCGGTTTTAGGACGAATGCAACACAAAATATAAATTTAAAAGAATTTTAAAAATCAAGATTTTTACTCTGGGAAAAAAGATGGATGTCATATTTTATTTTGAAGTGGGTCACGTGATCTCTTCATATTATATAGGTGTAATTATTTTAAGTTCCACTTAAAAACTACCGAACATATTTTTCTGAATTTTTTTTATATATTTTATGGAATAATTTGAATATTTCCTAAAACTTTCGAAGTAATTTTTTAATTTTAAATTCGCTTAAAAATGTTTGAAAAATTAAGTCCCATAGGGTTCAATGTATTTCATTTTTTCAACCCAAGTTCAATCCAAAACTAATTGGGTGATATTATCATTTACATTCTCATATGTCCCGCAGACCATCCCAACAACATACTAAAATTTAATTTTGATAAAGTCATGTTTACGGCAGTTATCGTGCGAATGGACAGACAGACAGACAGACAGAACGAACAAAGTTATAAACACTTTTCAACTATGTTGGAAAGTGTTAAAAGTGATATCATGTTGCTAAGCAACGGAATTAAACCCAATGAGTTAATTCAGCAGTAAATCGTTTTTAACACTTTACAGCATAGTTGAAAAGTGTTTAGAGACTTTTTGCATTCTGTCTGTTTGTCTGCCTGTCCGTTCGCACGATAACTGTCGTAAAAATGTCTTGATCAAAATAAGATTTTAGTATGTTGTTGAGACGGTCTGTGGGACATTTGGGAATGTAAATGAATAATATCACCCAATTAGTTTTGGATTAAACCCGGGTTGAAAACATGAAATACATTGAATCCTATGGGATCTAATTTATCAAGCATTTTTTAATAAAAGTTAAAATTCACAAATTGTTTCGAAAATTTTATTTTAGGAAATATTCAAATTATCCCATGAAATATATAAAAAAATTTCAGCAAAATTTGTTCGTTAGTTTTAAAAAAAAAATTAAAAAATAATTACACCCATTTAATATGAAGAGGTCACGTGACCCACTTCATAATAAAATCTTTTTTTTCCCAGAAAAAAAATCGTGATTTTTAAAGTTCCTTTAAATTTATATTTCGTGTTGCATCCCTCCTAAAACCGCTTTATTTTTGCGTATTTTCTATGCATCTATATTCTTTGCCAACGCAATTACAATATTTTTGAGTTTAAATGATCATCAAACTTTGATTATTTCTACAACGAAGCCTAGTTTTAATGGATACAGAATGTGAACTAGTGACTGTAAAATGAGTTGTATAAGAATTGTTGAATTTTTTTCACTCAAAATTATTTAACTCTGAAATGTGGAATAAAAGTGTATGAATGAAATATTCATTGCTTTTACATAGAGAGCCAGCCAGACGATTCATATTTCGATGACATTATTTGAATAAATTTCATTTGTTTTCGGTGAAGTTTTCAAATATAATAAATTATTGTAATGCTGTGATAGTTTAAAATATATCACCGATGAATGTATCTCATGTTATAAATGTTTAAATAAAATTGCATTTCAGTTGGAAAGTGTTTCATATTAAATGCTTTATGCATGATTGATCTTTCTTGTTCATTTATATAGTTGATTTTAATTAGTTGATTTTAGAGTAGATTTTAATATATTATTTATATAACACTTCACTCAATAAGTCTCCGGTCTGACACATATATGACAACACTGTTGATAGACCCATATGATTTCAGGATAGTACCAACCTTCAAACGATACGTGTCAAAATTTCATGACATTCTGACAATTAGTTTACAGGTTACAGTGGTTTTAGTGACCCCAGTTTTGTAATTTTCAAAACAATGGATAAAAAAGAATTTCGTGTATTAATTGTTGTTTGATGGGGAAAAATACTGTTGAAGCCAAACAGTGTCTTGATAAGCGTTATTGAGACTCTGCATCAGGGAAACCAACTATTATTGACTGGTATGCTGAATTTGAACGCGATCGTACAAATACCGATGATACTGAACGCTCTGGTCGCCCAAAATCGGCAGTTGTTCCGGAACACATAAAAAAAGTCCACAAAATAGTTTTGAAAGACCGTAAACTGAAGTTGCGTGAGATAGCTGACACCTTAAAGATATCAGAAGGTAGTGTGTTTACAATTTTACATTAAAATTTGAGCATGGGTAAGTTGCTTTCGAAGTGGGTGCCGCGTTTGCTCACACTGGACCAAAAACAACAAGACATGCCCCGTGTCACAAGTCGATGAAAACGATGGTTAAATTATATGAATTACGCTTCGAATTGTTTCCTCACCCACCGTACTCTCCAGAGCTGACCCCCAGCGACTACTGGCTTTTTGCAGACATCAAAAAGATGCTCCAGGGAAAGAAATTTGGCTCAAATGAAGAAGTGATTGCCGAAACTGAGGCCTATTTTGAGAGCAAAGACAAATCGTTCTACAAAAAAGGCATCGAAAAGTTAGAGGAGCGTTGGAATGAACGTATCACTCTTGAAGGAGAGTATGTTGATGAATAAAGTTGAATTTCTGAAAAAAATTTGTTTTTCTTAGTTGGACCGGAGCCTTATTGAGTGATGTATGTAATTATTATGTATATAGTTGATTTTAATTTTTACAGTTGATATTAATTCTAATGCTCACTCTCTTTCAATCCAGCGAACTCTGTAAGTGTCAGCGAACAAATAGTGGGGTTTTAGAAGCCGATTTAATTGTTCTAGGGATGTGCTGGAACATTGAACGTCAAGCTTAAAGCTTTCAAGCTTAAAAAGAATTTTCAGATGTCGCAAAATCTTGAAATTTATTACACAAGTTCAAATATCTACCAATAATTTATAGTTTATAAAAAATATATGAAAATTTAGGTGAGGCGATTCTGACCAAATGTTTGAATTGTCCAGTAAACATGAAATTCCAGATTTTTTGAGTTAGAGATTTGAAATTTAATACAAAAGGGTAAATCTATATTAATAAAAGGAGAAAAAAATGTCTGTTTGTTTGTCCGCGATGCCATGCGATATCTACCGCACTAAGTACGAGCTTGTGTGTCCCCTTATGTATCGCTTACCCTGCTGCAAATCTCGGGTTTAGATTGTGGCGTATCTATTCTTCGACATAAACATGTATTGTCCTGAAGTATATCTATAAAAAGAAGATCTGTGAAGTCGTCGGAAAGGAAGAAGATATGGAACAAATCTGGCCATATTCCAAATACTGTATGTGGAAAAAAAAAGATGTCGGACTTTAACGTTTTTGAGTTTTTATTTTTTGCAATTCTTTTAGAGGATACCTGCCTTTTGACGTCATTTTTATTTCTCTCGTGTAACTTTTTGTCTGCCGGGCTTTGTTGAAGACATGAAAATTAGACTTGTGTCGTACCTTATCTAATTTTGAATCTTGACTGCTTGCCAAATTATAATTGTACGCAGGCATTGGAATGGAATACCCTATTGATGGAGAGAGATATATATTGTTGGAGTTGCAATTGTGTAACGTAGCGTTGATAAAATTGGTACAGGTTGATAAAAATGGTCATTTAAACAGGGTGTTTAAAAAAAAAATGAACAGTTTTTTTAACCATTGGTCGTGTTCAT